>JAIXHY010000016.1:213578-329028 GCA_020449905.1 Globodera pallida
ATATTTTAATTTTAAACGAATTAAGAAATATTTGAAAATTATATTTTTGAGAGGCGTTCAAACAAAAATAAACCTAAAATATTTTTCTATTTAATAGCAAAACATTGTAAAGAGTTCAGATAATCATTGTATATAAAAAAACAGACGCAACCATTCAAACTCATGTAAATTAAAGAATGTTTTAATAAAATTAAAAATGCAGGGCTGTGTTAAATTAAAAGATATAAGTAACTATTAATTATTTAAAATAAGAAATTTTATAATCATTAATAACTGAAAATAAAGATTGACGATTCATTATGAATTTTTGTTGATGTCCAGTGCATCAGGGAAGACGCCGAGAACTCATGCTGGCAATAAAATTTCGACGAACATTAAAACATTTTTTAAATAGATTAGTAGCACAAACTTAAAAATGAACCATCACGCGATTAAATCAATCAACTTGTCAATATAATAATTGTATAAAACCAACCCTAGGTTTAATTTCCCAACACACCCAGTTGTTGACAGTGCATGTTAAATAAATTGTAAATTTTGTTTATATTCAATTATATATCTACTGTTTATGTTTTTAAACAGGCGTGGGCACGGATACGAATTTTCGTATCCGTATCCGTCCGCCCTCAAAATCTCATATCTGTTATCCGTCCGTATCCGTGGCCTTCCAAAATCCCATATCCGGATATCCGTCCGCAGACATCCGCATTTTTTAAAACCACTAAGATTTCTCCAAATTTCGAAAAATTAGCTGAGTTCATTCAAATTATAAGAACTTTTCATTTGTTTACGGTGTTATTTTTATGCTTTTGTTTTTATGCGTTTCGATGATGGAATTTTAATATTTGTTACTCATTAAAATTTTAATAATATAAACAATTGAAGATAAATTTAACTTGTGAAAGATTAAATATGTTAAATTTTTTATTTTAAAATATGAAGGTTTTATTTAAATAACTGCCGCTGTCTATTATCCTTGTGAATATTTGAATTTTTTTCTTGTAGAAAATAATTACAATTATCGGGCAAGGTGTTGGCATCAAAGTTTGTTGTTAAATAATTTTGATTTATTACAAAAGTTGTCTTATATTTTTTATAATGGCATCCTTTGAAATTGCATGTGTATTTAAAATTAGGGGCAGTCAATGCTGGTTTCTGCACAATAAAATGAAATATCAACTTGATTTTGGATTTAACTGGTTGTGGATGTTTTTAAAAAATAAAAGAAAATATTTAAATTAATCAACTTTGATTCAAGTTATTTTAATTATATTATTTTATAAATGAATTTTTTATATTTTTAAATGATAATTTATTATTTATAAAGTAAAATTAAATTGTTAATTCTTGATTATTAATGCTTATTGTTATTTCATTTTTAATACTTAATTAGAACCCGGCCGCAAATCCTCCTTCATTTATTTTTATTCCAACATCAAATACGTTCTCCATTAGGGTTGTCGGTTCCGAACCGGACCGAACTGAACCTTTAATAAAAAAATATAAAAGTCAGGCAACAAAACGGCTAGCGAAAAAAATCAAAGGGATAAAATAAATCAGATTAAACAAAATGGAATTTAGAAATTTGGAGATAAGCTAAAATAAAAAATAAGTTTAACAGCATAGTTAAAGCAATTAAATCCAAATATACAAGAAAGACAAAAAAAAATTTGTTTACATCAATCTATTATTAAGTGTAAGCTTGTGTATTGCGCAAGAGTAACCAATAATGGTTTTATTTTTAAATAAAAATTATAAACCTAAAGCTTAACAACAAATCCCAGAAGGAGACTGTTGAAATCATGAGGATCACACAATTTACCTGAACTTCTTCGCAGAGGACGTCGACCGGTGTAAAATATATTCAATTTCATGAAAAAGATGATATATATTAATTAACACATTCTAGACAAAATTTTACAAAGCTCGTGTTTCGATACTCGAATGCGGCCAAGAAATAGCCTTGTGGTTTTTCATTTAATTCATAATTCTATTAATCATTGAATAAAGTAGCCGGTAATTATTTCATAATATTGAAATAAGGCCAAAGTAAGACAAATTATAATGCTAATCAAAAATCGAAATATAGTAACCTTATAAGTGCTGATGAATAAATACAAAAATATATTAAATAAACTTCATCTAATTGCTAAAATTTTTCAAATCATAAATTGATTCTAATATTGAAAATATGCAAAAATGTTGATATAAGTTTAAAATTTTATAAATAACAAAAAATTTACATCGACGTATAAAAAACAAATGTTTTATAATTAAGTTTAAGATAAAGGAATATCAAATGTGAAACTAGCATATGGAATAAAACGATTAATTGAAATAAAAAGACAGTTTACACGTGGGATTATTCGAAGGAAAAGGAGATGCAAAAAATAAAAATATTTCAAATCATCAAAAACAAAAATAAAAAATCTAGTGACAGACTTTTTGTAAGAATTAAATAACACTTATTTAAATAATGAAAAAGTTATTTTTAAAGTTGCAGTATTCAAATTACAGTATAATTATTCTGGAATAATATGAAATAAATTGCAATAATTTATGTTTTATAGCTTGCCATTGTTTATAAATGATTTCTTTTTAAAAATCTTTTTATAATTTTAGATTGGGGTTTTTAATTGCTAATTATTATTATATAGATCGTCGACAAATTAATGCCCCCCCCCTGCTTTTAATAACATTTTAATTTTTATAGTTAAATTCTTGAATTGTTTAATTGGTTGTTTGCTTTTAATATATATTCAAAAATTTGTTTATTCATAGATATTGTATTAATTATTTTGATTTTTTTATCTGCTTCTTTATATTGTTGTTATTATTTTTTAACTTATTTATCTCGTTATGTACATGACGATCTCAATTTTTGTTGTTATTTGATGATGTCTACGTTATGAGTACTGGCTTGTCATTTTTGTTCATTTTTTTATTAGTTTTTGATTTGAATTTGAGATTATCTTCATATTTTTGTTATAAATTTTATTGATAAGTCAAACAATTAATAAGTAATTTACTTTTTTGGAGAGTGTAGTTCATAAAACGGGTATTTTTTTACGTTTAATTACAATTCTGTATTTTAATTTTCGAAAAATTAAAGTAAATGTTGCTTTTTTTAAAAATATCAAAATAAGTATTTATAAATATATTTGATGTTGCGTTTTTGTTTTTATTTTCTAGGTATTCAAGCTTTTGTAATGATTTTATATAATTTTATTTTGCTCCATCATTGTAGTCATTCATATATTACCTTAAATTAAATGCCTTTTTTTAGTTTAAAGTTGCGGGGCGTGGGCGGCGCTTAGGCTAAAAATTTTTTGCATGTGACGTTTCATTTTAAAAATTGTTTGCTGATACCAGTTATACTGTACTTCTGAAGAAAATCGACAAAAGTCTTGTAGAAGACTCGCACTTCTTTGTGATTATTGGCGTTGGATGACTTTTTATTTATTTAACTAAAAATTATTACATGAATCATGGATTAAAATAATTTAACTTTTAGGTTATCTTTTTTTTAGTTTTTTAATTTTCTTAAATTTTCTATCCTCTTGAGGGGTGGCGTGAAAGCTGGGATTAAAAAATGTGTGGATTCCTTTTTTTTAGTTGTTTAGATTTATCTTTTTTTAATAAGAATTTACATTAAAGCCCCTTCTATAAAGGTAAATTGGGTTGCGTATGAAATTTGGCTTAATCCATTTTTAGTTTTGAATTCCAATAGTGTAATGAAAATATGCCTTATCTTAAATTATTCAATATTTTTTATAATTGTGTAGCTGATAATATTAAAGAGTAAATACAATTTATGTTTTGATAAATGTATTTTATGGCTTATGTTGTTTATTTAATTGGCAGAATTATTGTAGAAATCTTTTTGAAGAAAAATTAATATTATTTTTTTATTCTCGAGTCTTCACGCTGTTTTGTACTTTAAATAACCTTATCCAGCGAACCTGACAGCCTTTTTGTCTGCGCTGTTGTTGATATCTCATTTGTTATCTATATGTTAAAATCTTCTATATGTTAAAATCTTGCAATATTTGAAATCCTCGTTGGATTAAATTGAAATAATGTTCTAATTTAATTTACAAATATACACCCTTAAATAAATTATAATTAAATATCACAAGTTATATAAAAATCTGTTAGTTCTTGATAAAACATAATGTATAGTCACTAAAAATCGTATGCCTTATAATAAATGAATATCTAAACAAATAACAAAATTAAAACAAAATATAAATCACGGATACAAACAACAATTGTTTTTAACACCGGTTTGTTAGACAAATTAAAATAAAATATACAAATAAAACCAAAAGATCATTTTATTTTAAATAATTACATAAGCAACCGATTAATTTAGCACTTTGGAAAAGTCTAAGTTGCAGTCTGAAAACATCTTGTCAATTGTTTTTATTTAAAACAAATCTTTTCTGAGCATTTATAAATGCTATTTTAAACATTTAAAAAATAATATTAGAAGGAAATGAATAATTTTTATAAATAAATTAAAATGAATTAAAAATGTTTATTTCGTGTTTAAGTTACTATACAAATTATTGCCTATTCATTTGTGATTGGAAAACCCTCGCGTGACAACGCCGTAAAAGTGCTTGTTTTTGCAATGCATCAATCAACAGATGTCAATAGGTGGCTTCTTGCTGCTAAAATAACATTTTTCTAAAAAATACTTATTTTCGAAATAAAATTTTCAAAAATAATAAATATTAGAACATAGAATCTTTATAGTATAAATTAAAATATATTAGTTAAAATATATTTAAAAATGTAAAGATCAACCAATGTGGTTGCTCACATTTATATTTCATAATTAAAGTTGAGTTACAATTAAAACTAAATTAATTAAAGATAAAAAAATCACAATGTTTGTTAGCAAAATTTTTAAAAATTCAAATTATTTAAAACAAATAAACAAATTGACATTATTCGCATCTCAGAAAATAGATAATTGAAGGTTTTGTTGTAATTATTCCCACTTAAATGAAACTAAACTAAAAGTTAATTAAATATATTTAAAATAATAAAGGTAAATTTATAAGAAAAAAATCTACAAAAATTTTTGAAACACTCTTTTAATTTACATAAAACGTCTTATAGTAAAAAAGAATGGGGGG
Source organism: Globodera pallida (assembly GCA_020449905.1). NCBI lineage: Eukaryota > Metazoa > Nematoda > Chromadorea > Rhabditida > Heteroderidae > Globodera > Globodera pallida. The sequence goes on from JAIXHY010000016.1 coordinate 218,726, forward strand.
CTTTCTCCAATTGGGGGACGATACTCTCTGGGGGGTCACTCAGGGACGCCTTCACCAAATGAACTCCAATCTTTCCACTCGCACACAAATATTTATTAACACCAAAATATCGCACAACAAAAGACGACTCTATCGATAAGAGGAAGAAGTCAGAAGTTGTGAATGAAAGGAATGAAAAGGACATTGAAAACAAAAGGGGCGGGGCTTAGAGATTACCTAATCAATAAGGAACAAAATGCCACAATAATTCAAATAAATGAAGTCTCCTCCCCATAAATCCAACATCCCCAAACAATCAGAAAAGGCGACCCTGCCTTTCTTCTCGTCCCCCGGAGGTTCCGACCGCAAAGGTGGTGTCCACAGAACTTGGCTCTTCCGTCGACGTGCACGATGAGGCCGCGATCAGACGATAATTCTAGAATCGGCCCGATCTCTAGAGGAATGGGTTCGGCTGCGTCCTTGGCCCCATGCGATAGTTTCCCGTGTTCCGATGCCGATGCTTTCTCGAAAGAAACTGGCTTGGTTCGACGTTTCATCCAGCTGAAACTCCTGGAATTCTTCCGCTCGAGCCCGACGAAGTCGATCGATTCGTTCTCATTCGGTGCCGGCTAGTCGTTCCTGATCTCGTCTCTTTTCCGAGGAGGTTCAAAAGCGACCCGCTTTTCTTTGAACCCGACTTCCAAAGCCTCCTTCCACCCGTTTCTCCCCTCTCGATTCCATTTCGATCTCTCCCACCGTCGGTGTCCTCTCTCTCCTTTTTCTTCCTCGTGTTTCCAACCCTTTCCATTTTCTTTTCCAACCGGGAATTCCGAACGAGTGGGTGATTTTGGAAACTGGACTTTCTTTGACAGCTTGTCCGGTGGTTTCTTAGACGGTTTCGTCTTCTCTTTCCTTTCTTTCACACTTTCATCCCTCCCCAAACATTCAGAAGCAATTGTCCTCAATTGCGAATTTTCCGAAGACTTAGGCGCTTTTTTGCCTTCCTCCAATCTGATTCGGGAATTTGGCGCGCTTTCGTCGGTACGACATTTCTCCTTTCCTTGTGGCTCGGCGCTCACCGGTTCGTCCTGGGCCATCAACTGAAGGTTCGCTCGCGCACAAATTTCTCGCATTTTTGGTAGGGGAGCGTCCTCTTCGCCACTGAATTCTCTTTCCAACTCTCGGGCCTCAAATTGCGTTTCCAGAATTTCTGACACTTGATTGAAATCTGATGCCATTCTTGTCGCCGTTTCGAAGAACCAACATCCTTCCAAGCTTTGTTCGAAACATTCGTCCATAGCTTCCACAACCAAATCTTGAACCCTCCTCGCCCTGCAATAAAGAATGAATGACGCTTCTCCCTCTCCTTCCTGCCATTTCTTTCTTGCTTCCCTTTCCACTTCGAAGAAGACTTTGGAGCGCTTTCGGATGCCCATTCGGCGAAAACATGCCACAAGTTTGCCATCGATTTCGCTGCCTTGCCTCCTGAGTTCTTCGAAGGATGAAGAGATCAAAGGTCGCATTTTTCCTCCGTCGCTGATGTGGTTTGCGGTCTCCCAATTTTTCCTTTCCATGCAACACCTTTCTCTCTTAATCTTCGATTGACATTGTTGAAAAAGTGAGATTCGGCTCGAATTCTCGCTTTTCTCCTCGTTCCTGCTTTCTCACTTACAAATTAACTAAGAACCGGCCCGGTGTCACTAGTTCTTACAGCAGAGGACAAAAATAGGTTCGACCCGAACTTCTATTTCTTCCCGACACACTTTCTCTTTGCTGTTTGCCGTTCCGACCCGGAATCAACAATTTTCACGCACTGCAATTCGTCTCGAACTTCGATTCCACTTTCCACCACAAATGACGATTTATCTCCTGACCTAGGATCGAGAACTGTCCTTTTCCGAATTCCTACCGACCTGGTTAGGCAATTCACTCCGCTCTGATCTTGCACTATCGTCCGGCCTGGATCGACAAGCAGTTTCTTCGACTCACACTTTCAAAGCAGCCTCGTTCTGTTCCTCGGGAGCGCCATATAGTAAAAAAGAATGGGGCTCCTCCAATTTGGGGACGATCGATTCACTCGGGGTCAATCAGGGACGCCTTTCGGTAATGATTTCTCCAATCCTTTCAACTCACACACAAATATTTATTAACACCAAAATATCGCACAACAAAAGACGACTCTATCGATAAGAGGAAGAAGTCAGAAGTTGTGAATGAAAGGAATGAAAAGGACATTGAAAACAAAAGGGGCGGGGCTTAGAGATTACCTAATCAATAAGGAACAAAATGCCACAATAATTCAAATAAATGAAGTCTCCTCCCCATAAATCCAACAGTCTTTTAGCTGCATGACAGACATTTTGCAAGGAGACGGCAAAGTTCGATAAATAAAATTACGTGTGAAACAATTTAAAGAAGTTTGCTGTGTTAAACCTATGCTGCAAGAGGTGCAAGCATAAACCACGCTGACATAAATGGTTCATTCCTGACTCATTTAAAACATGCAATTTAAGGCAAATAAATAAAATGGGCTTTAATTTTAAAAATTATAGTAAAATAAATATTATTACACATCACAAGATCGTTGTTTTCAATATTTTGCTGTTAATTCAATGAATAAAAACAACACAAGAGGCACCCGACTGTCTTTTTAGACTTGAAAAATTATAATTTAGTTAAAATTTTAATTTAAAAAATCAAAATACATACTAACTGGTTTTTGCAGAAGTTTTGGATGTTAATTTGCTTTAATTACCAAGCCATACATCAAACTAATAAAGTAATTGTTTTCCCATAAGTTTTGGAATGTTTATTAGCTTAATTACCAAGCCATATCCATAACAAAATTTTTCTTAAATGCTTGTTACACAATATTTATTAGCTTAAATGACAAAAAAACAATTATTTTTAGATGAAAAACCGTGATTTATTAACCTATTTTTTCAAGAATGTCTACAATAAAACAAATTTAAGCTATTAAATATTTGCATGAGCGCCCAAGCGCGATGCTAAGCCACAGAAGCACGGCCAGTTAAATTCGAAATAAATACCCCCGAAAAATTTTTGTTATCAAATTTAGTGACTACATATTTAACCTTTGATAATTTTAGATCTTTTGTTTACTGTGTTCACACAAAAATCGTCAGACAATGACAAAAATTAAAGAAAACATGTTTGCCCTACCTATTACAGGATGTAAAGACTAGAGTCCGGACCAAAACACCAAACCCAAAAATTTGTGGGTTGTTTTGTACAAAATCGACTTTTTTTTAAGTAACTCCAAAGCGCCGTAGAGAATTTCGTAGGCGCTTAGGCCTAATGGCGTTTTCTGGATAAAGACGGAAAAATCCGTACGGTCGAAAAGCCAAATCCGGCCCGGAAGCCGGATTCTGGACCTAATTTTTGAACTAAATAAATATTGCAAAAATTGTTTTAAATAAAGTAAATGGCGGATTTTGCGATACGCTCATTGGCTGATTTTGCGAAACGCCCATTGGCTGATTTTGCGAAACGCCCACTTTTTTCTCTCCAGCGAGGTGGTGGATTTTGCGAAACGACTCAGCAAGCAAAACCAACAGGAAAGAAAGAACGACTCAATAAACCTTTGAATTATCATTGTTGCCGAACAACGTATAATTATCTCAATAAATAAATTTTCTTGCTAATTTAATGCTGCATTTACACCATTTAGGTATATTAAAACTAACGATTTGAAGGCTTATGTTGCAAAGACCATCAAAAATAATAAATTACAAACAAAGACTAAAATAAAATAAACATAAAATAATTCTAAAATGCATCAAACAATAATTAATTATAAAAATATTTTGAAAGAATACTAAACTGATAATGTTTCTCCAGCAACAAATACACAAATAAAATTATAGGCTGCAATCAAATAAAAATTGCCTTCACGGCAAATAAATAATACAATTTCAACAGCAAAAATACGTATAGGAAAACAATTTTAGATAGTCTTCCAGAACCTTCAAAGTCAAAATGGCATCCAAAAAATTCGATGTACGTTTTATCGAACGATGAGCGTTTTTGGTTCGAGATCTCAAAAACATTTGACTAAAAACAATTTGTTAAATCCTATAGTCTAACTCTACACAATGAATAATTTTGCTAACAAAGTTTCCAGCTGAAACAAATCAACCCAAAGGAAAACGGATATACAGTTATTTAAAATACGATAATATTTTAATAAAATGAATAACGGCCAAATTTTAAAAATTTATTTTAACTAATCAACAGCCAAAAATTCGAACAAATTTCTTGTAAACATCAAAGTATATTTTAACAGACATCGTCAAATATCTCAATGCTATCAATTATAACTTATACCATGGAGGTACAAACAAATAACAGAGCAAGACCAAATACTACGCATTAAAAAAATTAAAGACTCCAGATAATATAAAAGGTATAAACTTTAAATTCTTGAATAATAAATAATTCAAATAAAATAATAATACATATGGTTTTATAAATAAAAGATAAAATGATAAACAATGTTATTTACATGAATAGATGTAAGTAAACCAGGTAATAGTGTTAATTAATTATTTAAATGTTACATAATGAAAAATATTAGTTAAACAAAAAATTATAAATAAATATTAATAATGAACAAATAATATTAATTTTTAACGCAAGTAAATGATTTTTTTTTAAATACCGAGTCGATTAGAATTGTCAAATCAAAATAATAATTTAACTTTAAAATGTTCAATAGCTCAAATGAATTAGTAAAGAATAGGCATAAAAAAAATGCCGACCGTGCCATCAAAGTGAATAAGGGCCACCAAATGTTTTTAAACGCACTGCATGCCGTTGCTATTTATTTTATAAACTTTAAACTCGTTTTAAAAATCGGTATATTATTTGCATTCATAAATAATAAAAAGAATATTTTTAATATCGCAGATGAATCCGTCACCGTTAGTTTGATTATCGGCCAGAGCTCATTTTTGGCGGAAGCAGGCTGATTTTCTCGTCTTCTTTTGGGTGCATGTTGAGGAATTTTAAAACAACTTTAAATATTTACTTAAAACATAAACTTACCATGCAATTTAATAAAATAAGACTTAATATAATTTTATTTATTGTAGAAAAAAACAATATTGATGTATTACATTAAAACATTTAAAAATTAAATTATTATTAACTTTAAATGGCAATTCAATGATCAATTTAAATAAATGTAAAAAAGTATTGTTCTAACATAAATAATTTAAAATAATTGCACCAATAAGAACGACATTAGGCCAAGTTTTTGAAAAAGACAAATACTCAAGTTAAATGATAAAAATAAGAAAATATGAAAATGAGTTATATAAAATTTAAACGGAACATAATATATAATTTATAATAACATTGGCAAATCTGAGAAATGACTAAGATAAAACTAAGGTATAATTTAACAAACAAATTATTCCTAAACGACACAATAGGGTGTTGACTACCGGGAATTGTTCCATTTATTTTGAAAAATAGTTAATAAGAATTCACGTTGCACCAGCTACATTCTAACATTGAATCGTTATAATTGTTACTTCAATTCGCGGTTTCTTCGAATTAAATAAAAAGATTTACGAATCAATGTGAAATTATGCGGGAATTTATTTGGAATCATGTGCAAATGCTTTTCATGATCGTATGTTAAATAATGATTTAATTAATGTGTACACGGAAAGATTGGATTTTGACTTTAAGAGGTCAATAATTAAACCACCTGATGCTTGGTTTCCAAAATACAAGAGACCAAATCGATCAACGTAAATATTAAAATAGTTAGAATAAAAATTTTATTGAAATTTTACACGTATAAAAAAAAAAATCTATTATGCTTGCATTTAAATTTACTTGAAATTAAAAAACAATTAAAAAAATAATTATTCAAAATAAGTTAAGATTTTTTAACACTCATAAAACTATTATGCTTATGCAAAATATGATTTTCAAATTTTTCCTGTTCAAATAATCTTGAAGCCAATCAATTAAAATAGCTTTTAATTATCTAAACCCAATATCAATGATTGGTGCTATCCCTTTATTGCTTTTAAGCTTTAATATTAATAAAGGTCTTATATTAAGGTGAACCTGTAATTGATTCAATTTATTTTATTTGACCAGAGCAGCTGTTCCCAAATCACAGAAAGCAACATAGGGACCAGAATTGCAAAAGAATGTTAATATAGTTATAATTATATTTTTAGCAACTACATTCAAATAAACATGCTCATTAAATCACAACGTTTATATGCAAAGGTGGATCGCACAGTTTGCATTAAATGACAGACAATAAGGTATACCTACAAAATAACTTTTAAATAAATACAATGAAACTAAAAGGCATTAATGTTCATAAACACCTCTAACAATAAAGAATAATCTCAATATGATAAGGTGAAAAATTAATTTATAAAAACTAAAAGGTATGAAAGAGTAACAAAAATATGACGCCACATTGAGAACGAATTTGTGAGAACAGAAGTGTTTTCTCGTGTTGCCAACATCAGTATGTATAGCCATGCATGGACACGGAACGTAACGACACCAGAATACTTAATCATTGTGGTCGAGTAAAAATATTGGTTTACTTTTATAGATTTAAAAAAATCTAATGAAAATTAAAGAAAAATCAAATATCAAAAGATAAACTAAAATAAATAAAACATTTAAAATAATGTAAGACATTTAATATAAAAATATTGTAACTTATGTTACTAATAAATTTATATACAGCGTAAATGAACTAGCAAATCCATAACTAGGAATCAAATTTTCAAAATCATTAAATTTATTGCCAGAAAAAGAGGATATAAAAACCATTGGAAATAATCAATGTTAAATGAAATGACAAAAACAAAATGTAAACATTAAATTTTTTACAAAGAGGCAAAACGAAATTAATTTGGAGCGTCCCATTTTATAACATCCATAGATGATTTTATCGCAAAATACCAATAAAATTTCAAATTGCACAATTTTTTAGCAATATTTGGACAATTTTGACCTTTTTTATGGCAAAATCAGTACAGCTTTTTTTATAGAACAGAAAACTACGTTTATTTTTTAGTAATTTTATTTGGTAATATCCTAAAAAAAATTTGCTTAGTTTTGTGTTTTTGTTTTTGATGCAAATTGGGCGCAGCTACACTGTATTAATATTTAAATTATTTATATTCGGTTTAAAAAAAATCCAGTTTAGTTTTTTTCATTAAAAATTTAAACTTCGTGTTTTTTGCTTTTGAATATTGAGGTGGGTGTGCTAAGATACACGCTGCCACTATATTAATTCATTAATTATTTTGTAAATACTTTATACTTAAACTTGTTTTTGTACTTTTCATTATTTTGCCGTGATCATATTAAGATTTAATTCTTAAAACTTTAATCTCTTTAATGAATAATTAAATTCTTCATGATCAACGATATAATTTAAATATTTTACAAATTTGTCACAACAAAAGATAAATATTTAAAGTATTTTGGTCAATCAATATGATTCAAATTCGCGCATCCAATAGTCAGTAGGACCACAGAGTTGTGAACTTCTTAGTCGGTGCAGCGTCATCATAGACACCTCTGAAAGCGTACCACGCATTTAAAGTTGAAGTGTGGTTTTTAAATGAATTAACTCCAAATTAAAATTAAACAATTTATTGTTTTATCAAACATAGTTGTTAAATTTATTTAAAAGAAAAAAATAAAGTTGTTTGAACTTTGTAGGCCTGAACAACACATAATTCCTTTTACGCGTTCATCTTGCTAATTAATAAAAAAACGATTGGAGCTTTTGAACAACCAAAGTCATAACAAGCAAAATGGTTACATTAATTATATTTTTAAAATCATAACCAACCTCAAATAAAAAATTTTACTCATGAGCATCTTATATAGTTCAGACTTACCTCAAATGCGTACGTAAAAAAAGCCTTAAATATTTGAAATTTATTTTATAATAAATAAAATGATGGACGTTGAGGCACATCCTTGTTAACGCTTTTGTTGGCAAAAAATCTACGCGTTTATTTTTTTAATTTAATTTTCAAATTTATAATGGTTTTTTTTTAAATCATCTAAAGAATAATTTTTAATATTACTACCATTTTAATTTATTTTGGTTGAAATTTTTAACCTTTTGGATCATACGTTAATACATATATGTATAAGTTTTTAATTGATTGAAATATAAAGTATAAACACTTTGAATTCTCTAATCTTATTTAGCTTAACATTTTAAAAAAAAATTAATTTTATTTTTGTATTGATGCTAAGAAATTTGTTTAATTTAAACTAAAAAATATTTATGTGATTTAGAATTTTATATTTGTTTTTGTATTACGATGGATAGCTGTTAAGCCGTTGATCGATTGATTATCTCGTTAGTATTAAACAAGAAAAATTATAATATATAGGTTTTTAAATTTTGGATTTATTTTATTTGTTTTTTCATGTTAATTTAATGCCGTAATCAAACTATCTTCAAGTTTTTGAGATTAGTAAGCAAATATTTAGAAATCTGCGTTTTTACCTTAAACATTTTCGGCGACCCATCTTCACCAGTGCGTTTCCCGAAGCGTCACTTGTGGACGGCAGGTTGAGCATGAATTAAATCGTTAAAATTTGAATTTAAACAGTCCAGTTTTAGTCAAGAACTTAGCAATTGTTGTAGATGTTAAGCACTAGAATACCAAATGAAGATTAACAACCGTTTATTTAAAAAGAAATATTTTATTGATGATAAATTTAATAATTCTTTAAATACACGAATTCAATAATAAAAAGTATAAGGTACCAAAGTTAGACATTTATTTCAATTGAACAAATAAACAATTAACAATTAAAAGCCATAATCTAATTTTACCAAAGAATAATTTAAAAAAAAATTTTTTATTGGAAAAATATCTAAATTTATACCAAAGAAAAGAAACTAACAGAAAAAAATGATACGTGTTTTACAAAAAGTGGTAACCTTTTGAACCGAAATACCAACTAAAATATTTTGTAAATTAAAATTAAATAAGATTTTTATTCGTCTCAATAGTCATATTTAATAAAGTCAATTCAATAAGCAAAATAATAAAATATAAAAAAATTCGCTGTTATAAATATTTAAGCTAATTAATCTATTATAAATGTGCAGCGTACCCGCTGTAAAGAAAACGAATTTTTAAATATTGTTGTTGTTGAACTAAAATTTAATGAATGAAAAAATTAAAAAAAGGGAGCAAGGTGAGGAAAGGGACGTCTTGTCGGTTAGCAAACAGTGATAATTTAAATAGTAGGCAATTTTAATTAAGTTTACGAAAATTTAAATAAGATGCTCAAATCTCGACGAACTATCGAGCTGCAAAAAGGTCGCAAAATCGCTTTTAAAAAAATAAATAACACAAAAAAATAGCGAGCAGTTTTTTATTTATTCAAAAAGGTTTAATAATAATTCAAATAAAACACAAATACATTAAAATATTTAGCAATAAGATTAAATAACATATTACTATTTATATTCAAAGAAAGCAATGATAAATTTTTAGAAAAAAACGAAAAACATAAACAAATAATTTAAATAAAAAGACCCAATCAAACTAAATAAATTTTGAGTGTATTAAAGAAAATAAAGAATTATTGCATAGAATTAAATAATTGCAAAACATTAATATTACACAATACAAACTGTTGGCAGCGTCTTAATGTGAAGGATTTTACACGACGCAATTTGGATGTCCTGGTGCATAAAAAAGCTTAAGAACTAAGTTTTTCTACCTAAAACTGTGATTTTTTTGATTTGTAAATTAATTTTTTGTTAATATAATTAGTATTCAGATAATCGCAATATTTTGTCCCATCGGGAACCCAAGACATTTATAAATGCAGCGTACTCGCTGGAAAGAAAATGAATTTTTAAATTGGGGTTTTGCTGGGCAACTCAAAAATTAAAAATTACTCATACAGTTGTAAAAACAATAGAATAAATACAGACGTGGATAATCCAAAATAAAAACAATTATAAAAAATACATCTAATTTACATTTAGATAAAAGTCAAAATGTTTGCGTGGTCAAGGGAAAGCGATCTTCATAAAAAGCAAACTTAACATTAATAAATTTAGACTGCTATATTATGTAATTTAACTAAGTAGAAGGTAATTAATAATTGTTTTTTGCCCTGATTATGTAACATTTAATGTTTTTTTCAAAATAAGCTATCACTTTTCCTTGAGGAATGGTGGTTACTAAGCTTTAGATGTAAGGATAAGGAAACAAAATACTTAAATCGTCTTAATTAAAACATCTAATTTTGCATAAGGAGTCAATTAAAAAGCGTGAAATCTTGAAAATAAATTAAACTTATTATGTAACATAAATTTTTTTTGGTAATGTAAAAATTAAGCCGAAGAATTATTTTAAACGACCAAAAGTGTATTAAAGCATCGCGTAGCTAAATACAATATATATATATATTTTTTTTAATTTATAAAGAATAGGGGTGTCTTATTGCAAACGTTAATAATAATTTTAGCATTTTATCAGCATCTAAATTATAAAAAAGGACAAATAAACTAAATGACAAATAGAAAGGTTGTGAACTTTTAAAAAAAAAATTAGAACGAAATGTAATGAACTTAACATATTTTTTTAAAAAATACTGGGTCCTTCCACAGAAATGCATTAATACATCTAACAATGTTAACACCGAAAATGGTTCAAAATAACTAATTATTAAGTGCGCTGTTTAGAATTGTCTGGACCAGAAGACATTAAAAATGAACCCGCCGATGGAGGTGGGCTGCTTAACATATAATAATTTGCATTTTTGCCTAGTTAGGTAAAAATCAACACCTCCAGATTTGAAAACCGCCGAGTTAATTTTTTGTTAAATTGGGAAATTATGTTATTTAAGTTTATAATTTCTATTTTAGTAACCATTAAATTTAATTATCATTTTCTTAAATTATCACATTTTTTATGTTTATTTGTGATAAGATAAAAAGCTTGATTTAATTCTTCCGACCGTTGACCGTGTTTTTATGAATTTGCACCTAACAATTTGAAAGTTAAATTTAGGCCAATTATTTATTATTGCACCAGAAAAATACTTTTTTTATTTCTAAGTTTTAGTTTTTAAGCAAAAAATGTTTAATTATGCATTAAAAATAATTATTGGCCATAAATATTGGTTCTTCACAAGTAGGGTAGGCGAAACTAGCGACCTGGACGACTTCAACAACAGAGCTTCACAGCATAATAAGATAAAACAGCATATAAAATTTTATAAACCATTATTAGAATTTAATAAATATTTTAAAAAAAGCATTAACAATTTATACAAAAACCAATATTTTCATTATCAACACAATTTTCTTTAAAACAAATAATGACTAAATCATACAGCACTGCCTAATTGGTCCTAAGATGCCGACTTATGCAGCACATGGCAAAATGACTGGCACAACTCCGTGCATTGGTAGGTATGTGCCAAATTGGAGCCGGGGGATTTGTGAAACAACACGTGTCTTGGTTAAATAAAACATAAAGTAAAAGATCATTTTAAGCTTACAGAATTCAAATATAAGCGTGCTCCATTTGAACTCAGAAAGTGAAAAAAAGTAACATTTAAATATATTAATTAAATACCCCGCTATATTTTATGTGAAAACTACTTATGTGCGTAAGCAAAATATCATTGCATCTGATTTTTAATACAACATGAACATAATTAATTTAAAAACGATGTTGTATTTTGCTCTGTTTTTTGAGCAGGGATGCTAGATGTGCTATTTATGTCGCTTTTGTGATTGTAATAAATATGATAAATTGATTCAAGTATTTTTCTTTCTTATATACTTTAAGGCATCAATCGCGCCTGCAACAGCACAGTGAATTTGATAATATATTAAAAGTTAAACGGTTGAATGAAAGCAATAACGTCAATAATATAACCATTTAAAAAGCCATTTTAAATATTAGAAATATAGTATTTATATATAAAAATAGTGCACTAAATATATAGTTCGAATAGCTTATGGATACTAATATTAATTTTAAAACTTGGTTAGAGATTTTCATCATAAAATGCAAAAATAAAATGAAGTTTTAAATTTCGTGGCCTAATATTCAATAAAAATTTAAACACTAAAAAATGAGAATCATCAATACACTGTAATACAAAGAGATTAATTATAAAAAAATAATTATTACCAACAATAATAACAATCAACAATTTTATAAACTTACGGACTAAATATAAATAATTCAATTATTCAAGACAGATGCCTTTAAATATCAAACGAATGCATCAGAACAATCAGCGGGTGGTGTCCGCTATGCGGCCGAGCGCTTACATCTGAAGAGGACGACATGCTTAACTAAAAAAGAAATGATACAAATTAAACCGAAACGATAGTAACAAATGACAAAAATTAAATTATAAAAATAATATAAAATCGCAATGACTTTTATTTAATTTAAAACCCACAGAAAATTTATTTGAAGACTTTAAGTTCTTGAGCGGTACAGTCCAAAAATATTAAATCATAATGAAGAGCCAAACGTTATTCTGTTAGTATTATTCAAATTATTCTCACTTTTTAGTATTTAAATCACACCAAGAAATTAAATCAATAAAGTTTGCATCAAAATGAATGTTAATTTAATTGATTTTTTCGAAAGAATTTCGAAACTATTTAAAGTTGAAGGCGTAAAATGTAACTGCTATATTAAATATTTATAATAAGATCATTGTGCTGAAGCTTAGACTTCCGGAGCTCTCGGAAACCAAAAAAAAATCTGGTAACCAAAAAATGCATTTAAGGTCCAAAATTTAAATTCGACATAATCGAAACGATTATTTTAAATAATTATGACTCTCGCAATTGGGGTTTTATTCTCCTCAATGCTTTTACAATATTTCTTGGTTTATTTTTTGACTGATAAATGAAAAAGTTGATGTTACAAAACTGGGTTTTACCGGTGGTCGGTCACCCTGTTAGTATCATAAATGCAGAAAACCCAATAATATTTTCAATTTATTTATTTATACCATTATTTTTTTATCTTGGTGAAATTCTTCGGTCTAGCATAATTTTTAAAATTTTAATATTAATTATTTCTTTAAAATTTGTTAATTACATTTATTATTCTAAGGTAAACATATTTTAATTTACTTTATTTTGTAAGTTTTACAGCTGGGTGAGTAATTATGAAATTTTTTATTTGCTTACTTTAAGGTAATTTTATTCAGTATTCATTTTAAAAAGGGGATTTTTTCATAACTATATTTGAAATAATATTTATAAATTACATAATTTGTTATTGGGCCTGATATTTTTTTGGGTTTTATGAATCCTTCTTATTTTAAAAAATAGAAGTTTTTTTGAACCTCATTGATACCACGTATCCTTCTTTTAATTAAATTATTTATTAATGCAAGAGTGCTAAATTCATTAGACTTTTAAATTAGTTATCAAATTCTGTTTTCTGATTTCTGTTTTTTAAAAAGGCGACCAGAGCACATCCCTGATTTTGACTGTATTTTTTAATTATTGGTGTTGTTTCTGTTTGTTACAAATTCCATCGCCAATTTCGCGCATTTAATAATCTAAATTTTTCTTTTATAATTATAAAAATGTAATGTAAATAATTTTTAATAAATTTTATTTGTTCTGCTTATCGCGAAGTTATTCCTTTTCAATTTTTTGATATTTCTTTACTTATTTTTATGATTTAGTTATTTAATAAAATTGGTTAATTATTTTTTTAAACAATCATCCTTCGATTTGTTTCATGGCTTAATCAAATTTTACGTTTTTTATTATTATTTCACTGATTTTATTTTGGTCATTGACTGCATTTTTTAATTATTGGTGCTGTTTCTGTTTTATCACAAATTTCATCACCCTGCTGCGACCGCGGCGTTGCTCGCTCCATTTCGCTTTCAATCCACTTCGGCTGAACGTAATTTAGTTACGATAATGTTTATTCTTTTCGTCAAAGTTAACTTTAAAAAAATAATTTATAAATTCATATTGCTTTTGTACAATTTTAAACAAATAACCCCCTTCTAATACGCATTTCATTTTCATCGTGTTTGAATGGGTATCCGAAACTATCATTAATATTAGGAGTTTTATTTGTGCATTGCTTTTAAACCTTTTTTTATATTCGTTAATCTCTAATTTTACACCTTTTTGTAATTTATCAATTTAAGGTAGCATAATTAGAATGTTTTAATATTTTAGTTTTTTAGCTAAAATTCAAAGTTTGTTGTATAATAATTTCTTAGTATAATAACATTTTTATTTATTCAAAATTTGCAGTTTATAAAAAGAATATCACTTGGTTGCCTTTTTATGTTTTTGCTCTTAGCCGTTTTCAAAAGTATTCCTGCAAATTCTTTGATTAGATTCACGTTTCTGACACTTTGAAATTATTTTGCCGTGATCATATTAAGATTTAATTCTTAAAACTTTAATCTCTTTAATGAATAATTAAATTCTTCATGATCAACGATATAATTTAAATATTTTACAAATTTGTCACAACAAAAGATAAATATTTAAAGTATTTTGGTCAATCAATATGATTCAAATTCGCGCATCCAATAGTCAGTAGGACCACAGAGTTGTGAACTTCTTAGTCGGTGCAGCGTCATCATAGACACCTCTGAAAGCGTACCACGCATTTAAAGTTGAAGTGTGGTTTTTAAATGAATTAACTCCAAATTAAAATTAAACAATTTATTGTTTTATCAAACATAGTTGTTAAATTTATTTAAAAGAAAAAAATAAAGTTGTTTGAACTTTGTAGGCCTGCAAAAACACCTAATTCCTTTTACGCGTTCATCTTGCTAATTAAGAAAAAAGCGATTGGAGCTTTTGAACAACCAAAGTCATAACAAGCAAAATGGTTACATTAATTATATTTTTAAAATCATAACCAAACCTAAAATAAAAAATTTTACTCATGAGCATCTTATATAGTTCAGACTTACCTCAAATGCGTACGTAAAAAAAGCCTTAAATATTTGAAATTTATTTTATAATAAATAAAATGATGGACGTTGAGGCACACCCTTGTTTACGCTTTTGTTGGCAAAAAATCTTAAAAATTACACAAAAGTTGTTATAATATTTGTTTGTTTATTATATGGATTAAAACGCACTCTATACGCGTTTATTTTATTAATTTAATTTTCAAATTTATAATGGTTTTTTTAAAAATCATCTAAAGAATAATTTTTAATATTATTACAATTTTAATTTATTTTGGTTGAAATTTAAATATTTTAACCTTTTGGATCATACGTTAATACATATATGTATAAGTTTTTAATTGATTGAAATATAAAGTATAAACACTTTGAATTCTCTAATCTTATTTAGCTTAACATAAGCAGCAAAGTCTGACTTTTTAAAAAAAATTAATTTTATTTTTGTATTGATGCTAAGAAATTTGTTTAATTTAAACTAAAAAATATTTATGTGATTTAGAATTTTATATTTGTTTTTGTATTACGATGGATAGCTGTTAAGCCGTTGATCGATTGATTATCTCGTTAGTATTAAACAAGAAAAATTATAATATATAGGTTTTTAAATTTTGGATTTATTTTATTTGTTTTTTCATGTTAATTTAATGCCGTAATCAAACTATCTTCAAGTTTTTGAGATTAGTAAGCAAATATTTAGAAATCTGCGTTTTTACCTTAAACATTTTCGGCGACCCATCTTCACCAGTGCGTTTCCCGAAGCGTCACTTGTGGACGGCAGGTTGAGCATGAATTAAATCGTTAAAATTTGAATTTAAACAGTCCAGTTTTAGTCAAGAACTTAGCAATTGTTGTAGATGTTAAGCACTAGAATACCAAATGAAGATTAACAACCGTTTATTTAAAAAGAAATATTTTATTGATGATAAATTTAATAATTCTTTAAATACACGAATTCAATAATAAAAAGTATAAGGTACCAAAGTTAGACATTTATTTCAATTGAACAAATAAACAATTAACAATTAAAAGCCATAATCTAATTTTACCAAAGAATAATTTAAAAAAAAATTTTTTATTGGAAAAATATCTAAATTTATACCAAAGAAAAGAAACTAACAGAAAAAAATGATACGTGTTTTACAAAAAGTGGTAACCTTTTGAACCGAAATACCAACTAATAACTTAAAATATTTTGTAAATTAAAATTAAATAAGATTTTTATTCGTCTCAATAGTCATATTTAATAAAGTCAATTCAATAAGCAAAATAATAAAATATAAAAAAATTCGCTGTTATAAATATTTAAGCTAATTAATCTATTATAAATGTGCAGCGTACCCGCTGTAAAGAAAACGAATTTTTAAATATTGTTGTTGTTGAACTAAAATTTAATGAATGAAAAAATTAAAAAAAGGGAGCAAGGTGAGGAAAGGGACGTCTTGTCGGTTAGCAAACAGTGATAATTTAAATAGTAGGCAATTTTAATTAAGTTTACGAAAATTTAAATAAGATGCTCAAATCTCGACGAACTATCGAGCTGCAAAAAGGTCGCAAAATCGCTTTTAAAAAAATAAATAACACAAAAAAATAGCGAGCAGTTTTTTATTTATTCAAAAAGGTTTAATAATAATTCAAATAAAACACAAATACATTAAAATATTTAGCAATAAGATTAAATAACATATTACTATTTATATTCAAAGAAAGCAATGATAAATTTTTAGAAAAAAACGAAAAACATAAACAAATAATTTAAATAAAAAGACCCAATCAAACTAAATAAATTTTGAGTGTATTAAAGAAAATAAAGAATTATTGCATAGAATTAAATAATTGCAAAACATTAATATTACACAATACAAACTGTTGGCAGCGTCTTAATGTGAAGGATTTTACACGACGCAATTTGGATGTCCTGGTGCATAAAAAAGCTTAAGAACTAAGTTTTTCTACCTAAAACTGTGATTTTTTTGATTTGTAAATTAATTTTTTTGTTAATATAATTAGTATTCAGATAATCGCAATATTTTGTCCCATCGGGAACCCAAGACATTTATAAATGCAGCGTACTCGCTGGAAAGAAAATGAATTTTTAAATATTTTTTTGTTGAAATAAAATTTAATGAATAAAAACATTTAAAAAAGGGAGCGTATGGACGAACGAAGAAAAGAAAGACATGGAAATTTTTTTCCTGAAAAATTATACAGTAATTTATGGATTTAAAATGCAGATGAATAAATTTACAATTGGAACCTTTAAAAAATCAAAATTAAAAATTTTAGACAAAAGTTGGAATTCAATAATTGGCAATAATATATAACAGTTAGTAATTTATATTAATTTGATCTTAGGTTTAAATAACCAAAAAAGAATAGCAACATTTTTTTAGGTGCCTAATTAAAATAATGATAATCAATTCATATTATTACATCGCTTTATGGTTGAAGAGCTTCTGCAGAAGAGGAAAAAAAGAGATTGGAAATCCCATGTTGTAGCCAATGGACCACACCGCAAGGCGCAAAGCGACCAAATGGAAGAGCAGTGTCTTTGATTGCTGAGTAGTGCTTAACTCAAATAAATTAATTTAGTTATTAAATAGCATTAAAGGACTAATAATATAGTTGAAAGTCAAGGGGCAGACATAAATACAAAATATTTAATTACTATTAAATACTGAATTTAATTGCTTTTACATAACACGTGGCAGAAAAGAGCATTAAAACGGCAAATTTGCAAAATGAAAACATGTCATTGGCTTAGTTGGTCAAAAAAAATATCAAAAAACATATTTAACCAATCATTTTTAATTTTTTTGGGAATAAAAACATTATTAATAAAAAAGTGAAACAGACTAAGTTAAAAATAGGTAAATATGATCTTTCCAAAGGCATAAAAGATAAAAAGTCAAACTCCACGAGAAATCCCGGAGGGAGGGGCCCGCCTGCGGAAGCAAGAAGCCAAGCTTAAAAATAAACAAAAACACTAAAAAATAATATGCATTCCTGAATGATTACAAACCTTTATGATAAAATTCTTCATTAAAATAAATTTAAAACTAAATAAAATCCGGTAAACTCAATATATGCAAATAAATAAATAAATAAAAATTTCAAAACATAAATTAATTATACTAATTGCCAATGCAAATGAACTAATCAGCTTTTGCAGGGCAAAATGATTTGTTTTTAAGAATATTTTAAACTTAATTGAAATGCGGATTCAAACTGTAGATGCTTGGATTGGACTCACAATGATTGAATTCAGAAATTGCAAAATTATCTAATCAAGAGTCAGGTTTGAATGTAGATTTTGTTATGTATTTCGTTTTTTAAGTACATCGGTAAAATCAAATTACTAAACCTAAAGATTCGAAAAGCAATTCCCAATAAAATAAATTTCAAATGATAAAATGTGTGAACCCCTTTAATATATATTCTCATTCAATATAATACTTGCCATAATTGCTTTTTTAAATTAAATTATAGAAAAAATAACTCTGGTATACTACACTCGTACTTTCTTTTACTTTTAATGTTATAACTGCGTTTAAATTTCTGAATTTTTCCCATGTTATAGTGAATACAATAAATAAATGGTTAGCTTTTTATGTTTAACTAATGTTTATTGATTTTATCATTTTAATTTTTCTCATCTAAATTTTCTTCTATTATTAATTTATGATCCAAGAGATGTATGTGGTCTTTTTCAAAATTAGGGGTTGATTTATGTTTGTCCCTATCTTTATTTTGGATACTAAACCAATTTATAATATTAAAATTTATTAATGTTTATGGAGCAAATAGACAAAAAATTAATTGCGCATACATTAAGATTTAATTACATATATTGAAAAGTGAATGAATATTCGAGTTTATGATTCGGCTTAATTTAAATTTTATTGTTTTAATAATAATTTTATGATTTTTAATATTACCGAAATACAAAATAACTTTATCATGTGGTTTCAACTTCATTTATATTTGTATCTTTTTACTTTTTTATTTCTTTTCATGTTAACTCCAAATACTTTAAGTAAAAAGTCTCAAAAAGCTATTTTTTTAGATTTGGTTGCGAATGATACCATAACTATAGTAAAATGATTCGATTTTTCAAATTTATTTTTGTCTGCAGTATCATTGCTAGTTGCCAGCAATGGTGCCTATGGTTCGTTGAGAAGTTCAAGGCGGTACACCTTATCCAAGTTAGTTTAGAATGAAATACGGGCAGATGTATTAATCAAATTTTTCGATTGGGTCATATAAATTCGAAATGCTCATTTATACAGAAAATTTGACTTATATTAATAAAATGTTTATTTAATTTTATAATATTATTAATTTGTCCTTTACAAATTTATTGCTCACAATTTTTTCGTTTATTTATTTTAAATTTTCCGTGACTGGGTTTTTATAAATCCAAGCTTTGGAGCAATTAAAACCGGAATAATTAAATCGAAATTACAATTCGTAGTCGCCAAAGATGATTATCAATTTTGAATATCAATCAATATGTATAGTAAAAAATTATAATCATATTTATGTTTAAGGATGAAAAAGAATTCGAAAAATTTTCTTAAATTCCTTTATTATTGGTTTTATTTATTTTTAACTATTATTATTTTTATTTATTTTATGAAGCAAAACAATATTAAAATATTTTATCATTTTTTTAAGAATAATCTATTTAGATTGGTATTTTTGAATTTTTTGTTGCCCATTTGTATAATATTAAATAACCACGTATTATTTTTGTTAACAATTGCACAGCTTCAATTTAACTATTTGCAATGTTTACGTTCTAATCGTGGGGTTTACCGTTCGTGGCCCATTTTATGGGCTAGATAGGAATTATAATGTAATAATTTAAAAAATTTTAATTTAATTTTTTAATTTATAACCATTTAGTTAGTAAAAATTATTCCTTTAATTTAAGAATTTTCGATTTATTTTAAAATTAAATAATTATTTATAAATTATTTTGATTAGCTTCTAGCCCAGAATATCCTCTGGTGATGGTCTTTTATTTTTTTGACTATAACAAATTGATATGTCAATATTTTAGCACCCTAACTTTTGCAATAAAGAACTGCACCATACGAATTTTCAGGTGCAATTTATAAATCTACTGGTTATTCATTATCAATTACATTATAATTTTTTAAATTAATTTGAGCATAAAGTTATTATCATCCTAAAGCTTTAAACGTTTTCACATTTTACTAAACTTATTAGTCTATTTGTCAATAGTCACATTTTTATTATTCAATTTTTTTTTGTCTAATTCATGAATTTATTGGTTATTTTTGATTTTTGATTTTTAATACTTTTGTGTTTATTTTTGGTAGGTAAAATATATTTAATCAATTATGGATGTTATGTGCAGTTCCTTCTTTTCTGATTATAGTATCACATTTATTTTAAAACCTGAATTCTTATTAATTGTTAGACTTTCTTTAATCTCAATTTAAAAATACATGAAGTTAATAAAAAAAATGAACCCAAATGACTAGTCGGTTTTGAGTGGGATTCTCGAGTTTTAATTTGTTTATTTTTGAATGTAATTATTGATCGCAGGTTAGTAATTAACCATATTATTTTTAAAAAAAATAATTAATTATGCTAAATAAATTTTTGGTTGCTAAGTTTATTTTGGTAGAATAATATATATTTAAAATTTAGTGTTTATATTTTGCGCTGATAGTTTTATTTGGTTTGCATTAATTTTATTTTATTTTAATTGAAATAATTAACAAGAAGATATCTTTTTAATTAGAAAATTTATTATTTTGTGGAGTAAATTTTAATTAAATAAAAAAGCAAATACATGCAGGTGAGGTTGTTTTTCGGCAGATTGTAGGTCGAACCTTAAACGTTTATAGTGTATAAAAATATATAATTATTAAAGGAACATTAACAATAAATGTTTTTAATAAATAATTTATTTATACAGATGGCATCAACTTCATATGGGTAAATTAACTAAAATAAAATTCAATATATATTTAAAAATTTGTTTTAAGTTCTTTTCATTTGTATAAAACATTTAAACTTTAGATATTTTTTTAAAATTATCTAACTATTATAAAAGTTTTATTTCATGATAGCTGGTGGTTCATCATGACAAATAAAACAAAAAAACACATTTATTTTAAATAATTTATAGTAAATAAAATTTAAATATTCTTTAAAATTTAATTATTTGTCTTTTATACATAAAATTTAGTATTAAATTCAAAGTGATTTTTTTATTTACATGTAGTTTAAATTAATTATGTTATTATTTTAAAAATTATTACATTTTTATAGTAATTTTACATTTAAATTTTTAAAATAATTAAATTAAAATAAAATCAAAATTAAATTGTTGACCTTAGTTTTTATTTCATTGCTGGCTTGTTGCCGATGAGTCCGACTCTCCTTCTCGTCGCTTTGCTTTTATAGATTTTGGCACGAACCTAATGCTAATTTTTATAAATTTAAAATATAAAATTTTTACAAAAAAAAAACAAGACATAAAATTTGAGCATTTGTCCCATGAGATATGAATTAAAAAACGGTTTTTATTACTTTTAAATTTATGCAAGTTTAACATATCAATGCTTCTTATAATTTTACATATTACATAAAGGTAAAATTTTGATGATTTCTGAAAAAAGTACATCAACGTCAAAAAAGATCCCTTCTCATTCCTAATTCCTAAAAAGTTACGAAAAGTTACCGTATTTAAAATTTACAAGTAACCAAATTTGAACTCTTTTATAAGTTACTGTGACTTTTAATTTGACGAGGCTTGTTTATTTAACTGTGCACTTTTAACATATCAAATATTTTAACCATTACTTCTTCGACAAGCGTCATAGTTTCTAGCATTAAATTGTGAATTTTCAATTTTTATTATTTTGCGTAATAATTTATTTATGATTTAATAACTATAATGAATAAATAAAATTGTGTTTTTTTATCTTTTCTAACAAATTTGAATTAAAATTTTTTTATTAATGAAAGCGATAATTTTAATAAAGCCATGATTCGCCTCATGGATAGCAATTCAACTGTTCCCTTCTCCCATGAATTGGAAGAAGAATTGATTTCATAATCTTTGAAACAATTAAAATACTATATTAATCTGCTATTATTTTTAAACATCTTACATTCGAATTTTAACTTGCTCTGGTCGCGTTTTTTTGAATAGTTTTCCATTTGCGTCGTCCACATAACCCTGAAAAAAACTTGCAAAAGTTCGGGTTGTAAGAGTGAAATCCAACCGGCCTTAATACTAAAATCATAATTTTTTTAAAGTATTTTTTATGATTTATTATTAAATTCGTTAAAAACATTGGCAATTTCTTGCGTTCCTTTTATATTTTAAGTAATTGTCTATTCTTTTTTATTTGCGTATTTTATTAAGGTTATCATTTAATACAGTAATTAGAATCATTTTCGATTAGAATTGGAACGACGTTGAAAAACCAGGACGTATTTTATCCTTTGTATAATATGCACTATATTTATTTCTCAAATTTTGGATGCTACAAAATGTTAATATACCTATAGAATTAAAATATTTTTGTTAACATTTATGAAGTAATTTAGTTGGATATTTAAACTCGTCTCTCTTTGATTTGTATCTTTTTAATTTTTTTAAATAATTTTCCGTTATGCCATCTGTTTAATCATTTCTTTATCTAATCAGATATGTTTAAATTACTCATTGAGTACATTTTAATCTTCTCCATAGCTCTCGCCTCGTAAGCTGCCCTCACCGACGGGCTGAAAAACGAAAATCCTGAAAATTTTCACTAAACGCTACGAAGTCCTTGAGCGGCAACTCATTCGCTCATTGAATTCAGCCGATTTTTCTTTATTCGTTGAACTTTTATACGAAGCTTATAATATTATTTTTGAAAATAACGGCAATTAAACTTTGTTTGGGTGAAATCAATAATTAATTAATGATTATCACTTGTTTAGATACATTGATTTAATTAACTGAATACTATATAACAATTAGATTAGCTTAAATTAATTTTTTTTCCTGCCAATTTATTTTGGATATCAATTATTATGTTTTAAATAAATTTTCAATGTGCTTTTATTTTTGTTTTAATTATTTTAATGATAAATGCTTCACATATACATGGAATTATTTAGTTCATTTAGGCTATGAAGAAATTTAGTAGATTTACCTATTGATTTCAAACCTGGTATTTAATTAATTTAGTTGGTTATACAATGTTCTTGGGTTTGGTTGCAACGCCTCCCGTTGAGAATTGGTTGAAATGTTTATGTATATTATAAAATCAATTATATGCTTGAAGCTCTTCAAATTATTTTTTTATTTGCTATGTTATAGATTTATTACTTTGAAGTTGAAGTTTTTTTGAAAAACATTTTTAATAAAAATCAAGTATTATTTATTTCATTTAATCCTGTTCTTTACAAAAAAGAATTGTTTTGTGAATTTCATTAATAAAAAAATTAACAACGTTTTTGCTTATTTTTCTGCATTTCTGATGCCAAAATATCATTTTAGATTTTTAATTGTCAGCTAAAAACCTTGCAATTTAGCAGAGTACCCCGTGACATTTAGAAAAAAATTTCAATAATTGACGATTCAGGCTTAAGTTTTGTTATATGCAAATGTCACGAAAAATATTAGGTTATAATTTATTTATTAAAATTTTTTAAAATTTTCTCACCTTAAAATAAATTATTTGTTTTTACTATTCTGAATCGTATTTAAAAATTATAGAAAATTTAGATTAGACTTTTGTTGACATTGTTAAAAGTGAATATTAGGACCCATTTTTATTTTTTAAAGGCATATGATTAATATTTTACAATTTAGTTTTACAAAAATACTTCATTTTGTTTGCCATTCTTTAACTTGAGATTTAACATATTTTGCGTATTCATTTTCTTTCTTATCTTTTTGGTTTTATTTTTATTATTTATTTGAACATTTTTGTGCTGCATAACAGTAAAATTAATTTTAGAGGCAAAAATATTAATCTGTTAAAAATAAATCTTAATTCTCGCCACTCAATCAATTATTAACATTCCAATTTAACATTATATAATTAATTGCTTTTGTTTTATATTGGCTTCAGTATTTATAAATTGAATAGAAATATTATTATTTTACACTTTGCATTTTATTCAAAATACAACATTTAACTAGTGAAAAGTTAATAATGAAAATTAATAGGAAATAGTTTTATAGAAAAAATAAATGATAACTTATTCATTATTGATTATAAAGAGCAGTTTTTTATGAAGCCTGAAATACTGTTAATATCTAATTTTATTTTAATTGCATTTTTTAAATCATGCAGAGCTGAACTCTATTCTTCAACACATGAGAAAGAATTAAAACAATTACAATCAAAATACAAATTTTTACGTGGAGAGGTTGGTTTAAAGATGTTTAAATCTAAACATTTTTAAATCGTGACTGGTAATCTACTTAAACGACAATAATATATTAACAAATTTATAAACCTTCTAATCAATATATTAAGCAAATTTTATTTTGCTAATAAATACATTTTTATATAGGTAACAATAATATTAACATTTTTTTATCCATAGAATCATTACATCTTTCAAATAAAATGTGTTTCATTAAAGTAACAACATGTTGAAACATTTTTAAACATATTTTAAAAAAATTTGAGCAAACCAATAAATGAAAATAATGGCATTATTATACATTAAATTTGCAATAATTTCAAAAAAATAAAAAAATTTAATCATATTAATATTTAATTATTTGCATCACTCAATACAATTTAATAGCAAAATAAGTTTGGAAACCTCTAGTATCAAAAGTTTAATCTTCTTAGTGTCTATAAAAATGAGATAATTATAAAAAATAATAGATAATTTGTACTCGATCCTCCGCGAATTATTTCGTTTTTGGGTGTATACCGAAGCCTTGACGCTGATCTTTCAAATAAGGTTTTACATTTTTATTATTTATCATTTATTGGTCATGTTTTGTAACTTTTGAAATTTTACTGGTATTCCTAACCCGAATTTTTTTGTTTGGTTACATATTAAGTATTTGCTCGACCTTAAAGTTCTGATTTCGTTATATTTAAACGCAAATCCATTGCTTGCTTTATGAGTTTTAATTATCAGTTTATTTTTTAAGAAGAATGAAATTTGGTTTATTTGTTTTAAAAATGAATATAAATAAAGTTTAATGTAAATATCTTTGATGTTTAACTATGTTACAGTTCACTTTTGCTTAACCAATTTATGAATAGCAAATGTTGGTTATTGTTATTTATGATTAATGCTTCTCGTATAATAGTTTAATCTTCGAGCAAGTCATGAATACTAATCAAAAACATGTGATGAGTAAAATAAGAAATTATAATAAAGCAAATAATTTTTGAAAATCTACGAGTTCGCGGACTATAAATGTTTAAATTTAATTAAATGTAAAAAACTAATCGATTTGTAATGTAATCCTATTCATGAATAAAAAACAAAACAGAAATTAATAAGCGTAGGCGACCGAATACTGCTAAGAAACTACGCGGAAAAAGTAGGCCCCTAAGTTATATTTAAGTAATGCATAACAGAAGAATAAATAATGTCGAATATTTTTTTAAATTTAATCAACAATCATAGACAAACGCATATAAAAAAATTTTAATTTATAAATTGAAAGGTTTAATGAATCGA
Source organism: Globodera pallida (assembly GCA_020449905.1). Classification (NCBI taxonomy): domain Eukaryota; kingdom Metazoa; phylum Nematoda; class Chromadorea; order Rhabditida; family Heteroderidae; genus Globodera; species Globodera pallida. The sequence continues at coordinate 244,400 of JAIXHY010000016.1, forward strand.
TCATTAAATTTGATATGTAATTGCTGAAAAAAAGGTTGGCTAATACATTCAAAATTTGACAAACAAGCAAAAGACTGCGAAATCAATTCCCAGGCAACAGGCCCGCACCTTGAACAAGCTATGCTCAAATCGTTATGCTAATATAAAAGCAAATTTCTTCAAGATATATGGTACGTCGGGCCAAGATTGGATATTTGCTAAGAATACAGACAAAACAGTTTGAATTTTAAATAAATATAAAAATAATTTAAATTTAAAAACTTAGAGGCTAAAATAATATAATCAATTAATGAAAAAACTCGCCCTAATATGCTGATGAGCAATAAAAAAATGCATTCACATCCCTTTGATATATCTCTAACCAAAAAACTTTAATAAAATTAATACACTAAAATTAACAAATTAAACAAAAATTTATAATTTTTAATACATTATAAATTTAAAAAAACAATTAATAAATCAAAATAAAAAAAAAGCGTTTAAGTGAACTGTTTAATATGCTTTGCTAATTATTTATTCACGACTTTTCAGTTGTAAAAGTATACAATTAACGATTATAATATATTTTTTTATAAACAGTTATTCGTTTGCTTTAATCTCGTTATCTTGGTATTTCAAAGTTATTTACTTAGCTGATATATTCGATGATACTTTTATTAAAATAATTATCAAATTTACGATAAAAGCTAAAACATGATACTTTTGTTAAATATTACGTCAACTTGGCCGCAAACGTATAAATTGACGACACGCCTATTCCGGAAGTAATTTAACATGTTTTGAGTTAATATATTATAAAACGCAATGAGTTACCCAAACCTTTTTATGAACTCCGCCGCAATGTGCATTTACAATCGCAAATGCAAATATTATTTGAAGCGATAGTTGAAGATTTCTGTTTTGCATTACTTTTTTTTAGCGTTGTTATTAATAATTTTTGTTGTTTTAAATATTAAGGGCATATTTATCTGTTATTTTACTCAAGTTTTTTTTACTTTTAGTCCATTTGATCTAATTTTTTGTTGTGTTATGAAATATAGATTACTGTTAAATTTTCATCTGTATTTTATTACACCTTATTTATTTTTTATGTTTTAACTTTGAATTTTTGCGATTTGCTCTGCGGCAAATGCTAAAATAAACTAATTATCGAGGCAACACAATTTGCTTTATTCTTATTTAATATTGGAATATAAAAAAATTTTTCAAATAAATGGAAATTTTCTAACAATGTCAAAATAATTGAGAATAGGAAATAATTTATATGTATTTTGCCTTTAAAGGCTTTGACTTTTTAAAATTATTATAAGCTGTCCACAAATACGTTGAGGTCGTTTACGAATTCATTGATATTGTTTAAAATTTGGAGTTTTAAATTAATCAAATTTTACTGACAATTGTTTAATGCAATTTCAATCAAAACTAAATATTTTAATAATACGACAAGTTGCGGTTGCATTTAGTGAACAATGCAGTCTTCGAGGCAAAACTATCAGCGACTGCATATTGTTGCACTCTTTGCCCAGTTATTTTTCTGCTACAAATTCAAGTAAAATAAATAGTTAATTTTTTTGTAACATTATCACGGTCAAAGTATTAGTTATTTAGTTTATTGTTATTTGAAGAATTAAATTAGAAATGTACAGTTTGGACTTTCTTTTTATTTAATCGACAGCTTTTTTTAAATATTTTATGCATCATGAATCATGATTTATTTATATTTTTTTAAAAAAAAACGCTCTAATGTCTCAATGCAATATTTTTGGATTTTTTTAATAAAAATATTATAACTAGAAAAAATTATTATAAAACAACGCAGACAGCAAACGCAAAAAAACGCAACGCAACCATTTGGGGTCCATTAGATAACATGTTTGCCCTTTATACTTGATAATAAAGTTTTATTTTGTTGTTAATGATTTGATATTGGGAATGAAATATTTGCCCGATTTTATTTTGTATAACACTGGACTGGCCTGTCTAATCTTATTGCCTGTTTATAACTTTAGATTTATTCCTAAAGTTAAAATAGCTTACACATCATCAAACGTCCTAAATTTTTTAATTTTCAATATTGATGAATAAGCAATGAATTTTTGTATATTAATGCAATTCTTTATTGAAGTCTATATGTTTGTTTACCTTATAGTTCAATGCAAATTCTCAATAATATAGATTTTTCAGCAGTGAGTTATTTAATATTTTTATGAATATTTAGTTTGAAAAATAGCTTTTCTTTGTACTGTTTCCTGTTGTTATTAGTTTAACAATTTCTGTAAAAATTTTTGTAAAATATTTGACTTTATAGACAAAAAATGCTATTGCTTTCATCTATTACTCTACGCTTTTATAAACTCAAATCTAATTTTACTTTTTTGTTTTCAATTTTATTTGCAACTTTTAATTATTTTTATTTTTAGTTTATTTTAATTTCATCTATTCTTGTAAGGTAGCTTTTGTGTTGACAAGAGAAAAAAGATTCAAATTGAATTCTGCCTATATGTAAAATTTTTTTGTTTTTCCCACCACAAATTTATAGATTTAGGGCGGAGAATAATTGGAAAAATACTCAGCGTTATAGGGCCCATTACTGAGACGAGACCACTAAAATGCCCGATTAGTGAAGAATTGGAATCACTCAAGTAAAAACGGATGAGGGAAAAAAGATATTTAAAATAAAAACTATCAAAATACTAAATTTTTTTAATCAAAATATCAAAAATTAATTTAATAAGATGCTTACTAAAAAATCTAATATCCACGTGAGATAATCAACACGCTAAGCCAACCGAGAGCGCAAGAAAAAGTAAGTCTGGATGTCAATTATCAATTACCTTAATTGGTACGATAATTCATCCAAAAAGTAAATTTAAAAAATTTCTTCTATAAAAAAATTAATAAACTTAACAAATAAAACCAAAACCAACTAATATAAAAAAAGCTAACTAAAATAAACGGAGTTTTATAATAATAAAAATAGAAAAATTTATAAACCAACCATTTAAATGACGCTGCTTTGATGGATGCTGGATGGGCTATTACCAGCTAGCATATTAGATCATTTTAATAAAACTTTATTTTTAAAAAACCATATATTGAAATTTAAATTTTTAAATACACCAAATTTAGAAAAACTCGATTTTGGTTTTTGTCCATGCTAATTCAAAAAAACTTTAAATTCAAAAAATATTAAAATCATTTATACCAAATAATTTAAAAAAATTAATGAATTTAATTAAACATGTGAATTGTTCATTACAAAAAAACGGGATTATACTGAAAAAACACAAATTATCTTTAATAACACAAAATATAATTTTTAAAAAAACACGGCGGATTGCAATTAGAAGTTGAGGGCACAATCAAACATTTGTTTAAATAAATTGTTCTTAATAAAATCAATCAAGTAAAAAACCCGAGACTACAAATAAAGCACAGAGATTATCCTTATATAAGGAAATAGGGGGGGGCCCGATATAAATGGGCTCTGCTGACAACTAAATACGCAACTGATCGCTTCGGTCCCCGAACCTTTTTTGTAGAGTAGCTCACGGCGCAACTTTTGGTCCTGGCAGAATAATGTGTCAATGCACATTTATTTTGCGCTAAACCGGTTTGAAGTTTTGAGGTGGTGGATTTTTTGTGGTTTTTCGATTTGAGCACCCGGAAGCCGAATGTGCAGCTGTTTAGTGTTTGTTACAAAAAGATGGAGCAAGCGCTGCTGCATCTTTTAAAAAAAATTTCATGGCTCTAGCACGAAGTTGAAGGGGTTCAGGGCGCTGAGGCCGGTACGAGCTTCAAACCGGTTTGGGTGGGGCCGTTAGTAGTATAAGGTGCAAGAGTGTTTTTGAGGAGAAAAGTTTTAGCCTAAATAGGTTAGGCTGGGGTAGTTTGACATGCTGATTCCAGAAAAGAAAAAATTTTTGTTCTAGGACAAAGTGTCGACAAGTTATGGGACAAAGTGTCTAATGGCTGGGGAAAGGCGGGAAATGTGTGGGAGAGTTGGTGGGAGGTTGAAATAGGTCGTTTTATTGGTAAGCCAAAGTGTCGAAAAAATGGACAAAGTGTCAACAAGGGGAAAATGCGGGCAGGCGAGCGCGAGGAGCGAGTTCACGGAATGTGGAAGGGGGTAAGGGGCTTTGCCCGTTGTGCAGGCGGGCGGCGCGCGCGAAGCGCGCGGAACGAGCGGGGCGTAAAGGCGGGCGGGCGAGCGCGTGGAGCGAGTTCATGGAATATGGAGGGGGTAAGGGGGCTTGCCCGGTGTCTAAGGGCGGGCGAGCGCGCGAAGCGCGCGGAGCGAGTTCACGGAATGTGGAGGGGGGTAAGGGGGCTTGCCCGGTGTCTAAGGGCGGGCGAGCGCGCGAAGCGTGCGGAGCAAGTTCACGGAATGTGGAGGGGGGTAAGGGGCCTTGCCCGTTGTAAAAGGCTGCCAAGTGAGCGTCAAAATTCGCCTGGGTTTTCGCTTCTGTGTTTTCAGCCGCCGTCTTGCGTCTGGGACGCGCGAAGCGCGTCCCAGACGCAAGACGGCGGCTGAAAACACAGAAGCGAAAACCCAGGCGAACATATCAGCTTTTGGTCAATTCTTACAACAGATCCAACTGAGTCCACTAAGCCATCATCGACGTGCGCGAGCGAGGGAGCGGAGCGGAGCGAGCGAAGCGAGTGTAGCGTAGCGACCGAGCGAGTGCACGGAGAGATGTGAGAATGACCGACTCACTATATCCTGTGACTTTAAAAAAACAAGAACGACCACCCTTATTTAAACGCTCCTCTTGAACTTACAAACTCCCGTATCTCACCCCCCCCCCCCACCACCGTAGCAAAAATATAAAAATACGTTTCCCCCTCCCACCTTCCCTACCCTTATTACTCTTCCCTTGCCCCTCACCCCGCGTCCTTTAACCCTTCCATTCGCTTTTTCCTCCGCCATCCCTCCACTATTTCCCACAAGACAAAGCGAAGCGGAGCGAGCGAAGCGAGTGTAGCGTAGCGACCGAGCGAGTGCACGGAGAGATGGGAGAATGATGCACTCACTACATTCTTTGACTTAAAAAAAAACAAAAATGGCCACTATTATTTAAATTGAGTCCTTCTTGAACCCACAAACACCCTTATCACATCCCCTTCCCACTCCGCACCAAAACTCTAAAGATCACGACCCTTTTCCCTCCTCCCTTACCCCTTCTTTTTCCTTTAACCCTTCCATTTCCCCTTTTCCCTCCTCTCACCTCCTCTATTTTCCTTTCCTCCCCTTTCCTTCTTTTCCCTGCCCTTTCCCCACCACCCGGCTCTTTTTTCTCTTCCCTTTCTCCCCTCACCTTTTCCTGTCTCTTTTACCTTCTCCCCTCGCCCTTTGCTTCTCCTCCCTTCCTCTTCCCTCTTTTTAGTAGGCGGTGGTTTTCTTTTCATTAATTACTTTGTAAGAGAAGGAGGATTCTGATCATTTGAATTGGGTTCGATTTGTCCAGTGGGATCAGGCGCTGTGGGAGAAGGAGGAGGGTGATCAGTTGAAGTTGGTTAAGGTTGGCCAAGCTGGGTGTTCTGCCGGTCGATTTGGTGATGCGCATTTGTCCAAAGTTTGTTGTCAAATTCTCGCAAAAATGTTCAACAATAATTGAATTGCTGAAAGAACGTTTCTTATGGCAAATACATTTAAGTCCCTCCTTTCGGTCAAACAATTCCATTATTGATCCACTTTACGATTTATTGCTCAATATTTGCTAAAAGCTTCTAAAACACATGCCCGTTCCACATAAAACGAACTTTACGGAATCGTGTTAAAATAAAAATCAATTTTTATAATTATTAAACTACAAAACTTTGATTTGATTCTTTCTTTTTTTTTGGTTTGGATTTAATCTTTTTTGGGTGATAACTTTTGAAATTTGCTATGGGCATAACTTTGGGACTTTTTTAGATTGCGAACCAAACTGCCACCATCACATTGATCAGACTCTGTGAGGGAAGGATTCTGATCAGTTGAATTGTGCTCAATTTGTCCAAGCTAGGTGTTCTGCCGGTCAATTTGGTGATTGGTATTTTGTCCAAAGTTTGTTGGTGCCCGCTTTTCCAAATCTTTGACTTCACCCTTGTCTGCCCCACCCGTCATCGAATATTTCATCTAATGTTTTGAGTGGCGCGTCATCCAATTCTACAGATTCGCCTTTTTCGCGTTAATTGTTGCAAAGAATAAGACCAAAAATAATTGACTTCTAATTCATTTAATAATTAAACGGAAACCCCGGATTTATAATGATTTCCAATTGATACTAAAAAAGGTGTTTTTGGTTTGAGTTATTACCGGAAGAATACCAGTGCTTATGGTTGAGTTATTTCCGGAAGAATACCTTTGGTTTTCGGCGGAATACCAGAATGTGTTTTGCTTTGATTTATTTCCTGCAGCCAATACTTTTGAGTTATCACCGGAAGAAATGCATACAAGTTGTTTCGCCATTTGCGTCACAATTTGCAGTTTTTCGTCGTCAGAATAATTTAGCCCTAAGGAAGCAAAAATTAACAATCTATTTTTGTGTTTAATTTGAATTAGAGTGTTTAGAGGCTTTTAGTAAATCTTTAAGAATAAATCTCACCGTTTTTTTCGACTTAGTCAAATTCTTTTTTTCATTTTGGCGATTGCGTTTGAAATGTTTAGCAATTTTCTTCTCAATTTTAAGCCTTTGTTTCCAATGAAATGGTTCTTTTTGGTAAATTCGCCTTTTATTGCGCGAAAAAACAAGTGATCAGGCTCTTTAAGGGAGAATTCTGATCAGTTGAATTGGGTTAAATTTATTCAGAGTGATCACTCTTTGTGAGAGAAGAATTGCCTTGGGTTCAATTTGTCCAGAGTGATCACCCTCTGTGAGAGAATAGTTGAATTGGGTTCAATTTGTCCAGAGTGATCAGCCTTTGTGAGAGAAAGAGGATTCTGATCATTTGAATTGGGTTCAATTGCCCAAAGGGATCAGACGCTGTGAGAGAAGGAGGAGGGTGATCAGTTGAATTTGGTTAAGGTTGGCCAAGCTGGGTGTTTTAGTTGATTCCTTTTTTGGTTTGGATTTAATGCTTTTTGTGTGATAACTTTTGAAATTTTGCAATGGGCATACCCTTGGAATTTTTTAGATTGCGAACCAAACAGGCCCATCACCTTGATCAGGCTCTGTGAGAGGAAGCTTCTGATCAGTTGCATTGGGTTCAATTTGTCCAGAGTGATCAGACTTTGTGAGAGGAGGATTCTGATTCCCCGGATTTATATTGTTATCCAATTAAAATAATCTAAACGGGTTTCCAAAATGCAACCCTTAAAATTAATTTTTCCAACTTTTAAAAAAGGCACATCTAAGGCGTTTTTTAGACCATTAAAAAATGAATTTTCAAATGCTTCATATTTTCAAAGATTTTGAATTCTATGCGCTGATAGCTCATTCGCTTTCGACAAATGCTATTCATTCAAAAGTAAAATTGTGAATGAAATTGTAAATTTTGTTGAAAATCATATTTAAATAATTGATACGCTTTTTTAAATGCTTAGAAAATCTAATTTAATCTTGTCACAATTTGGACTTTTTCTTCGTCCGAATAATTTGGCTCTAAGGAAGATTATTTTTGTGTTTGATTTGAATTTGAGCGTGTTTTTGCAGGTTTTTAGCAAATATTTAAGAATAAATCTCCCCGTTTTTTTGACTTAGGCTAATTTCGTTTTTCCATTTATATTTTTGTGGGATTGTTTCTTCTCAATTTTAACCTTTTGTTTCTAAGGAAAGTTCTCTTTTGTGGATGATTCTGAGCAGTTGCATTGTGTCCAATTTGTCTGTTGGGTGCTCTGCCGGTCGATTTAGTGATGAACATTTGTCCAAAATGTGTTGGCCGCCTTTTCAAATTTTTGGTTTCATTTTTGCCCGCCATCCTTCGCCCGAATATTTCATCAAATGTTTTGAGTGGCGTTCCTCCCCCAAGATTTATATTAATTTCCAATTTATAATAATTTAAGCGGATTTTCCAAAATGCACCCATAAATCAATTTTTCCAAATGTTCAAAAAATTACACGCCTAAAATGGAGTTTTTTAGAGAACAAAAAATCTGCACCAAAGGGTCTTTTATTTCCAGTTTAAATGCGTTGAATTTTTTGCAATGACCATAACATTTGGCTTTTTTTAAATTACGACAACAAAATAGGCCTGTCAGAGTGATCAGATTCTTTAAGGGTGGGGTTTGATCAGGTGTTGGGTTCAATTTGTACAGAGTGATCAACCTTTGTGAAAGAAGGAGGATTCTGACCATTTGAATTGGGTTCAATTTGTCCAGAATAATCAGCCTTTGTGAGAGAAGGAGGAATCGAAACTAAAAAGTTTGAACTCGAAACAAAAACGAAAACTTTTTTATGTGATTAGAAAAAACTTTTTTTTTAATAATTTATTTAATAAATCTTTTTTACAAATATTCACTTATTCCTTTTTAAAATTTTGAAGGATGCATTTTTTGTTTCAGAGGGTTTGATGAACTTTTTAATTGTTTGGGAAATTGAATTTAAATCCAACCCTTTTGTCGAACAATTCCAAAATGTATATTGATCCACTTTGCCAATTTTAAATTCCGTTCGCCCCCCCCCCCTTCAGTCATTCTTTCTCACCCTCCGCCTCCCACCTAAATGCAAATTCATCGCCGGTCGCTTGCAGACGTCGGCTGGTGGTTGGACAAATCAATGCAAATGTTGCAATTGATTTGCCCATCCACCACCGACGGCTGCAAGCGGCCATTTTTCAGTAAATTCCTATTTTCATCATTTTCCAAAAAAAATAAATTGATTTCCGTAAGTTTTTCCCCTTGTAAATTTTCTGCATTTATAATTTGGCTAAATTACAGTTGCTTTCCCAGTTTTCACATGGCCAAAAGGCCATTTCAAGCATTTCCTCATTTCCTTGATTTTCCTTGCCATTTTTTTTACAAATTCCCCCAAATTATTTACTTTCAAGCGATTTATGCATTAGTTTTTAAATTTTGTTTTAAAATGTCTAAATGTAACATTATTTGCTCATTCTTATCGCAATTTCTAAAATATAGCTCAAACTTACTTCCACATTTTCGCAAACATTTTTTTAACATTTCATCAATATTTGTCGTGCATATTTTCTTCTCCCGCTCAATGGCACTTTTAGTGCATTACTTTGCCCCATTTTCTACCCTTTTTTTAATGCGATCTTTGCTAAATTTTTTAAAAACAATTTTATACAAAATTTTATCAATATTTATTCCACTTTTTTAGTTCAATTTTTCAAAAATAATTTCCACTTCTTTTCATGCATTCCCACACATTTTCTTCAACATTTTTTGACACAATCTACTTCATACTTATTCAAATTTTTAAAAAATTAATTAAAAATGGTGGTCTCCAAACTTCACCAATTTGACCCATCTGAAGAATTGCGTCTTTTACGTGCCCGAATTGCCCAATTGCAATGGCATCAAATGATCATTTTGCCAACTTCAAGCGCCGGCTTGGATTTGTTGTTCCAAAATGGAGAGGGTAGAAAATGAACCAAATTATTATAAATATATTTAATAACAATTTACAATCATTTATGCTTTTTTTCAGTCGAATTTGGGAATGCCGATAGCATTGCGGGAAAGACAACAACAAAAAACTTATCAATACTGGCTCGCCTGAGTGCACCGATTGATCAAGTGGGTTTAAACTTAAAGGCAGCTGAATTGGATGCGCTTGATCGGGGCGCAAAAAAAACCCCCGGTCAAAAAAGGAATACTTTGCGGACTTTTAAACAAGTGATTTGGGGGTGGTGGCTTTTTCGAATTTAATTAAATTTGTGATTTAATTCATAACAAAGGCATTTTTATGTTTGCGCAAAAAACGTTTATTAAAAATGTGACTTTTTGGAAGCGCCGTTCCGGATCTAAACGCTATTTTGAACCCCGAAAATGAAGCCAAAAAACATTTTTATTGGTGAATATAAATAATTAAATTTAATCTTTTGCCCCTTTCTATAGAGTTTGAGAAGGGCAGCCACATTGAACTCAAAACATTCCTTTCTACCAAAACAACAATAATTCTTATGGTTTTCCCACTGTAAATTCTCTGCATTTATAATTTTAACTAAATTAAATTTTCCTTTTCGGGTTTCACATGGCCAAAAGGTAATTTTCAAGCATTTCCTCATTCCTTTGATTTTCCTTGGCATTTTTGTTTTAAAAATTTCCAAAATGTGACAATAAGCTTCCGCTCTGCACTATTATTGTAACAATAATACCTTTTTCCCCCGAATTCAAAAATTTTAGAACTTTTCAATATGAGAATTTATTTTTGGCCTAATTTTAAAAATGGGTTTTTCTGTTAATTTTTTCAGGACCACATTTTGGCCGAGAACCCTTAATTTTGAGAACACTTTGTGGACTTTGACCAAAGTGATTTGGGGGGACCATTTTTCGATTAATTTAATTAAATTCGTGATTTAATCAAAACAAATGCATTTTTATGTTTGTGCAAAAATAAGCATTCTAAACTCTATTTTGAACCCCGAAAATGAAGCCAGAAACATTTTTAATTGTGATATAAATTATTTAATTTAATGTTTTCTTCCCATAGAACTTGAGTTTCATTATATTTTTTTAACAATTTTATTATTTTAAAATTTTGAGGTAGTTTTGCATTTGCCGCAAAAGGCTATTTTCGCACTTTTTTAAGCCCGTTTTTTTCATTAACTCGAAATAATTACAACTAAAAGGCAAATAAAAACGAGTGTTCGTAGTTCTTAAATTTTTTGAGGCCAAATTCTTGCGTCGCTCTTTTGAATTTTTGCCTTCGGTGTTCTCAAACAAATCTCGAACTTTGAAGTGCGTTTTGTTTTTGATCAAGCAAACAAATGCCACTTCCCATGTCTCTTTCGGGGTCAATCTTTTTTTAAAAATTTAATTCTCCTATTTTTGAATTTCCCCGTTTATGTTAGGTCCTTCGCCTAAGGCTAAACAAAAAATTGTCATTTTTTTTTGATTTTTGTTCCCATCAAGGGAATGCAGATTTTTCCTGTCTCTTTCGGGTCCAAAAATAATTTTTACATTTCAATTAATCGATTTTTGCAAATCCCCTTTAATGGAAAATTTTTTCCCCGAATTATGCTAAAATAGACACAAAATAAATGTTGAATTTCCGAGTTTCAATTCCGTAATATTAAGTCCAAATTCTAAGGCTGTATTTTCGCTTATATTTTGAATTGATTTTTGTATTTCGTTAAATTCCATTTTTTTTTTTTTGATTTTTGTTCCCATCAAGGGAATGCAGATTTTCCTGTCTCTTTCGGGTCCAAAAATAATTTTAACATTTCAATTAATCGATTTTTGCAAATCCCCTTTAATGGAAAATGTTTTCCCCGAATTATGCTAAAATAGTCCGAGTTTCAATTCCGTAATATTAAGTCCAAATTCTAAGGCTGTATTTTCGCTTATATTTTGAATTGATTTTTGTATTTCGTTAAATTCCATTTTTTTTTTTTGATTTTTGTTCCCATCAAGGGAATGCAGATTTTTCCTGTCTCTTTCGGGTCCAAAAATAATTTTAACATTTCAATTAATCGATTTTTGCAAATCCCCTTTAATGGAAAATGTTTTCCCCGAATTATGCTAAAATAGGCACAAAATAAATGTTGAATTTCCGAGTTTCAATTCCGTAATATTAAGTCCAAATTCTAAGGCTGTATTTTCGCTTATATTTTGAATTGATTTTTGTATTTCGTTAAATTCCATTTTTTTTTTTTGATTTTTGTTCCCATCAAGGGAATGCAGATTTTTCCTGTCTCTTTCGGGTCCAAAAATAATTTTAACATTTCAATTAATCGATTTTTGCAAATCCCCTTTAATGGAAAATGTTTTCCCCGAATTATGCTAAAATAGTCCGCGTTTCAATTCCGTAATATTAAGTCCAAATTCTAAGGCTGTATTTTCGCTTATATTTTGAATTGATTTTTGTATTTCGTTAAATTCCATTTTTTTTTTGATTTTTGTTCCCATCAAGGGAATGCAGATTTTTCCTGTCTCTTTCGGGTCCAAAAATAATTTTAACATTTCAATTAATCGATTTTTGCAAATCCCCTTTAATGGAAAATTTTTTCCCCGAATTATGCTAAAATAGACACAAAATAAATGTTGAATTTCCGAGTTTCAATTCCGTAATATTAAGTCCAAATTCTAAGGCTGTATTTTCGCTTATATTTTGAATTGATTTTTGTATTTCGTTAAATTCCATTTTTTTTTTTTTGATTTTTGTTCCCATCAAGGGAATGCAGATTTTCCTGTCTCTTTCGGGTCCAAAAATAATTTTAACATTTCAATTAATCGATTTTTGCAAATCCCCTTTAATGGAAAATGTTTTCCCCGAATTATGCTAAAATAGGCACAAAATAAATGTTGAATTTCCGAGTTTCAATTCCGTAATATTAAGTCCAAATTCTAAGGCTGTATTTTCGCTTATATTTTGAATTGATTTTTGTATTTCGTTAAATTCCATTTTTTTTTTTTGATTTTTGTTCCCATCAAGGGAATGCAGATTTTTCCTGTCTCTTTCGGGTCCAAAAATAATTTTAACATTTCAATTAATCGATTTTTGCAAATCCCCTTTAATGGAAAATGTTTTCCCCGAATTATGCTAAAATAGGCACAAAATAAATGTTGAATTTCCGAGTTTCAATTCCGTAATATTAAGTCCAAATTCTAAGGCTGTATTTTCGCTTATATTTTGAATTGATTTTTGTATTTCGTTAAATTCCATTTTTTTTTTTTGATTTTTGTTCCCATCAAGGGAATGCAGATTTTTCCTGTCTCTTTCGGGTCCAAAAATAATTTTAACATTTCAATTAATCGATTTTTGCAAATCCCCTTTAATGGAAAATGTTTTCCCCGAATTATGCTAAAATAGTCCGCGTTTCAATTCCGTAATATTAAGTCCAAATTCTAAGGCTGTATTTTCGCTTATATTTTGAATTGATTTTTGTATTTCGTTAAATTCCATTTTTTTTTTGATTTTTGTTCCCATCAAGGGAATGCAGATTTTTCCTGTCTCTTTCGGGTCCAAAAATAATTTTAACATTTCAATTAATCGATTTTTGCAAATCCCCTTTAATGGAAAATTTTTTCCCCGAATTATGCTAAAATAGACACAAAATAAATGTTGAATTTCCGAGTTTCAATTCCGTAATATTAAGTCCAAATTCTAAGGCTGTATTTTCGCTTATATTTTGAATTGATTTTTGTATTTCGTTAAATTCCATTTTTTTTTTTTGATTTTTGTTCCCATCAAGGGAATGCAGATTTTTCCTGTCTCTTTCGGGTCCAAAAATAATTTTAACATTTCAATTAATCGATTTTTGCAAATCCCCTTTAATGGAAAATGTTTTCCCCGAATTATGCTAAAATAGGCACAAAATAAATGTTGAATTTCCGAGTTTCAATTCCGTAATATTAAGTCCAAATTCTAAGGCTGTATTTTCGCTTATATTTTGAATTGATTTTTGTATTTCGTTAAATTCCATTTTTTTTTTTTGATTTTTGTTCCCATCAAGGGAATGCAGATTTTTCCTGTCTCTTTCGGGTCCAAAAATAATTTTAACATTTCAATTAATCGATTTTTGCAAATCCCCTTTAATGGAAAATGTTTTCCCCGAATTATGCTAAAATAGTCCGCGTTTCAATTCCGTAATATTAAGTCCAAATTCTAAGGCTGTATTTTCGCTTATATTTTGAATTGATTTTTGTATTTCGTTAAATTCCATTTTTTTTTTGATTTTTGTTCCCATCAAGGGAATGCAGATTTTTCCTGTCTCTTTCGGGTCCAAAAATAATTTTAACATTTCAATTAATCGATTTTTGCAAATCCCCTTTAATGGAAAATTTTTTCCCCGAATTATGCTAAAATAGACACAAAATAAATGTTGAATTTCCGAGTTTCAATTCCGTAATATTAAGTCCAAATTCTAAGGCTGTATTTTCGCTTATATTTTGAATTGATTTTTGTATTTCGTTAAATTCCATTTTTTTTTTTTTGATTTTTGTTCCCATCAAGGGAATGCAGATTTTTCCTGTCTCTTTCGGGTCCAAAAATAATTTTAACATTTCAATTAATCGATTTTTGCAAATCCCCTTTAATGGAAAATTTTTTCCCCGAATTATGCTAAAATAGACACAAAATAAATGTTGAATTTCCGAGTTTCAATTCCGTAATATTAAGTCCAAATTCTAAGGCTGTATTTTCGCTTATATTTTGAATTGATTTTTGTATTTCGTTAAATTCCATTTTTTTTTTTTGATTTTTGTTCCCATCAAGGGAATGCAGATTTTTCCTGTCTCTTTCGGGTCCAAAAATAATTTTAACATTTCAATTAATCGATTTTTGCAAATCCCCTTTAATGGAAAATGTTTTCCCCGAATTATGCTAAAATAGGCACAAAATAAATGTTGAATTTCCGAGTTTCAATTCCGTAATATTAAGTCCAAATTCTAAGGCTGTATTTTCGCTTATATTTTGAATTGATTTTTGTATTTCGTTAAATTCCATTTTTTTTTTTTGATTTTTGTTCCCATCAAGGGAATGCAGATTTTTCCTGTCTCTTTCGGGTCCAAAAATAATTTTAACATTTCAATTAATCGATTTTTGCAAATCCCCTTTAATGGAAAATGTTTTCCCCGAATTATGCTAAAATAGTCCGCGTTTCAATTCCGTAATATTAAGTCCAAATTCTAAGGCTGTATTTTCGCTTATATTTTGAATTGATTTTTGTATTTCGTTAAATTCCATTTTTTTTTTGATTTTTGTTCCCATCAAGGGAATGCAGATTTTTCCTGTCTCTTTCGGGTCCAAAAATAATTTTAACATTTCAATTAATCGATTTTTGCAAATCCCCTTTAATGGAAAATTTTTTCCCCGAATTATGCTAAAATAGACACAAAATAAATGTTGAATTTCCGAGTTTCAATTCCGTAATATTAAGTCCAAATTCTAAGGCTGTATTTTCGCTTATATTTTGAATTGATTTTTGTATTTCGTTAAATTCCATTTTTTTTTTTTTGATTTTTGTTCCCATCAAGGGAATGCAGATTTTTCCTGTCTCTTTCGGGTCCAAAAATAATTTTAACATTTCAATTAATCGATTTTTGCAAATCCCCTTTAATGGAAAATTTTTTCCCCGAATTATGCTAAAATAGACACAAAATAAATGTTGAATTTCCGAGTTTCAATTCCGTAATATTAAGTCCAAATTCTAAGGCTGTATTTTCGCTTATATTTTGAATTGATTTTTGTATTTCGTTAAATTCCATTTTTTTTTTTGATTTTTGTTCCCATCAAGGGAATGCAGATTTTTCCTGTCTCTTTCGGGTCCAAAAATAATTTTAACATTTCAATTAATCGATTTTTGCAAATCCCCTTTAATGGAAAATTTTTTCCCCGAATTATGCTAAAATAGACACAAAATAAATGTTGAATTTCCGAGTTTCAATTCCGTAATATTAAGTCCAAATTCTAAGGCTGTATTTTCGCTTATATTTTGAATTGATTTTTGTATTTCGTTAAATTCCATTTTTTTTTTTTTGATTTTTGTTCCCATCAAGGGAATGCAGATTTTTCCTGTCTCTTTCGGGTCCAAAAATAATTTTAACATTTCAATTAATCGATTTTTGCAAATCCCCTTTAATGGAAAATTTTTTCCCCGAATTATGCTAAAATAGACACAAAATAAATGTTGAATTTCCGAGTTTCAATTCCGTAATATTAAGTCCAAATTCTAAGGCTGTATTTTCGCTTATATTTTGAATTGATTTTTGTATTTCGTTAAATTCCATTTTTTTTTTTTTGATTTTTGTTCCCATCAAGGGAATGCAGATTTTTCCTGTCTCTTTCGGGTCCAAAAATAATTTTAACATTTCAATTAATCGATTTTTGCAAATCCCCTTTAATGGAAAATTTTTTCCCCGAATTATGCTAAAATAGACACAAAATAAATGTTGAATTTCCGAGTTTCAATTCCGTAATATTAAGTCCAAATTCTAAGGCTGTATTTTCGCTTATATTTTGAATTGATTTTTGTATTTCGTTAAATTCCATTTTTTTTTTTTGATTTTTGTTCCCATCAAGGGAATGCAGATTTTTCCTGTCTCTTTCGGGTCCAAAAATAATTTTAACATTTCAATTAATCGATTTTTGCAAATCCCCTTTAATGGAAAATGTTTTCCCCGAATTATGCTAAAATAGGCACAAAATAAATGTTGAATTTCCGAGTTTCAATTCCGTAATATTAAGTCCAAATTCTAAGGCTGTATTTTCGCTTATATTTTGAATTGATTTTTGTATTTCGTTAAATTCCATTTTTTTTTTTTGATTTTTGTTCCCATCAAGGGAATGCAGATTTTTCCTGTCTCTTTCGGGTCCAAAAATAATTTTAACATTTCAATTAATCGATTTTTGCAAATCCCCTTTAATGGAAAATGTTTTCCCCGAATTATGCTAAAATAGTCCGAGTTTCAATTCCGTAATATTAAGTCCAAATTCTAAGGCTGTATTTTCGCTTATATTTTGAATTGATTTTTGTATTTCGTTAAATTCCATTTTTTTTTTGATTTTTGTTCCCATCAAGGGAATGCAGATTTTTCCTGTCTCTTTCGGGTCCAAAAATAATTTTAACATTTCAATTAATCGATTTTTGCAAATCCCCTTTAATGGAAAATGTTTTCCCCGAATTATGCTAAAATAGGCACAAAATAAATGTTGAATTTCCGAGTTTCAATTCCGTAATATTAAGTCCAAATTCTAAGGCTGTATTTTCGCTTATATTTTGAATTGATTTTTGTATTTCGTTAAATTCCATTTTTTTTTTTTGATTTTTGTTCCCATCAAGGGAATGCAGATTTTTCCTGTCTCTTTCGGGTCCAAAAATAATTTTAACATTTCAATTAATCGATTTTTGCAAATCCCCTTTAATGGAAAATTTTTTCCCCGAATTATGCTAAAATAGTCCGAGTTTCAATTCCGTAATATTAAGTCCAAATTCTAAGGCTGTATTTTCGCTTATATTTTGAATTGATTTTTGTATTTCGTTAAATTCCATTTTTTTTTTGATTTTTGTTCCCATCAAGGGAATGCAGATTTTTCCTGTCTCTTTCGGGTCCAAAAATAATTATTTCAATTAATCGATTTTTGCAAATCCCCTTTAGTTTTGCATTTGCCGCAAAAGGCTATTTTTCGCACTTTTTTAAGCCCGTTTTTTTCATTAACTCGAAATAATTACAACTAAAAGGCAAATAAAAACGAGTGTTCGTAGTTCTTAAATTTTTTGAGGCCAAATTCTTGCGTCGCTCTTTTGAATTTTTGCCTTCGGTGTTCTCAAACAAATCTCGAACTTTGAAGTGCGTTTTGTTTTTGATCAAGCAAACAAATGCCACTTCCCATGTCTCTTTCGGGGTCAATCTTTTTTTAAAAATTTAATTCTCCTATTTTTGACTTTCCCCGTTTATGTTAGGTCCTTCGCCTAAGGCTAAACAAAAAATTGCCATTTTTTTTTGATTTTTGTTCCCATCAAGGGAATGCAGATTTTTCCTGTCTCTTTCGGGTCCAAAAATAATTATTTCAATTAATCGATTTTTGCAAATCCCCTTTAATGGAAAATTTTTTCCCCGAATTATGCTAAAATAGACACAAAATAAATGTTGAATTTCCGAGTTTCAATTCCGTAATATTAAGTCCAAATTCTAAGGCTGTATTTTCGCTTATATTTTGAATTGATTTTTGTATTTCGTTAAATTCCATTTTTTTTTTTGATTTTTGTTCCCATCAAGGGAATGCAGATTTTTCCTGTCTCTTTCGGGTCCAAAAATAATTTTAACATTTCAATTAATCGATTTTTGCAAATCCCCTTTAATGGAAAATGTTTTCCCCGAATTATGCTAAAATAGTCCGAGTTTCAATTCCGTAATATTAAGTCCAAATTCTAAGGCTGTATTTTCGCTTATATTTTGAATTGATTTTTGTATTTCGTTAAATTCCATTTTTTTTTTGATTTTTGTTCCCATCAAGGGAATGCAGATTTTTCCTGTCTCTTTCGGGTCCAAAAATAATTATTTCAATTAATCGATTTTTGCAAATCCCCTTTAGTTTTGCATTTGCCGCAAAAGGCTATTTTTCGCACTTTTTTAAGCCCGTTTTTTTCATTAACTCGAAATAATTACAACTAAAAGGCAAATAAAAACGAGTGTTCGTAGTTCTTAAATTTTTTGAGGCCAAATTCTTGCGTCGCTCTTTTGAATTTTTGCCTTCGGTGTTCTCAAACAAATCTCGAACTTTGAAGTGCGTTTTGTTTTTGATCAAGCAAACAAATGCCACTTCCCATGTCTCTTTCGGGGTCAATCTTTTTTTAAAAATTTAATTCTCCTATTTTTGACTTTCCCCGTTTATGTTAGGTCCTTCGCCTAAGGCTAAACAAAAAATTGCCATTTTTTTTTGATTTTTGTTCCCATCAAGGGAATGCAGATTTTTCCTGTCTCTTTCGGGTCCAAAAATAATTTTAACATTTCAATTAATCGATTTTTGCAAATCCCCTTTAATGGAAAATGTTTTCCCCGAATTATGCTAAAATAGTCCGAGTTTCAATTCCGTAATATTAAGTCCAAATTCTAAGGCTGTATTTTCGCTTATATTTTGAATTGATTTTTGTATTTCGTTAAATTCCATTTTTTTTTTTTGATTTTTGTTCCCATCAAGGGAATGCAGATTTTTCCTGTCTCTTTCGGGTCCAAAAATAATTATTTCAATTAATCGATTTTTGCAAATCCCCTTTAGTTTTGCATTTGCCGCAAAAGGCTATTTTTCGCACTTTTTTAAGCCCGTTTTTTTTCATTAACTTGAAATAATTACAACTAAAAGGAAAATAAAAAACAAGTGTTCGTACTTCTTGAATTTTTTGAGGCCAAATTGATTTTAGTGAATTTTCAAATATTCTGTTGAATTTTGAAATTTTAGAAACTTTATCGGCAACGTGAGTTTTCTATTTGCGTTGATTTTTTTCTACATTCCTTTTTGGCCTAATTTTTAAAATTTTTTATTTGAATTAATAGAAAAGAAAAACGAAAATTTAACGCGCTTTTTAAAATTGGTGAAACTTTGTATTTTGTTTTTTATTTATCCTTTTAAAAAATACTGTCAAACTATTTTTTGACCATCTTAAATTAATATTAATTGTTCAATATTTTAGCCGAATGGCGCCCAATTCCACAACGCGCATGGCACCGCACATGTTCACCAAACCACTGTGTGTTTTAATTGAATTTTAATTATTCAAGTTACAATCAAATTTCACTGTTGAGCGAATGGTACTTTTGGTCTCGAATTTTTTAAAATCCAGAATTTTTGAATGATTTTGTGGTCAAATTGATTTTTGAAAAATTTATTTTTAGTGCGAGATTTTGATCAGCTCAATTGGTTTTCAGTTATCTAATAGATCAGACTCTCAAAGTCTGATCAGTTAAATTTGTTCAGTTTGTCCAAGCTGTGCAAATCTCTTAGCTACTTTTCACTGCGCTTTTTTTCACTTTTTTTTGTTGTCGTTTTCTTCCGAATGATTTTTCCCTATAAATAAATTTTAAAACAACTTTTTTTTCTGTTCCTTTTTCCAAGTGATCATTTGTTTTGAACAGTATGAAAATCGACTTTTTTGCCGTCTTCCCAAGGATCCCTTATTATAAAATAACCGGGCATTGTTTTTTGCTTTGCCATTTTTCCTTTGATCTCCTTTTCTTATTTGATAGGCTTCCTTCTTAAAAAAACAAAAATCAGCATTTTTAAAATTGCAATCCAGAAATATTTATCCCATGTTTTTGTTAAAGTGAATTGATTGGTTATGTAAAGTTAAGACAATTTATAATTTTTGTTAGAAAAATATAATTCCGGAACTTATTGAAAGAGTAACAAATTTTTTAAATTTTTTTTTGTGTTTTCCCACCATAAAATTTTAAATGTTTCAAATTTTCTTTTCTTTAAGATTTGCAACAAGGAAGAGTTGCATGAAATGAAGAAAGAGATGAAGGAGATGAAGCAGTTCAAGGAAGAGTTGAATGAGATGAAGCAAGTTCAAGGAAGAGTTGGATGAAGTGAAGAAAGAGTTGAAGGAGATGAAGCAGTCCAAGGAAGAGTTGAATGAAGTGAAGAAAGAGATGAAGGAGATGAAGCAGTTCAAGGAGGAGTTGGAGGACATGAAGCAGTCCAGGGAGGGGGTGAAGGACATGAAGCAGTCCAGGGAGGAGGTGAAGGACATGAAGCAGTCCAGTGAGGAGGTGAAGGACATGAAGCAGTCCAGGGAGGAGGTGAAGGACATGAAGCAGTCCAGGGAGGAGGTGAAGGAGATGAAGCAGTTCAAGGAGGAGTTGGAGGACATGGAGCAGTCCAGGGAGGAGGTGAAGGACATGAAGCAGTCCAGGGAGGAGGTGAAGGACATGAAGCACTCCAGCGAGGAGTTGGAGGACATGAATCAGTCCAGGGAGGAGGTGAAGGAGATGAAGCAGTTCAAGGAGGAGTTGGAGGACATGAAGCAGTCCAGGGAGGAGGTGAAGGACATGGAGCAGTCCAGTGAGGAGGTGAAGGACATGAAGCACTCCAGCGAGGAGTTGGAGGACATGGAGCAGTCCAGGGAGGAGGTGAAGGACATGAAGCAGTCCAGGGAGGAGGTGAAGGACATGGAGCAGTCCAGTGAGGAGGTGAAGGACATGAAGCAGTCCAGGCAAGAGGTGAAGGAGATGAAGCAGTCCAGGGAGGAGGTGAAGGACATGAAGCAGTCCAGTGAGGAGGTGCCAGGGAGGAGGTGAAGGACATGAAGCAGTCCAGGGAGGAGGTGAAGGAGATGAAGCAGTTCAAGGAGGAGGTGAAGGACATGGAGCAGTCCAGTGAGGAGGTGAAGGACATGAAGCAGTCCAGCGAGGAGTTGGAGGACATGAAGCAGTCCAGGGAGGAGGTGAAGGACATGAAGCAGTCCAGGGAGGAGGTGAAGGACATGGAGCAGTCCAGTGAGGAGGTGAAGGACATGAAGCAGGGAGGTGGATTTTTTTTAACTTTTTTGTATTTGTCCTTTTTTGTCTTTTGTCTTTGATATTGTTTTTTCTTTTGTTTTGCACACTTTATCACCTTTTAATGAATAAATGTATTTTATATTAAATAAAGTAATTGTTTATCTTTTATTCACTAACCAGATGCCGGATTTTATATTAACAATTTTTTGCATTTTCCCCTTTGTTGCACTACTCTGCGCCCGGAGTACACTGTACTAATGTGGCATGAGTAGACAGCACCAATTTCCCAAAATTTCCCCGTCGCTTTTTGATCCTTCGGCCGCATGCGTCTACAATGAGTCCAACGCGCGCCTGGCTGCTGGTCGCTGTCCTGAATCTGCAGCCATGTTTTTGCACATACACATTGCACTTAACACTTACCAGTTGTCTTCCTGCTTTTTCATTGTTTTTTAATTTGTCTTTGTCTTTCATATGTATTTTTATGTGCTTATTTGTGCTTTTTGCTTTTACTAATTCCACCTCCCCATCACTTTTTGCTCTGCTCCTGGCTGCGTTTCAACCCTGGAGTGCTGTGCGCTCTCGGGTCGGCCGAGACTGCACAGCACTTCAGGGTGTGCTGCACCCATACCCCATCCGCCTTGCGAACCAAATTGGGGTTCATCAGCGCCGGCCCAGTCACACCCAGTGGTCGTTCTCGAGATGAACTGGTTTGGAGGCATTGCCGATGGGGAAGAATATGGGTGCATCACGGGCCCGGTAACCTGTTCCGCCTGCGGTGGTGCCCCCCATCGCGGAAGAACCAACGACCAGGCTGCTTAAAATGGCCGCAGCTCTGGCCGACGGTTAGTCCCCCATCTGGCTCTGGCGCGCTCTTTGTGCACTCCCCCCCGCGTTCCAAAGGTCAATTAATTCGACCTGCGGACATCCAACCCCCAAACCCCGTCCCCTTCTGTAGAGCAGATAAATAAAAAATGCTTTTTAAAAATTTAAACTTTTTGTTTTGTATTTTTAAGGTGCCAGGAAATTTTAGGCCTGAAAAGAGTGTTATAGAATGAAAACATGTGTCGAAATTGCAAACCTTAAAATTCGGGACAAAATCCGACCAGAAAAAGAGGCACCTATTTTGTTTTCTGATTTAAAAAGCCAGACAGAATTCAGTTTTCTAATGTTTAAAAGAGCAGGCAGAATTCTGGTTTCTGATATAAAAGTGGGAAAAGAATTTTAAGTTCTGCTTTTAAAAAGACAGTCAGAATTCGGGTTTCTGATTTTTAAAAAGGGAGTCAAAATTCTGGTTTCTGATTTTTAATAGGGGGCCAGAATTTTCTTTTCTGATTTTTAAATAAGGGGCCAGAATTTTCTTTTCTGATTTTTAAACAAGGGAGTCAAAATTCTGGTTTCTGATTTTTAAATAGGGGGCCAGAATTTTCTTTTCTGATTTTTAAATAAGGGGCCAGAATTTTCTTTTCTGATTTTTAAATAAGGGGCCAGAATTTTCTTTTCTGATTTTTAAATAAGGGAGTCAAAATTCTGGTTTCTGATTTTTAAATAGGGGGCCAGAATTTTAATTTCTGATTTTTAAATAAGGGCCAGAATTTTCTTTTCTGATTTTTAAATAAGGGGCCAGAATTTTCTTTTCTGATTTTTAAACAAGGGAGTCAAAATTCTGGTTTCTGATTTTTAAAGAGGGGCCAGAATTTTAATTTCTGATTTTTAAATAAGGGCCAGAATTTTCTTTTCTGATTTTTAAATAAGGGGCCAGAATTTTCTTTTCTGATTTTTAAACAAGGGAGTCAAAATTCTGGTTTCTGATTTTTAAATAGGGGGCCAGAATTTTAATTTCTGATTTTTAAATAAGGGCCAGAATTTTCTTTTCTGATTTTTAAATAAGGGGCCAGAATTTTCTTTTCTGATTTTTAAATAAGGGAGTCAAAATTCTGGTTTCTGATTTTTAAATAGGGGGCCAGAATTTTAATTTCTGATTTTTAAATAAGGGCCAGAATTTTCTTTTCTGATTTTTAAATAAGGGGCCAGAATTTTCTTTTCTGATTTTTAAACAAGGGAGTCAAAATTCTGGTTTCTGATTTTTAAAGAGGGGCCAGAATTTTAATTTCTGATTTTTAAATAAGGGCCAGAATTTTCTTTTCTGATTTTTAAATAAGGGGCCAGAATTTTCTTTTCTGATTTTTAAATAAGGGAGTCAAAATTCTGGTTTCTGATTTTTAAATAGGGGGCCAGAATTTTAATTTCTGATTTTTAAATAAGGGCCAGAATTTTCTTTTCTGATTTTTAAATAAGGGGCCAGAATTTTCTTTTCTGATTTTTAAACAAGGGAGTCAAAATTCTGGTTTCTGATTTTTAAATAGGGGGCCAGAATTTTAATTTCTGATTTTTAAATAAGGGCCAGAATTTTCTTTTCTGATTTTTAAATAAGGGGCCAGAATTTTCTTTTCTGATTTTTAAACAAGGGAGTCAAAATTCTGGTTTCTGATTTTTAAAGAGGGGCCAGAATTTTAATTTCTGATTTTTAAATAAGGGCCAGAATTTTCTTTTCTGATTTTTAAAAAGACAGTCAGAATTCGGTTTCTGATTTTTAAACAAGGGAGTCAGATTTCTGGTTTTTGATTTTTAAACAAGGGAGTCAGAATTCTGGTATCTGATTTTTAATAGGGGCCAGAATTCGGGTTTCTTTAAACAAGGGAGTCAGATTTCTGGTTTCTGACTTTTTAAACAAGGTAGTCCAAATTCTGGTTTCCGATTTTTAAGCAAGGGAGTCAGAATTCTGGTTTCGATTTTTAATAGGAGACCAGAATTTTCTTTTGTGATTTTTAAATAAGGGGCCAGAATTTTCATTGCTGATTTTTTCTGATTTTTAAAAAGACAGTCAGAATTCTGTTTTCTGATTTTTAAATCAGCAACCAGAATTTTCTGTTCTTAATTTTTAAAAGAGACCAGAATGATTTCTGATTTTTAAAATTGACCAGAATGACTTCTGATTTTAACATTTTTTCCTGAATTTTTATTTTTTGGAAAATTAACCAAAATCCTGATTGTTCAAAAAGTGACAAGAAACGGCAACCAAATTTACTTTCCAATTTATAAAGCCAACCAGAAGTCTGTAATTTTGATTTTATAAGGGCAACCAGATTCTGGTTACTGATTTTAAAAGGGGGGTTTAGAATTAATTTTTTAACAGGCTGACCAATTCTTTGCAACCTGTAATTTTCTGCACCTTAAAAAAATCCTCAAAACTGAAGACTTAAAAGCTGAATCAAATCCTGAATTAAAAAAAAAGTCACTGTAGGAAATCAGGCTGTGCAAGAAGTTTCTTGCACGTGCCTACCTATCTATTTTAAAGTTCAGACTGTTCAAGACAATATCTGCTCTACAGATTGTACAAACCCAAATAAAAGTGTTAAACGCAATCCGCTCGCAATAAAAATGAATGCAAAGGTTTGCCTTTGTGCCTTTTCTCGCGCGCGCTAAAACTTAAATGTTAGTTAATAAGGGGAAGTTATCCAATTGGTAAGATTGGATTTTAATCTCTAAATTTGCTTATTATTAATGGCAGTGTTGAAAGCAATTTACTTAGCAAACTGAAGTTAACAGGGAATTACTGAGTAGCCTTTTTGTTCTTTTATTTTTGCCAAAAAATTGGACAAAAAAAGCAGACCATTTTATGAATAACGCTGGTACCATAGTTATATTTTAAAAACAAGATAGCTTTATATGGACTTTTTGCTTCTCTTTTCTAAATATAAAAACCATTTTTATTGTTACAAATCAACTTGGCCCATCTAACGATGAGAGCTGGGATTTTTTGCCGCAATATTGTGTTTTGCTATAACATTTGTAGCACACTTTTCCGCGTTAGGCTAATCTGGAAAAGTATTATTTTTTATAATTAGAATATAACTTTGGTATCAATCTTACTTTTGCAAAAATCTGTCACAAAGATTTAACCTTTATATTTTGCTTTCAATACTGTCACCCGTTAAAAAAAAGTTTTTTTTAAGCTTTTAATTTTGTAACAAACATAAACAAATTTCAGCCCTCCAGACGGCTACCACCCACAGCTCAATGCGCAGCTCAGCTGGAGTGCAACACCTCCTTAAAACTTTTTAGTTTGCTTGCTTCTTTACATATGTATTTATAATCATATGTATAGTCGTAAGCAACTAAATTTGTTTTTAACAACATATTCTTATTTTATTCCGCAACGACAAACATTATTCTTATTTAATATATTAATATTCCAAAATTACATTTTTCCCTCCATCAAATAAACAGATTAAAAATTCTACAAAATACTATCAACACTTTAATTTTCCAATTTACCTCATTATCAACATTTTGTCAAAAAATATTTTCCTATTTTCTATACAAAAATAGAAAGACCTCCTATTTACCTCTTATTTTTAGTTTTTCCACTTAATTTCGTTTTCTATTTACAGATCTAAAATGGAAAGCAAATCGATTAAAAAATATTTCCTGGAAAAAAAAATGATTGACAAATATTGCCAACCATTTTTTATTGACGTTCCTCCTAAGCTATACTGGGCTTTCAAAATTCCTAAGGTTAGACAATCAAAGTTAAAATTATTTATTCCTTATTCCTTATATAAAATGATACAATTTTTAATTTGTCATTAAATAATATTTACCTATTAAAGATCCACTTATTTAGAAAACTTCAAAAGGAAAGGCTTTGCTGGAAACAGTAGCCATTGAAAAAGCCCCAAAAAGCCAAACAGTAGTTGCTTTAGGCTATTTCCAAAGTTAATTTGCCTTTTAAGAAAATGAACGTGAACTTGGAACCACTGGAGACAATCCACCAGGAGCCAACAACTTCTCAAACTGTAAATTTTGTCGGCAGTTGACCCACAAAAAGTATTACATTTAGGGGAACAGGTTTACCGCAAGTAAAAAACGGAGGCTTCGTGCGAAAAGTAATTAAACCCAAATAGAAGTTTTATCTTTTTGTTTTCAGGAACGAAAAAGGAAAATTCAATACAAGTCAGCAAAAATGGTAAAAAACTTTTTGTGCCCCCTTTGCGTAAATAAGTGTGTTTGCATTATAAAATAAAATTGTTACCTCGTTGTTAATTTTTCTGGTGGTTTTCTGTTGAAGTGAAATACCTTCTAAAAGCTTTTTAGTTTGATTACTTCTACAACTTGTGTTTATACGGTCACAAGTTTAGTCGTACTCATCTAAATTTGGTTTTTTTTGAAGCACCACTTATCAACAATACTAATAATTAATACTTCTCAATATTGCATGTTTTTTTTTTTAAATTTACAAAAAAATTCTGCCCATAAATGATGCCAAAATTATTTATATTGTCAATGCTCGAATAAAAAAGTTCCATAAACTTTTTAGTTTGTTTGCTTCTTTACATATGTTTTTATGGTCATATGTATAGTCGCAAGCAGCTAAATTTGTTTTTAAACGACAACCTATTATTATTTAATTCTGCAAAGCGAGTATTATTATTATTGCCTATATTAATATCCTACTATTAATTGTCTTAATCACTATTAAAAATTAAATTAAAAAAATTTTTACTTCTGTAATATCAATATTCCACTAACAAATTCATTTTTCCCCTAAAATAAATAAAAAATGAATTATTATAGCTTCTTTTATTTAAAGCTAAATCCATGTCTCAAAATCCTGATAATTCTATTTTGGACTCTATTTTGGGATTGATGGATTCCAACATAAAGGCGCCATCGGTTTGAAAACAGAAACAATTTTTTATATACTAATTATTTTAAGAAGCCAATCCCCCCTGTCCAACCGCCAGCTGAGGAAGCTATTGAGCCTCAGCCGTCTACTTCTGGCACCCAAAATGTAACAAAACCCCAGAATTTATAAAAACAACTAAAATAATTTGCCGGGAAAACACTTTATGATAAAAAAAATAAAACATCTATTTAAAATCAATGGTTAAGGCTGCTCCACTGCCAATACGGCATATTATTCTAGACCAAGATGAGCCGTTGTCAAAAGGGGCAAGTAGATATCAACGCCGCAAAAGTAAATTAGTAAAACAAAAACATTTAATTTTTTTCCTTGTTTAGAATTAAAACAACTAAACACCATTCAAATATCAAAAGATGGGAAAAAACTATTTGTTCATCCTTACAAAAAATAATTTTTTGTTCTTCGAATGATTGAATAAATTGTTAAAATATTCGATGAAAATTTTTATTTGGGTTTTGTAATTAATGCAAAAGTTATCTTTTTTGTTCTAAATATCTTATTATTTAACTATGTTTCATACAACATTTAATCTGCCCAATGATCCTGAGCCTTTTGGCAACGGGGAGGACTGCCCCGCTAAAGAGACTACCTTCACGCGGTGCGGGGCGTAAGTACTTCTATGAAATCAATTTATAGAAGGAAACCAAAAGTCTCAACCCAAAACCAAAAAATTTTTCTACCTCCAAAATTTTAATATTTATTTTCGATATACTTGTAAAATTCTAAACAATACCAGCAACATTTGCAACCATAATTTATTACTGATAGTAAACATTGTAAGATAATGAATGTAAAACTGTTTTTAGAGAGTTTTTGTATTAAAGCGCCTTTTTTTAAAGCTACCTTTAACGATTCAATGCAAATACATAAACAACTAATTTTCGTTTTAAAAAAACCTATTTTTTTAAATTACAAAACCGAGTCTATTATTTTAGGCAGTATTAATATCCCCCCTCCCCCCACCTCTTTAATTACGTTCTTTCCCGATAAAATTAAATGAAAATAATTTTCACTTCCTATTATGCTATAATTTCATTATTTATTAACTAAAATTTTATAAAAAAATTCATCTCAAATTTGTAGTTATAATGCATTTATTTGTATAATTTATTTTGTAGAATAAATGTTTTTCGTTTTACAGATAACTTTAAAATCTACTATTCTTACTCCCAAATTTCAATGCCCCGACTTATTTTTGTTTCACCTGAACGACAACCTGCGCCAGCCACCCACATCCCTGCGTTGGCGCAGAATCTTGATTTGGCAATCTTTGACAAACCCATCAAAGTAGGCATTATAGTAATAAATGCAATAATCAAATAACCCTTACCAAATAGTTTCCATGTTAAATATAAGAATAAATGGCATCTTTATCTTTACCTTTAAAGGGGCGCAATTGGCGGCATGATTGCTCACGCAGAGATCTGCTGTTGTCAATGATTGCACGCTGTGGTAACAAGGGCGGCCATCTTTCGCTGATGCGCAACTTTGTGCGTGAGCTGTTGACTTTCAAGTTAGAAGAGCAGAAAGAAGCAGCCCAGCAGCGTGGTGAAGGCATTGGTCTCAAAACGCCAATGGACTGGCCTATAAGCGACAATGGTGGCTGGGCTGATGCCACAAAATTGTTTGGCTGTGACAAGCCATACAATCTGGCGCCCCGACCTGCCCAACGGGAAATTTGTGGCTTGGTTAATTACTTTTTTAATTTATTTTCGTTCATTCTTTATTAGGCTCCGAGAGCTGCAACAGTGGCAACTAATGTTCGCCCAAAGCAAGTTTGCCAGCCAGCAAAGTCCAATTCGGTTTTGTCAACTGGTATATGGTATACCATTCAACAAGGAAAGGTGTTGCCTGTCTTTTTATTTCACTTAAGCTTTTTATCGTTAAGCCTGTGGAGAAAGTAATGGTTAAACCTGAGCCAGGCAAAAACCGCACGAGCGCTTTGGTGCCAAAAGTGGTTAGTGGTTATATATATATAAAAGCAATAAAATTCTAAATCTTATAAATGGTAAAAGTATGATTGTTATTAGCTAATGCGCTGCAAAAAAAGGGCATCTAATTTTTAGTTATTAATTCCTGTTTTTTCTTGTAGTCGCCAGTATTGCCCGCAATGCCACGAGTTTTTGAAAACGGCAAAAAATTTGTTGATGAAAAAAATTGGCGTCTTTTTGTTAAACCATGCCCAACGTCTTCGGTTTGTTTTTTGGTTAAATAGTTTTCACCACATTTCAATTTTTTTTATTTCCTCGCGTTCAGGCTAAAACCTTCGCACAAGCTGTAGCTTTTTTGCCTTCTGTAAGCCAATCTCATGCCCCTAAATCTCTATGGAATCCAGTCCCTAAGTAAGAATAAATTTTTATAGATTATTCATATTTTTATTAGCTACAATGCATGGTTCAACACCCCCGGGTGGCTTAAACCGGCACTTAAACCCGTTGGCCTTGCTCTTGAGCCACTGCAAAGGGCTGCTATTTTGTTGCACGACACAATCACGCTAAAGGTATAGTCAGCAGGAAAACAATATGATATTTAAATGCATCCTATATAATACCATTTAGCAGGAAACAGGCAACAAAACGCCAAGCACTGAATTATTGCCTTCGAAAGAGCGAAAGGTGCAAACAATTAAGGCACCTGATGAATGGTTCCAAACCTACGCGGTTAGCAAAAAGGTTGCTTCGTTATTAAACTTAATTGAAAATTTATTTCTTTATTCAGCTTTGTTTGGCCCAATCGCTCGGTTCTCGCAAGCTTTTTCCTCTCAAAAGACAGAAACAACTTCTCCGCAAAGCCTCATCTTCCTTTTCCCGCTGCAAACTTGAAACCCCAGTTGGGTCTAAGTGTGCGGCTTTAAAGAAGAGGAAGTTTCATGCTGTTGTTCAAACAGGTATTACGGGTGGATTTATTATAACTAACGACAACCTTGTTCAGTAGCTGAACAGTTTACGGAGTTACGCAACTCCTTTGCACCTCTTTTGTCTCTCATTGAAGCTCCAATACGACTTCGTGGGGGAGGTGAAGGGTCTCCTCCCAATGACGACAGCGTTTTTTCGCCATTACATCAACATGCCTATTTGCTTCAACTGTTTCAAAAAGAACCAGTTAATAGGGAGCAAGCAATGGCAGCTTTCCGGGCAAAATATGGAGACCATTTTGTCGCCAGGACACCCTACCGATGGTGGAAGAAATTTGAGACTGGGAATTTTGTGTTCAGCAAAAGTGGACGTAATTGAACTAATCTTTTCCAAAAAAATGCCATATTGTAGGGCCAACTTCCTCCGCATCTATGTCTTCTGCCGCTCCAAATTCAATTCCGTTGTCACCTTCTTCGAGCGTTGAAAGTTTCTGCACAACGCCAAAAACATCACGCGTGCCTACTCCTTCCATCCTAAAACGAGGAAGAGATACGCGTGAACGTTCTGGTGACCGCTGTCAGACAGCAGCACTAGCTGATTTAAATTCGCCGGAAAAAAAAATTTTTGAATGTACTCTTTTATACATATATTGCAACCCAATTTGAGAGTCTTTAAGTTGACTCTGCTAATATGGAAGTGGACGAAATTGGCCAGCTCCCTTTGGAAGAGTCCTTAGAAGCAATTGTTCCTCAAGATCTGGAGCCTGCTGAGGATGTTACTGCGCAGAATGATTTAATTGGCTCTACACAACAGGAGTTAAATAATGACTTGGGCGTAGAAACAAACCGTAATATTGTTCTTTATTAATTAAATAATGCAATTTATTATAGGCACCCCTATGCAGCCACCAAGCAAGGACAAAGAGAGTAGCCGTTTCAAAAAAGGGTTCAAATGTCTACAGTGCAAAACTGTTATCGCCCCTTCGGCTGCATATGGCTCGCTTGATTGCGACCATAAATGTCATTGGAATGAATGTTTTGTTAAATTGTAAGTTTAATTTATTAATCTGAATCAATTTACATTTTACCTTTAAGCGCATGAAATATTAATCTTAATTACCTATTTAAGCTTGTCTGGTTCGACTTACAAAAGATGCCCCAGTGACAAATGTTCAAAAAAAAGAAATTTTACAAGATGCAGCTTCTGCAAAACAAATATGGGCTATGGCCTCTATGAAACTGGATGCTATTGTACCAAAAGTGCTTTAGACTTACATTTACATGCGGAAGAATTAGAACAAAAGTAGCTCAATTTTAGCTTTATTAAGATACCGATACTTATTCAGGCTTCAACAAACCAACGGGAGATGCCAGGAGCAAGGCTGTGGAGTCCAGCATCCGGGCTTTTGCATTTTGTGCTCCCGCCTTTACAAACTTCAAGCTACCGGCTCACAGGAACAAAAGGTCTACATGCCTTGCTGCCAGTCGTACTGTCACCTGGATTGTTGGTATGTCTGGCTCATGCTACTTGATATTTTAATCATATGTTAAATTAATTATTTATCAGGAATTCGCATCAAACGCCACAATTGTGTCCTCATGAATGTGGAGAAATTTGGCAGGGTGCTTTTCAACTAAAGTGACGTTATATAGCTTAGAACTCACTGGAAAAATTTCTTTTCCAGACAAAATTGTGCTGGAGCAATTCCTCAACCGTGTCCAGTGCAAATCAAAGAAAGAGGCTGTGTCGGTGGCAGACCCCGCCGCGATGAAACTTGCTCAACACCAAGGTCCTTGTCAAAGCAGTTGTCGCAGGTGTCATTGGACTCCATATTGATGCCTCCTCCTTCTTCCTTGGCGCCAAGACGCAGCAGCAGAGTAAGCCGGTCTCCATCAGTCGCAAGCGACCAAAGCAGACCTACGACGCCACAGTTCTCGCCTGTCACTACACAATGTGCAACAAGGCATAGCCGCCATGTCGGGTTGGGTTGTGGTGCAAAGTCGGCAAAACATTTGCCGCCCTATTACGACTCGCTTGCCAAGGTAAAGAAGGGGAAAATAGGATTATTTGACCTTTTATCGCTAGGGCACCTACAAGTGCAAACATTGCAACGCCTTGCTATTCCACACCGAAGCGACGGGGCAGACAGCGTTTTCAAAGTGTTGCGCCAAGGGACGCGTTGAACTTTCTGCACGGTTCAACGCGTTGCAAGATCGTCCACAAGAACTCCTTGCCCTTCTCTACAACCGAGACACGGCTTCACTTTGCTGGCAAAAAGAGCTCGTCGATCGTTCCCTTGCTTACAACAACAACATTTCTTTTGGACATATTGAGATTGACCGCGGCGAAGAAGAGATCTACAGGATTGTCAAATGCAACAACATGATCCAGTACGTCTTGTGGGATTATAACCCCCCGGATGGCTCAATGCCACTTCTGCATGGGCAACTGTTCACCATCCCGCCTGACCAGGCTCACGAACGGCTGGGTCAAATTGCGGCTGATTCTGCACTTGATGTTAGACATTTAGTTTTGTTAGAGACATTTGTTTTTTCTCAGGCCAATCTGTTGATTTTCCTCCACGACTTGCTCCGAAAATACCATCCACTTGCTGCTGCCTACGAAACAGCAGCAGAAACATACAACCAAATGCCGGAAGCCGAGCGGATCCATCTCAGAATGTTAGTGGTGGGCACGAATCGTCAAGGCGAGTCGCAAGCTGTCTCGGGTACTGATGCACCGCCGGCCAATGTGACGTTGCCTGATGCCAGCATTCTTCGCCAAATACACCCCGGCCGCTTGGCAGTCGAGACAGAAGCTGGGAGCCATCTTGTCGCTCAGGTTTTCTGCATACAAAAAAAGAATTAATTTTTCTTTAGTTCTACATTGATTCCGGCCAGAACGTCATCCCGTCAATGGATTACGAAGTGGTTCTCAAGGGACGCAAGGGAACCGGAAAACTTCATATGAAGTGGTGGCACCGCGAAATTGATCCGGCGCTTTTTCCTCTTCTATTTTCCCGAGGCCAATATGGCTATGGTAGAGTGTTTGACAATTTATTGGAATGCAAAAGTAACAAACAAATCCGTTTTGTTTAGACAATTCTTTTGGGGTACTATGTTTTAAGTGCTCATTTTGAACACTTTAGAGGACGGCATTCCGCTCAAACTGCAGCCAGATGAGCATTTTGACAAGCAGTATGAACAAATCAGGCAGGGGGACAACGCTCTGCTCGATGAGGCCGCCCAGCTGGGCGAGGAAGAAGAGTTCCTGGGCAGCGTCAATGAAAGAAAGTTCAGCCGGCGGGATCGCGTGTCCAGAGCCCAACTCTTCCGCTATATGGCGCAGATTCGTGGACCTAACTGGAAAACACCCCACTGGCTTTGGGATTGGGGCGGGTTGGCGCAGCTCTACACCGTCACCTTCAACAACAGATCTGAAGCACGCAAGGTCCAGTTCATGAAGCAAATGCTTGGCCGGAGAAAGCTGATTCGCCCCGCAGCTCTCATCAATTACCTGGAAAAGCTTCGCGATGGCCAAGGCACAAAGAAAGCTTCTTTTAAAAAACTTTCTTTCTTTTGCAGGGAAGCAAGGCGAAATCGGGCGCGTCATAATGACCGACGAACACTTTCGCGGCTCGAGGCAGTTTTACCAAAAGGAATATGCCAACTGCATGACCATCTGCCGCGACATTGGAAAGCCCGACCTGCTCGTAACCTACACAATGGACCCAGACTGCCCAGAAATCCTGGAGATGTTGCCAACCGACTCAAATGGCAAGCAGCAGCAGTGGTACGATCGGCCTGACATTGTTACGCGTCTGTTTATCGATAAGCTGAAAGAACTTGAAAAGGATCTGACACAACGCTGCGTCATGGGCCCTGTGAAGGGATGGTTCTACGCCGTTGAACATCAAAAACGGTTTGTTTGTACGGCGCTTTAACTTCTTTTCATTTACATTTTAGCGGCCTTCCACATGTCCATTTTTGCCTCATCATGGATTGGGAGCGAATGCGCGCCGGCGGAAAAATTCAAACGCCCGAAGATTATATCGACGAGTATGTTTGCGCCGAAATTCCACCTAAACCTGAAGGCCGCACAAAAGAGGCGCGTCTTAGCAGACAACTTCACGAAATCATAACGAAGAAGAACATCCACACATGTACAGCTAAGCGTTGTTTGGTCGACGGAAAATGCAACAAACATTTTCCGGTAATGCCTTAAATTGGAACAAAATTTATAAGTTATTATAGAAACCGTACGAGTATGACAACATCTACTCCGACAACGCCTACCCGAGGTACAGACGGCGACCACCGCCACCAGATGAAGCAGCGGCAAAACAAAATCCCGAACAATTCGGCCGTGTGTTTGAATACAAAGACCGATGGGGAAGAACAGTCCGCAAAGACAACGCGCACGTCGTCGCATACAACCCATACTTGTCCGCAAAATATCGATCACAGTGAGTATTCTATTTAAAAACAAAAAGCCTTGAAAAACAAATTTCTAGCATTAATGTCGAGTTCGTTGCTGGAGATGGCTGCACGAAATACATCTGCAAGTATTGTATGAAGGGTGGTGACATGGCATTTGTCGAGGTCAAAAAGGACGGCAACACCAAATGGGACTATGACGAGTACCACCAGATACGCCTGGCACGGTACATTACATCTGCAGAGGCTGCAATGTCCCTTTGGGGTACTCCGCTTGTGCGCCGGTCCCATGTGGTATATTTTTTTTTGCTTTTCTTTATTTACATAATTGAATATTCCCTTTGCTTTTGCTAGGTCGACCAGCTTGACGTCCACGGCCCAGCAGGGCATCTTGTGGCTGTTGACCAAAGCTTTGCCGATGAAGAAGAGCGGGAGAACGCTATCTGTGAAGCAGCACAGCGCGAAGAGGAAAGAAGGGCAACGGGGGAAGAACGTGTCACACAGTTGACGGCTTACTTTGCCTACAACCGAGACCGGTCTTCAGCTGATGGCCCACTGCATTTGACGTATGCCACATGCTACAAAAAACTCCGCTTTGACCTTACCAAGCGGAGATGGCAAGCGTATGTATGTGACGCGCGTGAAGGCCAAAAGCTTTGCCGCCTAAAGACTGTCTCCCCTGGGCAACTTGAGTTGCTGGTATATATTCTATGCCTTTACGCCTTAAACTCTTTATTCAAGGCAATCCGACTGTTGTTATTGGTGGTTGAAGATCCGACGTGCTGGGAAGATCTGCGCAAACATGACCGAGTTGTCTACCCAACCTTTTTAACGGCTGCCCAAGCGCGCGGGCTGCTTTCGGACAACGAGCTATGGAAGCGGACCATCCGCGAAGCGTTTGACACTAAAAAGACCGCCAAAAAATGCATTCGGTGGCTCGCAGTCTTCTTCGCGACAGCAAACTTGACCAAACCGACAGAACTGCTGGAGTATGTGATGGAAATAGCTGACCAATGGCTGACCGTCCCTCGCTTGGCCAACACTTCATTGGACGCCAAACAACAATATGTTCTGCGCTCGTTGGAGTGGTTTCTTCTAGCAAACGGCGTTCGGCCGTGCCCAGACAAAAGGCCTGACGGAACATACGAATCTGCCTGCGAGCATATTGGATTACCACGACCGGAAGGAGTCGCCTTATCAAAGGAAGACTATCTGCAGGTCATTTGTTTCACTTTAAAATTTAAAAATATCTATTCTTTTAGTTAGCCTTTTTCCGCGACGACTTGATCAATGACCGAATACCGGAAGAAATGCGCGAAGACGATGAACAGCGTATTGGGATGAAGCGGCGGTATGAGGAACTTTTCAACACCGGCCCAAATCCAAATGAGGAGCAACATAATCTGATTGAAGACATCTACAAAGGTGTCGAAGCTGCACAACTTTTG
Source organism: Globodera pallida (assembly GCA_020449905.1). Taxonomy (NCBI): domain Eukaryota; kingdom Metazoa; phylum Nematoda; class Chromadorea; order Rhabditida; family Heteroderidae; genus Globodera; species Globodera pallida. Next base: position 279,946 of record JAIXHY010000016.1, read on the forward strand.
AGACGTGGTTCTCAGAGTACTGCGACATCAGCAACCCCCCGTCTCTTCATGGTGACCGGAGAAGGGGGCGCCGGCAAGACGTTCACATACAACGTGCGTTTGTTTTACTTTTCAACCAGAACTAATGGAATGCATTTCAGAAGATCATCGCAAAAACAAAAGCTGCTGGATTCAATTTTCTGCCAATGGCAACAACTGGTATCGCGGCTGAACTTTTATATGAAGGGCAGACTGTGCACAAGCGCCTTTGCCGTGCGAAGCATATCGACGCGTCAACTCCATTAAACGTTGACCAGGAAAGCCATTTTGCTGAAATGTTGCGCAACATCGACGGCATGATCATTGATGAGATCAGCATGCAGCACCGTGATGTCCTGGAGTATGTAGATCGACTGCTGAAATTTGTGGCTCCAACAGACTTTCTGAAGAGCTTACCATTTGCGGGAAAGGTGTCAGGTTTTAAAAGAATTGAATTCAACTACCCCCTTTAGGCTGTTGTGATTGGGGGTGATTGGAAGCAGTTGACCCCCGTTATACTTGGAGGCGGCCATTTGGACCAGCTCGATGCCTCTGTAAAGAATTCGATTCTTTTCAAACACTTCACAACGCGCAGACTGGTAGCAAATCACCGACTTCAGGCCGGGCAGCAACGATACCGCGATTTTATTAAACGCGTCGGCATTGGCATCATTAACGACAACCGACAGTTTATAAAACTACCAGTCACCATGGTAGAACCTGATCGTGAACAGCTTCTCAAAACAACCTTCCCGGCCGAACTTCTGAAAAACCCGCTTGACAATTGGGAGGAGCTCGCGGGGCGTGCAATCTTGTGCCCTTTAAATCGAGAAACATTTGAGCTGAACGGCATTATAATGGTGACTTATAAAATAATTTACAATGAGACACACATTTACTTAGGACCACTTGGAAACGACGGAGCGCACGTATACCGGTGTGACAACTCCAATTGTCGACATCGCCGGTGCAAATGAGTTGGAAAACGCGATTGGCTGATATCAACATTGAAAATCTGGCCCGAATGACACCTCCTGGGATACCGGAGCATCACCTGCGCGTCAAAGTCGGCTCCATCATGATGATCAACACCAACGTGTCATTGGAAGAGGGACTCTGCAACGGAACCCGCGTCCAAATACGCAAATTGGGAAACAACATCATCCGGTGTAAAACCCTGACTGGCAAGCACAGAGGTGAAGAACACGATCTTCATGCAGCACGCTTCCTGTTCGGCGGCGATCCAAAAGCTCCAAATGAAGGCCTTATCAAATGCGAGCGAATCCAGTTTCCGCTGAGACCTGGTAGCGTCATGACCATCAACAAATCGCAAGGCAAACATTATTTTGCTATTTTATTTAGAAATTGAAAACAATTGTGCCTTTTTAGGCCAGACTCTTACTCACGTGGGCGTTCTGCTCGACAAGTCCCAGTGTTTTTCGCACGGGCAGTTGTACACCGCACTGTCGCGAGTTCGAGACTCGGCAAACATTCGCGTCTGTACTAAGCGAGCTGATCGCCGCATCCGTAATGTCGTCATGACAGAACTTTTGGACAAAGAAGATTTGCAATCAGCGCCCGAAGGAGATCACAACGACCCGGACGATCCAGTAAAAAATATATGCTAATACTTTGACTTCTTTATTATTTATAGTACCCGCGAGCGCCTCCAAAGGACGGAGACAGTGACGATGAAGATAAACCTGCACCGCCTGCACCTCCAGCTTTCAAAACACCAACAACACGGCCAAGAACATCTGGCAGTTTATGTACACCAATACAACTTCCCGAAGGCACCAACATTGACAATCTAAAAATGATCAAGATTGTAAAGGGAGACATCACCAAACAAGTTGCCTACATGATTGTCAACGATAAGCGGAATGATGGCAATGGGGCGTTTCTCCGAGCATGCGAGCCTTCCAGCAGCGAGTACTTGGAGGCCTTAAATGCGGTTCTTCCTCCTTCTGCTGAACCCGCGCCCGATGGCTTTGTTGGGGTGACACCAACTTTTGGCAAATTGCATACCAACGTTTCTTGTAAGACACTTATTCTTTTAATAAATTAACCTATATATATAATCCCAAATTAGACATTGCTCATGCTGTTGCGCCCATCATTCAAGGAGCTGCCCCAACACCTGCTAACATCCAAGGGTTACAGGCGTGCTACAAAAATGCACTGCAAGCAATGTCTGATGCCAACAAAGCCGAATCTGAGCAATTGCCAAGAAAAATTGTTCGAAATTTAAAGAGATTTGTTACTTTTTTTTAAAATTACGCAGGCTTTTCCATGCGTTGGGACAAAAGCTGTTGGCTTTCCACGCGATGTTGCTGCCAAGGCTGCTTTTGAAGCCATACTCAACTGGCTTGTAGAAAATCCAATCGACGCCGAACTCATTGACGAAATACGTTTGGTGCCGTTCGACAAGTCAGATGCGGGGCTTTACCGTGATGTTTGGGCACAAGTTAGTGGTACAAATATTTCGGCTCTCAGCTTTTTTTTTAAGCTAAAACGTTTGCTAACCGCAAGAAGAAGCACGTCACGCGGTTCCCGCAGCAGCTCAGCAACAACCAGCCGTGCGTCCAGCCCAGCTACAACACCACAACACCCAAAGTTTGAAGCGCTGGATGCAAAGCCATGCACTTCCGCCACTGACGTGTTGCCTGCTAAGCGTCAGCTGTATTCACAGCTCAGCTCCAGCAGCGTAATTGCATGCCATCCGCCAATGCTACAACAACAGCAAAAAGCTATGGACATTCAGCCAAGCGCGTCTCATTACCCTGGCGGCCGAGCCTCTGAGACAAGGATAGAAGGAGATGGGAATTGCTTTTTTAGGTTGCAAAAAAATGAGGCAACACAATTATTTCAAATTTTTAGCGCTGTTTGTACATCAGTCTTCGGCGAAGAAATCCACAGCAACACCACCGCGTTTCGTCAACGCCTCTTTGGATTTCTCAACCTTCTTCTGGGAAATCAACAACTTTTCCCAAGAGCACACTTTGGAAGTCGCCAGGAATTTATGCAGCGCTTGCAAAGGCAACTCATTGATGATGGGACGTTAGAGGCTTATGCTGCATTGAGGTTGACCGACAGAAACTGGGCTCAGATCAACGACAGCATTTTGGTCGCACTTCTATTGCAACGTCCTGTTGTAGTGCTGAGTCCAACTATGTCGGTTAACGATTGTGCATTGTTGGGTCCGCGCTGGAATGACACCCGTTGCGCACAATTCATGCACGTGTTCTTCCCTGATGGGCAAATGAGAGTACGAACAAAAATTAAGAAAATCTAGCTTAGGAAAAAATTTAAGAGGATCATTCGGACTACACCCCATGATCAGCTGCAACATTTTACCATGCAACAAGAACTCGCGCCTGGACAAATCGACACTCGAGAAGTGGTCAACCCCATAGTCTTGTACTACAATGGGATAAACCATTTTACAACCATTCAATTTGTAATATTAAACTCTGCCTATTGATTCTACTATTGACTTTTGATTTTAGACACCAAGTGTCCACAACACAGCCGAAGGACTTGACATCATTTTGGACCAAACGCATGTTCCAGTTGCAATGACCCTGCCAGGCCTTATGCCCGCTCAGCAACAGCCTACTGCCGAAGTGTCCCGTCAACAGCAAGAAGAACCTATGGAGGTTGATCCATCATTGACTGTGCCTTCTGCTGCTCGCCCATCCACGCCAAGTGCACCTGGAGGTGCTCGAGATGTTCTTGACATACACCAACCACTAACATCTGGAAGCGAGTCAGAGTGTAATGAAGCGCCCAAAGAATCAGTTCCTCTAACATCGGCACACCTCAGTAAAACGGACATAGCAATTGAAGCAGCCAAACGGGTCATCAACCTGAATGCACGCCTGCTACATCCGCTAAGATTAGAGATGGAGCAAAACCAACAAAAACTGCTCGCTGCACAAGCAGCAGATGCTAAGCCGATGCTTCTAAGCCAGCCCAACTTCTTAAAATTGAAACGACAACAGCGAGCCGCCATCGAACGCTTGCAAAAAGAACTCAATTTTGCCCGCGAGCAATTTCAATCCCATCTTGAAGAAGCACGCAAAATTGAAGCTGTCCTGAAATCTGCTGCCGATACCCGCTTTCGTGTTAAACAGAAGAAGCGGTTGACAGAGTTCATTGAAGAAACTCCCGTTGCTGGGTGTCCGCCAGTCAAGCAACAATGTTGTGAGCAAATCTCCGAATGCGCAGACCACTTTTACAACACTGTCTGGACATTCATTTGTCTGTGGTACACATTGATGCAAATCGATCCGGACACAGCAAGCTTGGAATGTTTGACTGACTGGCGTAAACAATCCGGCCGCTGTAGTAGCAAACTCTATCGGCTGCAAGACGCATGGGAGGACAACGCATCTTTGCTTGAAGAAGAATTGGAGAAGACCGCCAAATATTGCCGGGAGTTTAAACCACAAAAGCAGATGAAGTCTGGGATATCTGGTGCTCTAAAGACGTCTGTAAAGTAAAAAAATATTTCCCCCAAAACCCACAAAAATATATATCTTTAGACTTTTCCGCAAACTGGCCAGTCGTCGACCTGCATCTCTGCCTAAGCCTACTGACCAGCTTTTTAGGGCGCTCTTCAATGCTCTGCACCAAAAGGATCGCGCAGTCAGCAAAAAAATCATTGAGAGGCATAGATCAGAATCAACATCTACGACTCCAAACTCTTCAACCAGCGAACATCAAAGGAATAAATGTGCTGATGCATCGAACAAACGTTTAATGCAAGCAGCGGAATGTTCAACAAGACCGAATGCTGCCCTGCAAAAAGAAAGAGAAGATTTTGAAAGAAGGAAGTCTGCTGACAAGCGTATGCAGGCAAAACTACAACGCATTGAGCAACAACTCAAGCAGCACATACACCGGCAAAAAAATCTGGCCGTTCGGAACCTTATGTGGGATCGTGAAGCTGCCCTGGAACACCGTATAAGGGAGCGGTACCACGCGTTCCGCCAGGAAATCGTACAATTGCGGCAGTCTGCCTTTGAAATCGGCAATTTGGACAACTATGAGCATTGTTAGTCACAAAAAGTCTTTCAAATTTTTCTTTTATTTGAAGGTCTTGCCTCTGATGCTGCGGTCAATGCTTTCTGCCAGGAACTGATAGACTTGGCTTCTCTAGATGCCAACGCTGATGTTGATGAACAGATCCGTAAGCACAAAGAGGTTATCGAAAGGGAAGAGCGCGGCCTTGCGGAACAACAGCGTTGGCGTAACTTTGCTTACGAGCAAAGAGGTAATAGACTCCTTTTTAAAATATTTAAGTTACTTCTAAAAGATGAGGAGGCTGCATTCGACCGCCATCACAATCCACAAGCTTCTTGGGGCTTGAGTGATGAAATAAGAAGGCTCAACATTGAGCAGCATCAAACGATGGAAGCACTGCGCGCACAACGTCAGCAAGAAAATGGAATTTACCGATCACAAGAACAAGGCACAACCTATATCTTTGTTTATTTTTTTATGATTTATTACAGACACGGATGCCGAACCTGCCTGTAACGAAGATCAAGATGAAGGGGATGCGGAGTTTGACTGCGGCTGGGAAGAAGAACTTGATGAGGACAGCCTTGCTGATGATGTATATGATGATGAAGATCGCGAAACGCCCGTCAATGACCATCAGGATCAGTTCAGTGAATTCATGCAACCGGATCCGGAGGCTGTTCGCGCTCGTGAAATTATTGAACAGCGGCTTGGTTTCAGTGAAGGCGATTATGTTGAGGAAATGGTCGTGACTGGGAAAAAGGATGAAGATAAAGGTTTGCATTTGACTAACTATTGCAGCCTCTTTGCGTAATTCAGGGCCTGACCCGCATCCTCACTTTACTTCCCTCGACATGCGCATCCTGAACCGTGAAACGGCTCACAACTGGCACAAGGAGCAAAAAGTCTGCGAAATCTGTCGCGAGCCATTACTTCGCGGCGACCTCGTCACGGAGTTGCCATGCCATCCTTCTGCGAAGCACGTCTTTCACACGATATGTCTTCGACGTTGGCTCGCGACTAATCGCACGTGTCCTTCTTGCCGAACGCCAGTGGACATTACTCCACTAATGTTTAAGACTTTTATAGAAAATAGATAACACTAACTGCTTTTAAGTCCACCAAATGAGGCCCATCTTCGAGCATTCAACGCGTATGTTGAGGAAGAAAGCCAGCGTGCAACAACTTTGCGCGTGCCGGACAACGATTTTGTTATCAGAGCTTGGTAGCCAGTCAAATTCAATCTTAACCTAGAAATTAAAAATAGGCGCGCGTACGACCAACTTCGTCGCGGTGAGCAGGATACATACGGCTCTACCATTAGGCCTCGAATGCCGCCGCGACGAGCATTGCAACAAGTACTCCAACGCATAAGGGGAGGCAGATTTGAACAGTTTGGTGGGCAACAACTGGAATGGGATGCGTCGGATCCAAGGAACGATGCAACTGTGGGGCTCAACATCTGCGAGACACTCCTGCGTGAAAGAATGCTCGAAGACGAAGAACACGAAAAAAATAATTAAATTTTATCGAATGTTCTATTTTTTGTTTTTGTATTTAAAAAATTATTTGAATTTTTTCCGCCCGATGATCCTGAGCTTTTTTTTTGCTCAGGGGAGGGTTGCCTTGCTAAGAGACTACCTTCACGTGGTGCAAGGCGTCAGTACCTATTTGGCACAAATAGGGAAGCCAAATGTCTCAAAAAATTATTAAAAAAAAAAAATTCAAATTTGAAAAAAAAAATTTCACAAAAATTTTTGTTGCCTCAAAACCGCTAGACTCAGCCCTCTTTGCCATGTTATGCATGCCCCCGTCTCCACTAGTTATCCTTATATAAAGAAATAGGGGGTAGCCCGTTGTAAACGGGCTTGCGTCAGATGAATTCGCAACTGATCGCTTCGGTCCCCGAACCTTTTTTGTAGAGTAGCTCAAGGCGCAACTTTTGAACCTGGCAGAATAATTTGGCAGTGCACATTTATTTTTTGTAAAACCGGTTTGAAGTTTTGAGCTGGTGGAATTTTTTGTGGTTTTTCGATTTGAGCACCCGGAAGCCGAATGTGCAGCTGTTTAGTGTTCATTACGAAAAGATGGAGCAAGCGCTGCTGCATCTTTTAAAAAAAATTTCATGGCTCTAGCACAAAGTTGAAGGGGTTCAGGGCGCTGAGGCCGGTACGAGCTTCAAACCGGTTTGGGCCAAAGCGTCAGTAGTATATGGCCCAGGATGTTCTTTGAAGAGAAAAAAGTAAGCCTAAATGGGTTAAGTAGGGGTAGTTTAACATGCTGATTCCAGAAAAGAAAAAATTTTTGCTCTGGGACAAAGTGTCGACAAGTTATGGGACAAAGTGTCTAATGGCTGGGGGAGGGTGGGAATTGTGGGGGAGAGTTGGGGGAAAGTTGAAATATGTCGTTTCAGTGGTAAGACAAAGTGTCTAAAAAATGGACAAAGTGTCTAAAAGGGGAAAATGCGGGCGGGCGAGCTCGCGGAGCGAGTTCACGGAATGTGGAAGGGGGTAAGGGGCTTTGCCCGTTGTGCAGGCGGGCGGCGCGCGCGAAGCGCGCGGAACGAGCGGGGGTAAAGCCGGGCGGGCGAGCGCCCGGAGCGAGTTCACTGAATATGGAGGGGGTAAGGGGCCTTGCCCGTTGTAAAAGGCTGCCAAGTGAGCGTCAAAATTCGCCTGGGTTTTCGCTTCTGTGTTTTCAGCCGCCGTCTTGCGTCTGGGACGCGCGAAGCGCGTCCCAGACGCAAGACGGCGGCTGAAAACACAGAAGCGAAAACCCAGGTGAACATATCAACTTTTGGTCAATTCTTACAACAGATCCAACTGAGTCCGTTAAGCCATCATCGACGTGCGCGAGCGAGGGAGCGGAGCGGAGCGAGCGAAGCGAGTGTAGCGTAGCGACCGAGCGAGTGCACGGAGAGATACAAGAATGATGCACTCACTACATTCTTTGACTTTAAAAAAACAAAAATGACCACTATTATTTAAATTGAGCCCTTCATGAACTCACAAACTCCTTTATCACATCCCCCCCCCCCCACTCCGCACCAAGATTCTAAAAATCACACACTTTCACTTCATTCCTTACCCCCCCCCCTCCCCTTTAACCCTTCCATTTCCCCTTTTCCCTCCCCCCTTACCCGCCATTTTTTCTTTTAACCCTTCGATTTTCCCCTTTTTCTCCGCCATCCCTCTTCTCTTTTGTCCTTCCCCCTCTCTCCTCCGTTCCCTCCCCCCTTTTTCTTTCTTTTTTTTTCCGGAAAAAATACAATAATGCCTTTCAGAAGAATTCATTCCGAAAAAACACAATAATGCCTTTCTGAATTTGCTTTTGATTCCTTTTGGAAAAAATTCAATAATGCCTTCCAGAATTTGCTTGGAAAAATACAAAATGCCTTTTGTCATTTGTTTTTGATTTTTTCCGGAAAAAATATAATAATGCCTTTTAGAATAATTCTTTCCGGAAAAAATACAATAATGCCATCCAGAATAATTCTTTCCGGGAAAAATATAATAATGCCTTTCAGAATAATTCTTTCCGGAAAAAAAACAAAAATGCCTTTCTGAATTATTTTTTCCGGGAAAAATACAAAATGCCTTTGAAAAAGGGGGTAGCCCGTTGTAAACCGTCTTTGCGTCAAACGAATTCGCAACTGATCGCTTCGGTCCCCGAACCTTTTTTGTAGAGGATCTCAAGGCGCAACTTTTGAACCTGGCAGAATAATTTGCGAATGCATATTTATTTTGCGCTAAACCAGTTTGAAGTTTTTGGTTGGTGGATTTTTTGTGGCTCTTCAATTTGAGCACGATGAAGCCGAATGTGCAGCTGTAGAGCGTTGCTTACAAAAAGATTAAGCATGCGCTGCTGCATCTTTTAAAAAAATATTCATGGCTCTAGCGTGAAGTTAAAGGCGTGCACGGCGTTGAGGCCGGTACGAGCTTCAAACCGGTTTGGAGGGAATCAACAGTAGCATAAGGTGCAAGAGTATTTTCGAGGAGAAAGGTTTAAGCCTAAATAGGTTAATGTGAGGTAGTTTGATACGCTGATTACAGAAAAGAACAAATTTTTGCTCTAGGACAAAGTGTCGCCAGGTTATGTGACAAAGTGTCTAATGCCTGGGGGAGGATGGGAATTGTGGGGGAGAGTTTGGGACCAGTTGGAATCTGTCGTTTCAGCGGTAAGACAAAGTGTCGAAAAAGTGGACAAAGTGTCTAAAGGGGTTTTGCCCGGTGTAAAGGCAGGGGAGAGAGGGAAAGGGGGCTTGCCCGGTGTAAAAGGCCGGGGAGAGAGGGGAAGGGGCTTGGCCGGTGTAAAAGGCCGGGGAGAGAGGGGAAGGGGGCTTGGCCGGTGTAAAAGGCCGGGGAGAGAGGGGAAGGGGGCTTGTCCGGTGTAAAAGGCAGAGAAGAGAGGGGAAGGGGGCTTGGCCGGTGTAAAAGGCCGTGGAGAGAGGGGAGGGGGGCTTGCCCGGTGTAAAAGGCAGAGAAGAGAGGGGAAGGGGGCTTGGCTGGTGTAAAAGGCCGGGGTGAGAGGGGAAGGGGGCTTGTCCGGTGTAAAAGGCCGGGGAGAGAGGGGAAGGGGGCTTGCCCGGTGTAAAAGGCCGGGGAGAGAGGGGAAGGGGGCTTGCCCGGTGTAAAAGGCAGAGAAGAGAGGGGAAGGGGGCTTGGCTGGTGTAAAAGGCCGGGGTGAGAGGGGAAGGGGCTTGGCCGGTGTAAAAGGCAGAGAAGAGAGGGGAAGGGGGCTTGGCCGGCGTAAAAAGCCGGGGAGAGAGGGGAAGGGGGCTTGGCCGGTGTAAAAGGCCGGGGAGAGAGGGGAAGGGGGCTTGGCTGGTGTAAAAGGCCGGGGTGAGAGGGGAAGGGGCTTGGCCGGTGTAAAAAGCCGGGGAGAGAGGGGAAGGGGGCTTGCCCGGTGTAAAAGGCCGGGGAGAGAGGGGAAGGGGGCTTGCCCGGTGTAAAAGGCAGAGAAGAGAGGGGAAGGGGGCTTGGCTGGTGTAAAAGGCCGGGGTGAGAGGGGAAGGGGCTTGGTCGGTGTAAAAAGCCGGGGAGAGAGGGGAAGGGGGCTTGCCCGGTGTAAAAGGCAGAGAAGAGAGGGGAAGGGGGCTTGGCTGGTGTAAAAGGCCGGGGTGAGAGGGGAAGGGGCTTGGCCGGTCTAAAAAGCCGGGGAGAGAGGGGAAGGGGGCTTGGCCGGTGTAAAAGGCCGGGGAGAGAGGGGAAGGGGGCTTGTGCCCGGTGTAAAAGGCCGGGGAGAGAGGGGAAGGGGGCTTGCCCGGTGTAAAAAGCCGGGGAGAGGGGGGAAGGGAGCTTGGCCGGTGTAAAAGGCAGAGAAGAGAGGGGAAGGGGGCTTGGCCGGTGTAAAAGGTCGGGGAGAGAGGGGAAGGGGGCTTGGCCGGTGTAAAAGGCCGGGGAGAGAGGGGAAGGGGGCTTGCACGGTGTAAAAGGCAGAGAAGAGAGGGGAAGGGGGCTCGCCCTGGGGTACTGGCGGGCGGGCGAGCGCGCGAAGCGCGCGGAGCAAGTTCACGGAAAAAAAAATTAAATTTTGGAAAAAAATTTTTTTTTTAAATTTGTTTGTTCTCTCAAAACCGCTAGGCTCAGCCCTCTTTTCATGTTATGCATGCCCGCGTCTCCACTAGTTAATTCAATTATTATAAATATTTCTCGCAAAACTGAAACAGTTAATTAAATTCAAGCAGGAATTTATATGATTAATTTATTTAAAACTAAATTGATTTGGGTAATTATATGGTCGACCTACTGTAATACCAAAAAAGTTAGAAATGTTTTAATAAACATTAATTTGATTTAAAAGCTAAAAGATAATACAAGAAATAAATTCAACAAAATAATGAATCATCAATAGCTATCGCCTGCCTACACGCGTTTAACATAAAATTATAATCAAAATAATTATATTGCAAGCAAACTGTGTGCGATGAGACATTTAAAAATAAAAGATCTACCCAATTTCTAAATAATGCGGTAATCTGCAACGTCATTCTGTGGAATTCGAGAATTCGAGCAGAAGCGAGAACAAGCCTAAAAGAAAGAATCTTACATAAAATTCATATTAACCATTATAATTTATTAATGCAAAAAATCACAAGCAACGTGGCATTCAAGTTAAAAACACAACATTTCATTAGGCTTAAATGCCGCAAGTTTTACATCCAAAATAAAACAATTTAAACATACAAACTTACAAAAAAACTTTTTAATGTTCTTACATTAAATTTTATTTTAAAATGTATTAAATATTATGAAAACTAAATTCAAAAGTTTTATATACACTTTATTATATCCCCCATATTTTTACAGAACTTTTAATTGTTAAAAATTTCTATTTAAATTTTACGATATATTTATACTAAACATCATAAACTTAATTATTAAATTCTCATCTTTATAGGTTATTAGCTTATTGGATTCATAAAATTTTTGGTCAACGTTTGTTTTTTGTTAGCCAAATTATTTACTCATTTATTTTTTAAATGTTTAACATAGTATTTCGCGTTAAACACTTTATAAGTATTAATTTTGGATCGTTCGTTTTTGCGTTCAAAATTTAAATTACAAATCATTTTTATTTAACATATTTAAGATATCTTTAATTAATTTTTAGGGGGAGGTGAGAGTTATAATGGATAAATTTTCTAAATCAATTGGGTAAAATTGCAGGCCAATCTGAAGAGGAAGAACAAAAAGTTGATCCGACTCCTTTCCATATAGCGTTAGATGCTAGAAGTTTTGTTATAACAAAAACATTTTTGTCAATCTAATTTAGTAACATAAATTTATGTTTTCTATTTTATCCATTGACAAAATCTATAAAGAAGAAAAACAAATAATTATTTTAAAGGAAAACATTATTAAATCATAAACAAATTGACACCATCAATTTTTTTGCGTAGTATAAATTTAATATTCATAATTAGTTATATGCATTTCCATTTTTTTTGACTTTCTTAACCTCACTAACTTTAAATAAATTGGCTACCCAACTTCATCATTTTACTCGTCTTTTCTTTTCCCACATTTTGGGCGGCCGTGCGAACAGTTCAGGTGATGCCACTTTAAAACATATATTAATTAATTAATTTTTAGAATTATAATCATTGACGTGAAATATAAATGACTGATTTTATTATTGCAAATTCTTTAAAATCCGACGTCTCATTATTATTATTTAATTTTCTTAATTGATATTTTTGTTTTATTTGGATATTATATTGATACAAATTTAATTGCTTCTTTTTATTTAGTATTTTATAAGGGCTTATCTGAATCTTTATAAGATTTAGTCATTTTAATGCATTTAATTATTATTTAACGGTTTATGACTTTTCAGACAAATTTTTTTATTTTGTTTAAATTTTAAATATTTATAGCCATATATAATTTAGTGCTAAAAATTCCTTATTTACATTTTAGTCTTTATGTTCTCACTGAAAGCCTACTTTTTGACGTTTATTTTTTGAAACTTTTGCCGAAGGCAAATAAATGATATCAAAATTTTGTTTAAATTTTAGTCCGACTCATTTTTTTCCTCTATTTTTAATAATTATGAGTTTGATTTTTTGACTTATTATTTGGAATTATTAATTATATTTGTTGGGAAGTCATATTTAGTGTCTTTCCAATATTAAATATGAATTTGCTTATATATTTTTTCACCAGATATTATTATTAAAGAATCTTTAAGGTGTAGGCAAGTGTTATTGCTGATTCGATTTCCAGTCTCGTATTGATTGTTTTACCATTGGCATAGATCTGACATATCGGCGGATTGATTAGGAGTTGATGGCTTTCGTGTTGTGTTCCTTTACGTCAAATATACATTGTTTTTGTATTTATGTTAATGTTCGCCACACAATGAATTTTTATTTATTTTATTATTGAAAACCTGGGAGCAAACTTTTGAGAAATATTTCATTCATTTTATTAGCTGTTGTAGTAAGTTAAATAATCTATTAGACGACACTTGCCTTTTGTTATTTTTGTGGATTCGGTGGCCTTGATTGCACTTATAATGTTCAGGTACTTTGAATGTTGTTTGATGTTAATTTATGATTAAAAAAAATAACTAATTTATATATCTGTTAAACTTCGCAGGAAATTTGTTACTTCCTCGATCTCGTATCTTCCATTTAGGGGTTAATATTTTATTAAATTTAAGAATTTATTTGCTACATTTTCGTGATTTTTTAATCTAAAATTTATTATTAATACTTGCATTATCCTTTGAGATATTTTTTGACGGCACACTCCGGTGCATTCTTTTATGCTTCAAAAACATGCGCAAAAGATTTTGATTTAATTTATATATATATATAAACATATATTATAATTAGCAATGCTCCCAAAGGTTAAGTAAGAGTGGAGTGTTGAAAGGTATTTTTTTTTCTTTTTAGTTATTTTTTCTTTTTCGTTCATCCAAAAATTTAGTTTCTAAGAGATTAATTATTTTAATAGATATAAAATTTGAAAATTAATCAATATTGACTAATTATATCAAATCCGCGCAACAAATGCTGGATTGGGATTAATTTTGCGTAAATGGGTCCACAATAAAAAATCACATTTTATAAAATAATTAATTAATACTTTTAAGTTATGATAGCTGTCGTGAATTGAGCTAATATTTGTTAATCCTGTCGTCATGATAAGATTTAAAATTAAAAAAATAGACCCGCCTTACCAACAATTCAAATAAATTTGGCAAAAGAATGCCAGCACCCTTTGAGTTAATGCGCAGTGGCAAGTGATTATAATAACAAGTTGAATAAAATAAATAAATCCTTAAGTTTAACAAATTCGTAAAGATTGTTCTGGAAATTAAAAAGGAATTTTTTCTATAAACTGATTATTATAAGTTAACTTCCATGGGATTGCTATTTATTATCTTATAAGAAGACAAAAATCAAAGTTTATAAAGAAATTTGTTTGAAAAAAACCCATATACGCATTAAAAATGATACTTATATTAGAAACAAGGTAAACCGAATTATTATTATCCATAATGTCGTATAGAACTATTTTATAAAGAATTAATACATCAATGTATCTATGAGTTTTAAAAACAGAATGTATTTACAAATAACAAAAACAAAAAAACATTGAGACGAAATATTAAATTTATTGTGATATTAAATTGCAAAAATTAATTTTTATTTGAAAAGCTTTCACAAACATTAAAATTCTTGTGCGAAGCATTGGCAATGAAATAATATTCAATGGAGGTGGGGGAAGTGGCGGTGTTGGCAGAATAAAATAATTTTATCATTGTTATATTGCCTATTTATAAACAGAGTATTTTTATCATTGATTCCATTTTACATTGCAATTTATAGATAGTATTTTCTTTTTTTTTAGCTTAATCTAAAAATGATTCGCGTAATAATTATAATTTTTGTCAATAACCAAGTTTAACGAATTTACCACTTATATTGACTGTTTATTTTGAAGGACCTCAAGGTTGTTTAATTTGTGCTAATGGTGATATATTTATGTACATGCTTAACAAGAATTTGTTCAAAAACTTCCCATTAATATATTTATTCTTTGCATTTTAATATAAAGTGTTATGTATATATTATTTAGTTTCAGTATTAATAATAATAAACAAGGTAGTACACGGCGGTAGCCATTCTCTTCAAGATCAACTCGCTTCTGCATTGCAATTTATATTAATAATTTGAAATTTGGTCATTTTCGCTAACTTTTGCTGTTCTATAAATTATTTGATATTTCATTGCTATAAATTATCTTTTGCCATTTTTTTATTTCTGAAAATTATCTTAGGCTTTGACTTTAACCTAACCAGCCTTTAGGCTAAATTGCACACTAGAATTCGGCACAGATCACCAGATTTATTTGTTTAAATTTATAATAAGATAATAATTGTAAAACATTATACATATGGTTTAAACTGGGTTTCACTCAAAAGTTGTTATAATTGTTTGCTGCGGAAGTTTATGTCTGGCTTCTTTTATATTATTTCAATAAAAGGTTGGCTCGTGACCTCGTCATGTACCAAAGTTTTGGACATTTGACAATAATTAATTATGTAAATTTTTATTGAAATTTTCAAACCATATTATTTTTATTTCGGAATTTAATTCTTAATGATTTGCGATCAATACTTTAAGGAAAACGAATAAAATCATAAAACTTAAAAACATAAAGTTAATTTGCGGAATTTATTATATTTTCTACCCTTTTATTTTGATTTACATTTTTAATATAGAAAGCTTAAAAGTTTTTTTAAAAATAAATAATTATTGTTTGAGAACTGGTTATCTTGCATTTGGTATCCAAACCAATATTTTTTGTTTTGTTAGCGATTAAATCAAAATCTTTTTTTTAAATTTAAAGTTAAATTTTTTTTCCTCAAAAGTTTGAAAGTCATATTTTCAAAAATAATATGTTATCTTGACAAGAATTCTCAATTTTATTCAAATTTATTTTTATAAACAATAAATAATTAGTGGTTAAATACTTATCTAAAAAAGGGACAATATCTTTTAATTACATAATATGCTAAAAATTATTTTTTTTTTATCAAAATTTTGTTATTAACATATTATATTCATATATTTATTGGATTTGTCGATCTGAACGGGGAATGGTTTCCGAAAAATAGATATTTTTTTGATTGAATCAATTAGTTATTGTTTTTGATTGATTCACATGATTGTTAGGTGTTTTTTAATAATAAATTAAAGTTTTACTTATTCATTAAACATTTATTTTTTATTTATGTTCCAGGTTAAATCTTCAACATGCGCTCAATTTCTGATTTGACAAAACTTAATTGGGTTCGCCTGACATTAAGCGTTTAAGCTATGGAGGATTGCCCTTATTTTTTATGAGCTAGCTTAGAATTATAATGTAATAATTTAAAAATTTTAATTTAATTTTTTAATTTACGTTTTGTTAGTCAAAATTATTCCTTTAATTTAAGAATTTTCCGATGTTATTTTAAATTAAAATATTTATTTATAAATTATTTTGATTTATTTCTAGCCCAGAATATCCTCTGGCGATGGCCTTTTATTTTTTTGACTATAACAAATTGATATGTCTATATTTTAGCACCCTAACTTTTGTTTAATTCGAGAATTTATTTCTATATAACTTAAGACGTGTTTAATAAATAATTTATTTATACAGGTGGCATCAACTTGATTATGGGTAAATTAACTAAAATAAAATTCAATATATATTTAAAAATCATGTTTTAAGTTCTTTATAAAACATTTAAACTTTTAACATTTTTTAAAAATTATCTAGCTATTATAAAAGTTTTATTTTATGATAGTTGGTGGTTCAACATGACAATTAAAGCAAAACTAACTTTCTTCAAACTCTAAACGCTTATCTTTATTTTGCAATGTTCAGCTTATAACATTTTTAAAGAATTTAATAACTTTTGACAGCATTTAGTATGGAGAATCTTTTTCAAAAGAAGGCGATATACGTTTAGATTTGTGTAAAAAAAAGTTAGAACAAAAAAGTCGAGATATTCTGTTGCTTGGTGCTCATTTTTCGGTGCTTTATTTTCCGAATATTAATAGCAATGTTTTTGTAATTAATGAAAAACATTAAAATTTAAAAAATAAATAAGCAAATCATCATTGATATGATGAACATAAAAATGGTTAGTATTTAATAATTTATTTAATGGCCTTGATTATCTTTTTCTTGCATTTTTGCTATGGAATCTTGAATTGTTGATAATTTATTTTATATTTTGAGACGAACGAAGTTCGATATTTGATGTTAAAAAAAACTCTTAATTTTATTATAATATATTTTAAACTCTTGTCATATGTGGGTATTTTCTGTATGAAGTGACAAATTTTTCCAAATTTTGTTATATTATTTTAAATTTTAATTACATTTCTTACATTTCATTCTACTATTTTTTTAAAGTATAATTGATGTGAACATTTTAATTGCATTTTTTAACATTGTTAACCTTAAATTATAATATTTTTAAAACTAATTTAATAATTTGATATTTTCATATTTATTTTTCATATATATAACTAGAGATTCGCCGGCGATAACTGAAAAAAAAGATTTGAATGTGTGGTAAATTGCCCAGCTCAAACAGTCATCGCTTGAAATTATTAATTAAATAATGCTAAAAATGGTGTGTAATATCCGCCACTTTTCGGTGTCATCCGGTTATGAAACATTTCGTTATGTACAGCGTTTTTTGCGTAATGATACAATTTTTTGGCTAAGGTTGTGACCGCAGTATAATTTAGCATTTTATTATAATAAGTTTATTCGTTGTTATTATAATTTTATTTTTTATAAAAGTAACCTTTAAAATTTTCATTAAATGTCGCGAGGTGTATAATCAGACAATTTCAAATCGTGAATAATCTTTATCCCGTTTAACTTTCTAAAAAATTTACTTCGCTTGATAACGTTTGTAAACATGCAACGTTTTTAAAATAGTAATTTAATAAATTATATAATACGAAATTTTAAATTTGGTAGCTAGTTCAAGAAATTTTTACACCATATTACATAATATACTCTTTGCCTTTAATTAGTTAATATCATAATAAAAACATCAACAAAAATTAAATATGACATTAAAGTGTATTTAGATTTAATTACATATTCTATTTATTTTCATCAATTTAATATTTAAATTTATTTATATTGCATATACTCTATGTAATTAACAAATAAATAGTTTTCCAAACATCAAGTGCATTTTATAATTCAAATAATTAACTCTTTTTGAAAATGGTACAAATGGCTTTTGCAATATTAAAAAACTTTATCCGACGACCTGGTAGATAGATCAGAAATTGCTGTCCTTTATTCGCACATAGAATATTTATAACATGTTTCCGTCATATTAATATAATTTTTGAATAAAAAAGTTTATATTAAAGTTATTATCAATACTATTCAAATATAATATTGCGCAAATTCAGGCCAATTCAAAAATCGTCTCACAAATGATGGTTATTGAAACATCTAGCTTTATTTTTATTTTTTTCTTGTCTTCCAACTGAAGAAATTGCAAAAGACTAAAATCGCATCTTCTTTAATCTTTATTTTTTACAATTTTGCATTCATTTACTTTATTTTATATAATATATTATTTTTTAATATTTTATTTCAATTTATTTTGAGTTTATTATTGGTTTTTAGAATTGATTACGAAGCAAAAAGCATTGATTTTACCCACATATTTATTTTGTTGGCAAGATAAAACAAAGAATGCTTTTTTATTATATTATTAACTCAAACGCCGATGTGGATTAACCGGCAAAGGGGCAGATTCGGGTTCCGAGTTGGGTGAATGACATTATAGTTTTAATTATTTTAAAGTTTTAAATTCATAAATTTTAGATTAGATCATTGTGTTGTTGACCCAAAAATAATTAAATTATTTTTTTGTAATTTTTTTAAATTAATTAGGAAATAAGAAAAAATACATCTCATGCAGAGATGTGCAGACGGACAATGAATTATGTCGTCGATTAAACGAAAAAAATCGTCAATCAATTAAAAATCTAATAATTCGACTCATAGAATTAAATATTTTTAGCATAGAATTTATTTTGAGATTTATCAAACGTTTTTTAAAAATTGGATTCCCACCCAATGCATAAACACATGCCATTTTCCTGCCAATGCGAGATTCTATGAATTTTATGATCGTCTCTGTTTAGCGTCTTTTTTCTTGCTTTATTGTGAAGATTAAAGAATTACAATTTTTTAATTTTAAAGCTTAATTTTGATTTCTATCAATTTATTTATACGCTTGCTGCACTTTAACTTTTTCTGAAGCAAATTGAGTAAATTTGTCGGGCATGTGAACATTTTTAATTCAACATAAATTATAAATTTAAAGGCAATATTAATTAATTGATAATGATAAATTATTGGCACATTTTATTAACATAAGTAAAGTTTACATTGTTTTGTTTCTTGTTTGTATCGGAATTTGCACAACTAATTAATATTGAATATTTAAGTATATCAATCTTTAAACCTAATTAAACAAGGTTTCATTTTGTTTGATAAATACTCTGAGCCCAGAAATTTTTCCGTTCATTAAATTAATATGAGTGTTTGTTTTTTAATTATTCTAATTTTAACATCAAATGAGTAAACCGAGTAAAATTTAATTTAAATTAATATTAATTAGTTACACCAACTGTGCAATACGATCTTTTACAAATAAGGACGCAATTGGCGCTCCGACTGCAACTTTAAATGTTAAATAGAATTGCATAAAAACCAAAAATAAATGCTTCAACATAAAAATGATAATCACTAAATGAAATTCATAATTATTAAAAAGTAAAAGAAAAATTAGGCATGATAAATATTAAATTTTAACAGATACATTAAAAAACAATAATCACTTAAAAGCTTAGTAAAAAGTAAACTAAGATTTATATAAAAACAAATATTGTTATTAAAATATTCTTTAGAATCACCGACTTAACAGACTAACAAGATAATTAAAATACAGCCAAAATTTGCAAAAACAAATGGTTCTTAACACGATGGACGCCAACTAATCAAAAAAACTAAATAACAATTAATTAAATAGTCATTGGAATTGGAGAATAATGGCCAAAATCAATTTATTTTAAAAGATTGGAGCAACGAATTTTAAAATCAAGAAATTGTAAACAAATTTTTTTTATAATTTTTAAAAAGTTTATTTAACTCCACCCTAGTATGTTAAATAATAACCGGAACAAATGGAGCGATAAAATTCAATTGTGTACTGGATTAAAACAAAAATAAATAAATAAACAATTAATCTTATTGAACGGTATTTGTAATTTTGGTGTTTGTAATAGAAATAGATTAGAAAATCGCAACATCTGCAAATACCAGATAAAAATTAGAAATGAACTTTAAAATTATTACAGCTCACAAATAAAATAAGGACAACCCAAAAAAGTGGCCATTCTGGACGACTATAGAAAGTCAGAAAATACAACCAATTAAAAAGATTGAATAAATAAAACCAAAAATAAATAATTGAAATATTCGTTTTCATCCTTAAACATAAATAGATTATAATTTTTATTCATTGATATTAAAGTTGATAATTTGTACTAGGAAGACTTTTTCAGCAAGAGTTTAACCAGGCATGCTCACGGTTACCCCCGCGGCTAACCGCGGATACCCGCGGCTAACCGCGGTTAACGGTTATGGAATTTTAAAAGGCGCGGTTACGGTCGGTTAACGGTTATGACCTCTAAAACCGCGGTTAACCGTCGCATCCGTTGTTTTTTGATTGCTGAGGATTGAGACGATTTTCCTTTATAATTTCTTTGACTTTTATTCACATTTCACCAAAGGCCATTATCTGCCCAGTGGCTGAGTTGTGAAACTCTTAGACTGATTTTATTTGGTCTAAGATCTAGCCCCTTCCGCTGTAATCATTAATAATTAAATACAATAAAACAACAGGCATACTAAATTATTTTTTCATTTAACAAATGTTGAACGAATGCTAAAGTTTTTTAATTATTTCGGTAACAAGGCACAAGTTACTTGAATCCGGACTCAAAGCAAAGGCACATCGAAAAAAACCGAACAACACGTGGATGCCAAAGAGTAGTCAATTAGAAAAGCAATTAATTGTTTTATGAACTTACATTTATCTTGAGTAGCAAAAATTACTTTATAAAATTATATTTTAAATATGACAATTACTAATATAATAGCAATAAATATCGGTAAAAGGATAAAACTATTAAAGTAAATATTAAGCAAAACAATAGAAAAATGAAGGATCGTTAAAAATAAAACAACAACCAAAATTTGGTAACTTTCAAAGCCGTTTTTGCCAATTTTATATCATCCAAAATTAAAATAAATAATAAACATTTATTAAATGAAACAAAGGTTGAAATTATAATATAAAATGTGTCAATATAAAAAATAAAATTATCAAGTGATTTTTCCGAATAAAATAAACTAAAAATTGTTTCTGGAGGCAGATAAAAAAGGGTACATAGCTTTAATAATAAAATGTAATTTATTTAAATACATAGGCCGCAACCCAAAAAAATCGTATTATTATAAAGTTGGTGGAAATCTACGGCTTCAGCAGCCACGTTCAGAATCAGGATTGAATAATGTCGTGCAGCGTAGGTTGAAGCAAACAGGGCCAATATACCAAATAGTATGAACAAATATTAAAAAAATTATTCAAACATAGTAAAACATGAAAATAACCAACATTTTCTCATTTCTTACCAATATAAGATTTTAAAAAATGCGATATAATCAATTAACCGTTTAATTAAACCTTTGCTAATATTGAAAAGATACTGCTCATGGGCAATTAGAAGTAACAGACAGTTCCGCGTACTCCAGATGGAAGATTGCCTGGATCAAATAATTCGTAAAAATTGAAAAGATTCAGTGGCAATGGTCAAAGCGCTGTCCAAGCCGTTACCTCGAAGGGCTGCTCCGTTTGGTCGGTCAATGTTGTATGGTACATAAAGTAATAAAAAATCATATTAATTGCCTAGTTTCAAAGCTAAAATCTATATTGTGATTTAACCCAATATAATAAACTAAAACATATTAAAATATAAATAATAAACCTTCGAATAAAATACAAATAATTTTTGATGCCTTATGCCTATTCTAGCCTAAGTTAATTTCTAAAATTATACAAATTAAAAATGCGGCTGACTATGGATAATAAAAAATGTATGTTTTTCTAAAATTGTGAAATGTATTAATATAAAGTAGACGGTCGGGCTTTTCAACCATCAATCGACAATTTGGCACGAAAATTCAAAAAATAGTGGTTTTATATGAGCGACGGTTCACACGGGCGTTCGACTCCGCAATGTTTCTTAATTTTAATTTATAAAAATTTACAAAAATAACAAGCCTTATGTTAAAAAAAAGTAAAAATAAATTAACGAAACAAATCATACTTTTCATTAAGCATATGGAGAATAAACATCTAATCTCTAACATTTTATTTACTTATGAAAATATTTTTAAGATAGGTAGCTTTAATACATATTTAGATATAAAAAATACAATGATTTTTAAATAATTTTTTATTTTCAACATATTGGTAGTTTGTCACAAATATATTTATTTTTAGTCATGTTATGATCACTATACTGTCCGGTGTCTGCGTAGATTTTTTGATTTGACAAAGGTACAGCTATGAATTTAAAATATCATCATAACCTAACGTATATATAATAATATTGCAAAAAGATGCCTTCTTTGAATTATTGAATATAACTTTGAATAATTATTCCAATACTTTTAATAGAATAAATTTGGCGCATTGAGAATTAAATTTTTTAGCATTGGTCGTTTATGTTACTTATTAATTAATAGTTTATTTAAATTTATTTTAATATTTTTTTAAAGAAATCCATTGCGATAATAAATATAATCGGGAAAATGAACATTTTAAAACATAAAAGTTGTTATGCTCCTTTCTTTAATTCACTGTAATTAATAAATTTATTTATTATTCACTTCTTAAAATTCCCGATCCGCACTACTCTTGTACACTTGTTAATTAATTAGTAGATTCACGACGTTGGTTGGACTGTATAAAAATCAACAGCGCAAGTAAGAACTTAAAACCATCAACTGGATTATCCTTTTAATTAATTAAAACTCATGGCTGTCTTGTTGCCAAATTTTTTATTTTAGAATGATTTTGGCAAAATTAAATTTTTATTTTTTCTCTATTTAATATAATAAAAATTTTTTAATAAAAAAATTGGAATTGATTGATTAAAAACCAGACTTTGCATAATTTCTTTGAATTTTGATGAATGGTTTTTTAAAGATAAATAATGTTTACTTATTTTTTTAACATTTTTTTCATTAACGTAAGTTTTATTTGTATTTAATACTCAAGCTAAAAACAGACGTTTGTAATAAAATTTATGTTGTAAACCTTGAAAATAAATTACAAGGTCCGCATTTAATTAAAGCTTTTTATATTTAAAGATTTCAAGTAGCTGGGCATCTAAAATAAATAAAATAAACTATTACTGTATATATTATTGTTAAGAATTATTCATTGTTTTATTTATTCTTTGTTATTTTTTGTTTTCGAAAAAACAAAATCAATATAAAATTCTTTTAGAACAATCTTGGCTTGAGTCATCTTATTTTTCACAAACGATCAGTGGTTGTCCTTTCCTGCTGGTCTCTGTTCATCTGATCTTCCACGTCGTTTGCATTGCGTTAACTTATATAAATCACCAACAATTTTTCTTAACAATTATATTTACTGTATCTCACGCTACAAAGTTAACCCCAGTTGTCTAGTCATTGCTATTTGTATTTGAGTATATTTTTACAACTATATTTTGTTAATTATCTGATTTTACTTATGTTTAAAATTAATAATGAAATATTCGTGTTATAAAGTTATAATATTTTCAATATTAAAATAATATAATTGTTTTGTTTTTTCTTGAAGTTATTTATTTTATTTGTGTTAATGATTTCGATTTTAAATATTTGTAATTTTATTTTTACAATTCTTGTAACTAAGGATTCTGTTAGAATTCTTTTCATTCAATAAATAATTACGTTGAATTTATCCAAATGTGATTTTAAAGAAATGGAAGATAAACTATATAATTGATGAGCAAACCCTGCTATCGTTTTGTGACTTTATTTTAATCTTTTTGTTCATATATTACTTAATTATTTGTTTAGTATTCGAATATTGGCTCAATACAATACAAATATATAGATTTTAATATTTTATGCTTTTCTTGGATCTGAATATTTATTAAATGACTGCGCGAGTTAAATTACTTAATTGTTTTAAATTGTGATTTACCGATTAATAGTAAATATAAATGTTTTCGTTTGTTAACTTTGTAGGCTTTGCACAAAAATTAAGGTATAATTCATTTCATTCAATAAGAGAATTTTTTATTGAGTTGTAAATTGACATTTCCTTCTTTCTTTAATTTTTGCATAAATTATATTTGAAAATGTTTTATATTTATTTTTTTCTAACAAATTGTAAAAGAATTAAATGATCAAATTACATTTACAATCTAAGTATATTTTTTGTTAATGTTATAAAAAAAATTGTTTCGTGTACCATTATTGTTGTTGAGATCCATCGTAAAGAAATTATTTTATTTGAACTGAGCAAAAATGTTTTTAGATGTTGTATTTTAAATTATATATCATATTTACCCATTATTTCGAAATGTGTTTTTTCAATTAGTCTATTCAATACGTTTGCGATTTTTTAATTTTTTATTTATTTGTCTTTTTCAAAAATTTAGACACATATTATATGTTTATGAATTAATTCCATTCCTGTATACTAAGCGAGGTATTCATCCATTCTTTTTGGTGTACACCCATTAACCTGAATGGATTTATCGTTTGCAATTTTCTCATATATTTTGAAATGTTAGTTTGGATTTGATTGAAAAAATTGATCTAATATTTATAATTTTATTTTAATAATTTATAAGAAATCTTAATTTTGAAATTTTAATTATGTTCACCTAAATGTTTTTTAAACCAGCAATAGCGTGGCATCTGATAACTATATCAGTTACGTCTTTGTATTTATTTATAAAATTAAGGTACAAACATTTTGCTTTTTTGCATTATTTAAATAATTCATAATAAAACTTTTTTCTATATATTATATATAGTTTAACGGGAAGGCTCTTGTTATTTAATTAAATAATAATATGGCTAAATTATTAAATTCTTTGGCGACCTTCTCTGAGATAAGTTTTTTATGAATTTTTTGGCTTTTTTGAAAGAGTAACATTTTAAATTTTGCCCATTTTCTGATAGGGACGAAATAATAAGCAGTATACTTAAGTAAATTTTTTTAATATTTTAATACATAACATTAAAATCTTGCTAGATAATTGACCAATTTTCTGCACATAATCAAAGTATAGATAAAGGCATGAGCATTTTAAATGGCATACGAAGAATTCCTCGAATAGGAAAAGAGGAATGCGAACAAGTGTAATGCCATTTTTGTTGATATAAAAAATTTTAAAGTATATTAGCGCTGCGGGATACGTTCAATGAAAATGGGCTTGAACAATGACAGCCCGAATTTTAAAAAATTAACCAAATAGGCAAACTTTAAACCCAAGATTATTAAAATAAGATTAACTTGAGAAATGAACAAATAAATCAAAATTTGTATTTGTCTCGTGCTGTTGAAAAAAACTTCAAAAAATAAATTTTAAACATAAATTAAGAAAAAAAAAAATCAATGGCTTATAATAAAAACAATAATTCGCCTTTCGTTGATTTAATAAAATAATTTTACCTTTTCAAGCACAGCAAATGTTGTACCGAAGAATGCATTTAAGGAGTTTGAAGAATTTTCCAAATAAAGGGTTAAGTATTTTTTAATAAAATGATTGAAAATTAAGCGCAAAAAGTTTGTAAATCTCCACGAAATGTACACCATATTATCCTTCTTAAATTTAAAATAAAAATAAGTTTTTAATTATACAGGCTTTTATGCAAATAGCATAAACTGCCTATTCAAAACCAAATAAAAGAAGCAAAAATAAACAGTAAACGACAAAAAAAATTTAAAAAATAATAAAATTATTTAAAAAAAATTGTATTGCTCTAACTTGCAAGAAAAATCGAAATTTACTATAAACTATAATCATTACGTGACGTCAACTAATGATGATTAAATTAAAAATAAATAATTAATTGAACACACAACAATATCCAAGATATGAATATACTAATTGTTTTGAAGATCTCTCTAAAAAAAATTTATGGCATTTATGAAACAAAAACAAACTAAACAAATTATAAATAACTGACACTTGTTTAACGCAATAAAAACTATTAAATCAAGCTTTGTAATTCTTATTACTCCGATTAGCTTTGCAGCTGGCAAATAATACTATTAATCATTGAGAAAAAGAAGCAAATTGATCAACTCGTTGTGGCATTTACGTAAGCGTATGTCTCGCGGCAAACAGCAGAGAATAAATAAAAAAAGACTAAATCCAAACTACAATTTTAATTACTATTAATGAATTAATTTTTGTGAATCCATAAACTTAACAAAAAAAATTCTATTCAATCCCCGTTATTTAAAATTATGATAATTAGCTTCGAAATTCCGATCGTCAGTTGAAATTTGATGAATAAAAAAATTAATTAAAAAGAAAGTTATTTACAAAGAATTCATTAATAATTGTATATTTGAAAAATATTCAGATAAATTTGGTAAAAATTACATAAAAATTAAATAATAAGTTTTTAATGTAATTTTTATAATGATTCAATGACCTGCAGATAATTAATTGCTCACATCCTATGTTTTATTTTAATAATCATTTACCAAAATCAACTTAATACTTAATCTTATTAAATATTTAAATTTTATCAGTTTTTGAAATAAAAAAAGACAAAAATGTAATGACAAAAAGTAATAAACACACCCCCATTTTAAGAAGACATATTTTCACAACTTATATATTTTTTTAATACGAAATTAAAGATAAATTATTAAAAACAAGTTTTAACATAATATAAAAATAAAAAAAAATTGTAATCTTACGCAAAATAAAACGAAAAGTTTGGTGAATGGGTTTGAGGGGGAATAAAATATTAACAAAACAATACTTATAAATAAGTAAGCAATCAAAATATAAACAATAATATGATGCACATTTTTTATTTTACAGATACTTACGCGTTCGGCCGAAAGAAATTGGATAGTGAGAAAGAACAAAATCAAATAAAATGGTACAATTTATAATAAAATCAAAAAATAAAATTTTATTTATTTAAATGGGCGTATGCAAAACCGCATAAATCACAACAAAGCAATTTAGCAATGATTATTTATCTGGGTTTCTTTCGTTGAAAATTTTGATGGCTTAATATGAGTTAATTTTTAACTTAAATACTAATTAACCTAAAGGAAACTGGAACTTAAAAAATGGGCGCTACAATTATAAAAAATAATTTAAATGTATAAGTGTCTCATTAACTATTTAGAAAAGTAAAAGTTGAAATGATAAAATAAAAAAAGAGTTTTAATAAGCAATTAAGTTTAAAAATCATAAAATCGTAAAGCAAAGCAAAATAAAACAATATATCGCGTTTTATTTGAATATCAGGTTATTCGAATTTTAGGTTTTATTTCCTGTTATTACGCAATTATAGGGGATTCAACAAAATTTATCAGGAAAATGTAAAACCGTTTATTCATAATTGGTCTAAAATATTACCAAACATTGTAATTATGCCAAAAATTTAGTCAACAATGTTCTTCAGCTTTCTATTATTTATTTCACTCACAAATCCACATATTATTGGTTAAATTTGCGATTTAAAATATTTAATTCTATTTTCTTGCAATGCCTTTTATTATTGTTTTAGAATTCAAATCTTTTAAGGCACTTTATTTTGTTTTTTTAAATATTTAAATAGCATTTAAAAAATGTTGAATTTAAATAATTTTATGTTAAACTTTTAACTTTTTATTAAAATAAATAAGTAGAAGCTCATTTTGAGTTACCGCAAAACTGTGTTGATAATTTCGCGTTCTGTTTGTAAAAAAATTAAATCTTGCTATTTTCCCCATATATATATATTATACAAATTTTTGCGTCAATTTTATGGTATCAATTTTACTTTTAGTGAAGTTCAACATTAAATCCTGTTTTTATCTGCTTTTTCCTAAATTATACGACACTTATGTGTTGTTAAAGACAAACTTGACTTTGTCGAGTTCACGGCTTGAAAATTTTGTGGGGCCCCTTTGAGAACAGGTAATTTCTTTAGTTATAAACATATATTGGTTTATTTGTTGCAAACTTTAGAGGAAATCTTTATTTTTTCATAATATTTTTAAATTTAATTTTTGTATTTGATTATTTTATTTCACTTGTTGTTTTGAATTTATTATTTTTTTATGGGTTTTTGCATTTTTCTAAATCAAGGTTTAACCAAAATATTCTTTAAAACATAAAGTTTGGCCGGTATTTTTTATTTGTTAAAATGTATTGAATCGAGCTTTTCCATATTTAGGTTTTAATTTTGTTTCAACTTGAATTTTATTAATTTTTCTAATATAACATTTTTTTAATAAAATAATTTACATGATAGCCGAAGTGAATTTATACTAAAATAAGTTTCTCAAAAAATAATTACTCCCATTAATGTTCCTTTTTTTAATAACACATAACATCAGTTCATAGCATTTTAAAAATACAATGTTATTTTAATACATTCAACACAAAAAGAATTGGATGTATATAGAATTCTAAATTCTAATGTGTCAAACAATGCCATAGATTGGCGATGCCCAAATATCCTCCTTAATGTCCAGGAAGAATCAAATTTATATTATTACAAAATAGAGATAAATTAACAAGACATGCTCAAGAGTACGGAGAGTTTGACAAATAAAGACTACAACTAAATAAATCAATGAAAAATCTCAAAGAAAAGTTACGAGCTAACTAAAAACCCTAACTCAAGGTAAAAAAATTGTGGTGCAACAAAACAAAAAAAACCTAAAGAAAAAGAAGTAAGAAGTCAAAAACAAATAAAAAATTTTTTTGTGAATAAAAATCTGGTAAATGACTTTAAGTAACTAACAAAAACGTAAACGTTAAAAATGGTAAATGCGTTTTTCCAACGAAAGAAAAAACCCTTAGTAATAATCTGCGAAACGGCATTTGAAAATGAGATTAATCATTAACTCCCAAAATAGGTTTAAACTGTTAAATAAAACATAAATATTTCTATTCCCTATAAAATTAACTGAAATTTATATCGGAACCCCTCGAGGAGGATACTCCGACAACGCGGAATCACCCGACTGCGGACCCTTCTGGCCCGGCGCCAGTAATTAGAAGTGTTGTGTCGCTAACACACAATATATTTATTTATGCAAATAATAAATAGAGTCAAAGAGGAATAAAAATGGGGGTCCGAAAAAGGGAGGCGATTGGAGAAGTGAAGAGGGGAAGGGAACGGGGGTGGACACTGGGCAGCATGCCGCTGCAATATGAATCAATCAATAGATGTTTTCGTGTCAATACGAAAACCATTTAAATCCATCCCAACATCTCCCCCTTCAAATTTCATCGTTGACTCGGCGAGAACCGAACAGGTGGTCGCCGTTGACGTTGTGGTCGCGGGGTGTACTGAGGTACTGGTGGACGTGGTGCCGGTGGAGGGGTTTGGGCGTTTGGCTGCGGGCTCGGGGTCCGTTGCCGAATAGGCGTTGCAGCCAATGGCGAATGTTGCTCGTTGAGGACCCTTGGCGAATGTTGTTCGTCTGGTCTGTCAACGTTTGGAACCACTCCTGATCTACATGGGGTAAACCGGCGCATTGGTTATTGTGCCTAGTGACCGTAGTCCCCAAAAGCGGAATGTGCACCTTCCATACCAACGTCTTACCGCCTACTATTTTGCCTTCGAGCCACCTCGGTCTGTTCCGATTACCGTAACTCAACGCGAGGACCGAATCACCGATTTGGAACTGGCGTTCCGTGGCACCATGTCGACGATCATATTGTCGCTTCATGTGCTGGCGATACTGTTGTCGGTGCGCATCCGTGTTGACCGGGCGCGAAGGCTTGAGCAGCGATAGTGAACTGCGCAAGGAACGACCCAAAAACAATTCTGCTGGGGAAAACCCATTTAAAACTTGGCTGGGAGTATTCCTATATGCGAAGAGAAACTCCGAAATCCATTTTTGGTTTTTCCCCTGTCCATTTTTCTTAGCCTGTCGCTTGAACGTGTCCACCATCCGTTCTGCCTGCCCGTTACAGTGCGGCTGATAGGGTGGCGAGAAAGTATGTTTAATCCCTTTCTGCCTGCAGAACGTGGCAAATTCGAAGGACGAAAATGGTGGACCGTTGTCCGAGACGAGTTCACGTGGGAAGCCGTACCGGTGGAACACCTGATTCAACGCCTCGGCGGTGCTGAACGCCGTCGTCGAATTCATCTGCATGATCTCCGGCCATTTGGACAAAGCGTCGACAAGGATCAGATACGTGTTGCCATCCCAACAGGGACCTGCAAAGTCAATGCGAACTCTCCCAAAAATACCGTCTGCGTTGGCCAGGGTCGCAAAGGCGCTTTGGTAGGGAGTTTGGCGGCGAGCTGACACTAGCGGCAGTTTCGGACAATGCCTTCAACTTCTTGGTCCAATCCTGGCCAGAACACGTGTTGACGCGCCAACACTTTCATGCGATTCATGCCCGGATGGGCGAAATGGAGCGTTTTCAGTACGCGCTGCCGCAACGGACGCGGAATCTCCACTCGAGTTCCTGTTAGAAGGGATCCCCCCACGCAGGAGAGCGTATTACGCCTGGAGAAATACGGCATCATTTCGGTGCCCAACCCTTTTTGTGGCCAACCCGAGCGAACATACGTGACCACCTGCTGTAACAACTCGTCCGCAGCTTGTGGTCGCTCACTTCGGCGGCATCCACGGGTAGTAGCTCGAGGGTCGCGAGATGCACGAACTCCCCGACATCGTCGGCGGCATCGATCTGATCCGACGAGGTGTAGGCGATCACCGCTTCTTCGTCCGTCTTCTGCGAGGCAATGAGGCGAGACAAGGGGCGGCATGTTCTCGCCGAATGGCATAGTTTCCCTTGTGACTGAGAGCTCCGGTATGATTGAGCCAAAAACTTGAGTTCCCTTTTTGTTGTGACTGAGTCGTAGTCCACTTGGCCAAGTGGACTACGACTCAGTCACAACAAGAAGGATCAGCCTTTCGATCGGATAAAAAATAAATGATCATTTCACTCTTGGTTTCGCCAAAAAAAATCATCTAACAACTGAAAATCATATTAAAAAAATGTGTTTTCGCCCTTTTGAATGAATTAATTTACTTGATTTATGCAACACCCATCCCTAGCATGTTAAGAATCAGATTTAATTAAATAAAAAATTATTTGAAATAAATAAATAGCAAATTAACAGAATTGATGTAATAAAACAAATTTAAAACCAATTATTCTCAACAATTGAACTAATATGAAATTTAAAAAATTAATCTATATTATTGAAATAAAGTTCGAAAATCTAAATATAAAATATTTACTGATACGATAATCAAATATTATATTAGTTAGAAAAAATTTAAACCCAATCCGGTAACTATAAAATAAATTAAATAAAAATTATAGCAGCTAAATAATGTATACTATACTTTTTATACTCTACCTAATCTGCCTAAAATTTTTAGGTAAATTGGTTTTATTTGATAAACTTAAATTATTTTTTATTGTAGCAAGATTGTGGCTAACCCAGATAACATTGACAGCAGCTTACGGACGTCATTTTTGCATTAATTAGCAATAAAATCTTTACTATCAAACAAGGTTTTATGCTCTTTTTAAACTATTTTTTACATCTTGCTGCTGTTGAACATTTGTTATATAACTTGAGCCGAATGTTTTTGTCCTCAGTATTTGTTGCGTTTTTGTTTTGATTTTGTCCGTTACATATTTATGTAATTCTTTCGACAAAAATAGATTTGTAGCATTCGTCGTCGATAAAACCGGCGCGCGCCAATATTTATCTTTAGAATTTTTAATTTAATTGGTTTTAGACAAATTATTAGCTTTTATATTATTATATTTCTTATTTAACTTTGGTACGACAGCAAATGATTATAAATCGATTTTTAATGATTAAATATTTTGAGTTTATATTACTTCAAATACCTAGATTATTGATCGTTATTATAAGAAGTTTAGTTATTTCACATGTTTATTCAGAAAATTTATAAGAAAACCCCTCAATTTTCCTGTGCAAATTTTTTATCCTATGCTTTGATTTAAAATTAACAACCTTTGAAAATGTCTATAACAACTGATTTGATGTGAAATGCATTCTCAATATTTATGATTAACTTTTTTACAATTTATTTAATGCTGATTAATTTAATTTATAATAAGTTTTAAAGTTCAAACATTGGAAGATTGTTCGACGGCGTTAGTCAACAAAACTTCTAAAGATAATAATTATTTAATGCAAACATTTAAAAAACATTGGAAATAACTTCTGCGATTTTGAATTTAACAGTTAAGGCAAGAATGCTTATGAAAAACCAAAAAAAAAAAATTTGAATTCGTTCGGTTAGATTAAACATATGACCGACCATAACTGCAACTTCATATAAAAAATAGAAAATGGTAACATTTGAAATAAATAATCATAAAAAAAATTCAGCAATTACGCCCTAAAACACCGCTTCCGCTTTTTCCCCTAAAACGTAATATATGAATAAAAAACGGCAAACTAGAAAACCATGACTCGTGGCAATAAAAGCTATTTGTTTACTAAGTATAAAAATATTAATGTTTTATTTAAACAAAATGTACTCTAAAGCTATAATTTTAAGAAACCTAAATTACAATTATAGAATGATCATATACAATAATTTTTTCAAATCTTTTTTTAAAATAAGTTTCTAGAAAAAATTGAATGTCAGTTTTTTTAAACACTCTACAAATAAACAATTACTTTAAAATGTTTAAATTATGTATCTTAACCAACAACTGAATGAAATAATTTATTTACATAAAAATTACTCAAAATATAAAACGGAGCTACAAATTTAATAAAAATTGAATTGAATAAATGTAATTAAAGAAATAATGAAATTTTAAAACAATAAAAAATAAAACTAAAAAATCTTAATAGCAAATGTAATTAATTTGTAAGAACCTTGTATACAAATAGGATCAAAACTACTTTGAAACTACAAATCCACCATGTAATTTTTTAAAGTTTACGAATCTTTAACAATAAATACACTCGGAAAGTATAAAAAGAAATGCAATTAATTAAACAATTGAACTTATATGTTAGCAATTACGTCAAATCTAATATATTATATTCAACACAACTGCGTTTATTAAAAATAAATAAAAACAGACTAAAAGTGAGGTTCCAACAAAGGCAATTTCAAAAAAATTTCAAAAACGATTATTTTAAAAATAAAATTAAAAATTTTTTAACGCATTTTACTTGTTGATTAAAAAAGGAATCAAACGTTCTTGATCAAAGGTAAAATATATAGAAAACAATTCAAAACTAATGTAAATTTAAATTATACAATATTTGTCTAATCATCTTTATTACGATATCTAATTAAAAATTTAACACACCCATATAAATAGAACAGCACAATGCGCGTTTAAAGAAGATCTTGATGTGTCAACAGGTGCACGAGGGCCAATCAATTAACTAAAAAAATAAAAAGTTAGACAAGACAAAATAAAAAGTTAAACGCTAAATTCATTCATTCTTAAAATTAAATAGATATTAAGTATCAGTTAAATAATTTTTTCTTAAATTGTTTGTAATAAAGCCGTTTAATTGGATAATATCAAACATATCAGTAAACAATGGATTTTTCAAACAAAAGCATACCAAATTGAAAAAATATTAAAATAAAATTCAAGCATTTAGATATTAATATTTAATATAAAAAATATATAAATAAGTAAAAAATATAAACGCTTGATTTTAATTATATTTAACATTATCACAAGACAGACGTCAACAATTAATTAATTTTTAAGTCTCACATAAATATTTGTAAAATATTTAGAATTGTAATGGAATGTAGTATTTTGACTCATTTCAGTTTGTCGTTGCAATTCTAATCGAAAATGCTTCTAATTACTGTATTAAATGATAACCACAATAAATACGCAAATAAAAAAGAATAAACAATTACTTAAAATAAAAAGGACCGCAAGAAATTGCCGAAATGTTTTTTAACGAATTTAATAATAAAATCATAAAAAATACTTTTAAAAACTTAGATTTTAGTATTACTGCACGTTGCACGTTTTTTCAGGATTATGTGGACGATCGCAAATGGAAGAAACCATCTTCGCAATGCTGTGCCGTGCCGTTCCGTAACGCTTAATATTATTTTAAGCAAGTTTAAAAAGAGAAAATATACGATAAGTTGATTAAATTAATTAAATAAGAATAATATACATAAACGTCGATGATAAAAATCTTTAATTATGATATTATTCACCAGTATAACTCTCCGGCTAACGAAGTACTGACCGGCTTTAAGTAATAATTTTTAAGATGAAGTCATTTATTTTTTTATATAATAATTAGGGCCACGATTTATATGGAAATCCATATTTTTCCTGCGAAATTGAAGCGGCTTCTAAATGCCATAAATAGTGTTTTTAACTTTGGTTGGAGCTTCTAGAGCCTATTTTATAATCCATATTTTCCATATTTCGCGATTTTTATCCATATTCCATATTTTTTCCATATTTCGCCATTTTTCAAAAATTCCTTAACAAAAATGCAATAAAAACAGGATCGACTTTTTCAAAATTTTCAAAAAATGCACCCCTAAAAATTGACTTTTTCGCACAAAAAATTCTGCCGCAAAAATTAAAATTTTTAAAATTCTTCTTATTTTCAAAAATTTTTTCTGTTAATTTGCATATAAAAATTTTTATTGCTCTTACTACTTCTATTAGGAAAATCTTGTCCATTTTTGCTATATTTGAAAAAAATTTTCTCCATATTTCGTCCATATTTTGCAATTTTGCCCATATTTGGTCCATATTTTGCAGTATCCATATTTTATGGCCATATTTCGAGATTTTTTATCCATATAATTAGCGGCCCTAATAATAATTAAAAACTAAAAAACCCCAAACTAATATTTAAACAGCAGCTTCAATTAAACTAACCTAAATTGCATGATATTTAAATCAATAGAAAAATCTTGTTTATTCATGTATAAACCCAAATAATTAAATTGAACACGCGTTACTCGCCTGGCCCTGGCGCTGCACATCGGCTCGACGATTGTTGGCGGGCCGAAACCACCCCCCCCCCCCAACCACAAGGCCCTCAAGAATCCGGTTAGTCTCGAGACTATTGAGAAAAACTGCAAAATAAAAACCAAAACCTAAAAAAATAACAAAAACCAAAAAAAAATAACAAAAAAAATAAAAAAACATACATTACCAAAATTATACAGGCCAATATTTCATTTTAAAGATATTTGTTTCAAGTTTCCAAAGAAAAGAAGAACAGTTGAATTGTGCAATCCATGACGCGAGCTTCATTAAAACTATTGCTTTATTAATAAAAAAATTTTAATTCAAATTTTTTAGAAAAGATAAAAAACGTTAAAAGTGCAACCACCTCAATGGTTGCTAAAGTGCAGTGTATTAAAAACACATTTTAATTTTAGAGCGAATTAATAAACATTATCGGATGGCAATCCTCGTATTCAGTTAAACAATTCAAAAAAATTATTTTTAAAATATAACATTAGAATAAACAGATTTCAGCTTAATCTTATATGATCTTTTTGATTGCCTCTCTTCATGAAAAAATAATTGGCCAAATGATCAATTAAAATAAAAGTTTTAAAAGTTACATATTATTATGGATGAAATATTATTTACATTAAGCAATTTTAAAAATATATATAATTTAAAAATAAACTAATATTAAGCCAAATACAAAAAATAAGAACTTGCAAATATGAATAAAAATAAAAAACAAATAAATATTAAATTCTAAAAAATTGCAGTTTTGTAAAATTTGCATAGATACTTGACAATAATTATACACTTTTGAATAGCTGAAAAAATGTTACTTAAATATATTATAAAAAATAGAATAACATACAAAACTAAAAATAATGAAAAAAGCTAGAACTCATTGTAAGAACAGCATTTCGTCCTAGATTTTTCATAATTTAAATTTGCATCGCATTGTATAATAATGTTTATTGTTGATAAATTAAATTAAAAACATATTTTTATGCTATTACATATAGGTTAAATCACTAAAAAAACTTTAAAATGACCCAAAATTAATTTTTTTTTTTTCTCTTTGATGCAATAAAGGTTTTAAAATCTTTAAAATTTATATGCTTTAAAAAGTTTATTCTAAAATTTTGTTGAATTACGGAAGCTGATTTAACTTAAGCTATGTAAATTAATAAAAAGGAATCTAGCCTTATATAAAGCAATAATTTTTGCATTGAGTATAAATATTTCTGCACAGAGCTTCAGTTATCAAAAAGGTCGATTGAAACTCATCGTTTTTTACAGTATATTGATTTTAATTATACGTTAAAAGAAGAAAAAGTTAAGTATTAAACAAATAAGTGCAGTAAAAGTGCCATTTTTCGGTGCATATTTCGGCATTTTTGGTGCATATTTTGGCATATTTTGGCCTTTTTTGGAGAAAAGGCTCGAAGAACTGAACATTTGCATAAAAATAAGGGG
Organism: Globodera pallida; assembly: GCA_020449905.1. Lineage (NCBI taxonomy): Eukaryota > Metazoa > Nematoda > Chromadorea > Rhabditida > Heteroderidae > Globodera > Globodera pallida. The sequence continues at coordinate 316,295 of JAIXHY010000016.1, forward strand.
AAAAATGACGGCGCTGAAATGGCGCAGCGCTCGAGTTGCTGGCGCGGAGATGGCCAGAAACTAGCAATAAAAGGTAAGAAATAAAATCATTCTAATTTATATATATTAAAAAGTTTCGTATAGCACTTTCAAATTAAATGCTAAAAATTGGAAATGCAATTTAGCACAAAAAAGGTTAAAAATAAATTAATATATTAGTGTGATAATTACTATAAAAAACCAGTGTAATCGTTCTGGAGATCTAATAGTTGATTCATTTACGGAAAATTAAAGGATATAAAATATTAAAAATAACAAACCCCAAAAAGTTATAATAAAAGAGAGATGGGCGCAGCTGCGCTGTTTCTGGCAGTTGTGGGCGGACGCCGAAAACTTATTTGAAAACGGTGAACCGACGGACCAAAATTTGCAGCAGTTAACTTTATTTTTTAGTGTAAAATAGGGTCCATCAAATTCAATACAATTTGCTCTTAACGGAAACATTTTTTACTAATACTTAAAAGCGAAAATCAAAAGAAAATGCAGAAATAAAATAAACCATTCTAAATCCAAAAATAAAGGCCTCAAAGGTATAAACAAGGTCGCCGTTGCCATTGCGTACATGAACTTTTGACTAAGCAATTTGCTTAAAAAATAAAATTAATCATATCGTCGATTCTGCTAAAACAACCATGTTTAAAGCAATCTAAAAAAATTTTATTTATGAATAAGATATAAGTAAATAAATTTTTAAAATTATAAAAAATTGAAAAAGCAAATTAGTTCTTTATTCAATTTTTTTTTGTTATTTAAGATATATTTTAAAAAAATTGATAAATATCTTTTTTTGCAAAATACAACAAAGAAAATATCAGCAATATGAAAGAGATACAAGTATTAAAACATAAATTATTTAATAACAATTAAATAAAATTTCTATTATTATTTAATAAAAATCTCAAATGCATTTAACTACAATTAAAAATTTATAATTTTTTTCGCTATTTGTTTTTTATAAAATGGACAAAAGCTATTTATAAATGAATATTTCAAATATTTTGTTTGGTTTTTATATTTAACAAAAATAACAACACTTTTAAAGAAATGTTAAAATTAAAATAATAAAAATCATTTTAATCAAGGCCAAAAATATAAAATTATGTTTAATTAAATATAAACAATTGATTTTAAATAAATTTGACAAAAATAACAATTCTTATTTGAAAGAATCGAAAATTTAAATTAAAATAATTATAGACCAATTTAAATCATAATTTTTTGATAGCATAATGTTATTGCGATATTAACTTGTACAAACTCAAAAAATCTTTTATTTTTGAAATTTCTATGCCGATGAAGCAAACACTGCACATGCAGCCTTTATTGGCGCGTTAATTTATCTATTTTGTTATTATTAATATTCAATATGAATCGAAATCGAAATCGATAGATTAGAGCTGCCGCTAACTTGCGTTTGATTATTTGTTTGAGCTTTTTCAAAAAAGCGGGGACCTCATCAAAAGCAAAATCATGCCAGTGGACAATGCACATTCAATATAAAAAATATTTTAAACACAAGAGTATCCAAAATCCAAAGCTATTTAAAATTCTAAAAAACTGTAAATTATATTAAACTTAAAATATTTAATACTTTACTTTTTTTATTTAAATGCTAAAGTTCAATAATAAACATTTATAATATAAACAAAATCTTTAATAATATTGGTACAAAATAATAAAAAATGGGAATATTCTATAAACCTAAAAATGGATTTTTTAATTGTTATCTTCCTTAAATAGTTTTATTTGGGACTATAAAGGTTTATTGCCAACTCGTTGATACCCCCTAAAACTGTACAATTTAAATACAAGCAAGGATGTTAAGTTATCAAGAAATGGATTAGTTAATTTTTTTTAACATAAAATTACAAATTAATTGTAAATACAATATATTTTATTTATAGCTTAAAAGAAGAAACATTGCAACTTAATAAATATAAAAAATACTAAAACAATCATTAATTAATGCAAGAAAAACTAATTAAACCTAATTATGACGAATTTCACCCTTTATAAAATATTCAAAATAAATATTAAGAGTAAAACGTCGAACGACTAAACTCACAAATCGAATAACATCATAAATAAAAAAAGCGCGCAAATATTGTTAAAATGCCCGTAGAATCATAGCGGTGATTGGCTTGCATAACCAACAATCAATTCGGTATGTGCAAAAAAAGTATTTTTCTGGTACAATAATAAATAATTGACCTAAAAATTTAATTTTCAAATTGTTAGGTGCAAATTCATAAAAACACGGACAACGGCCGGAAGAATTAAACCAAGCTTTTTATCTATCACAAATAAAACATAAAAAATGTGATAATTTAAGAAAATGATAATTAAATTTAATCTTTACTAAATAGAAATTATAAAGCCAAATAACATAATTTCCCCATTTAACAAAAAATTAACTCGGTGGTTATAAAGTGTTTAACAAAAAAGACACGGCTGAAATAATATTTGAATTTGTTGATAAAAACAAATAAAGATAATTAATGTAATCAACAAATATTAGCATTTACTGACGTGATTAAACAAATAAATATTTAAGAAATAAGGTCAAAGATTAGCAATATAATAAAAATAAAAAAATAATAAAAAGTTTTATTAAATAAAACGAATTAAATTAAAATGCAATCATTAGCCATATACATCGACGAGAAAGATCCCGTTCCGAAACAATATAAGACATGAACAAAAACATTATGTAAAAACAAACATAGAAATGCAAAAAATGTCGGGCGGAACATCGCTAAAACTGAAAAAAAATTAAAAATATTGAAAAATTTGATGAGAGAATAAAATTTAAATAAAATGACATTATAAAAACTGAATGAGATTTATGAAGGAGGTGGGGTATTTTTTGTGCCCAAACAATCCTGTTAGCAATAAATAAGCTTTGATATTAATAAATTTTTAAAATATCAAAACGAACGAAATGTGTGACGAAATTTAAAATGAAACAATATTAAAATGAAAAATAAAATGTTACCCAAAAAAATAATGTATTTGAGGCTAAAATTTCCGATCGTACCGGACTTTGGACATTGTAACAGTTTATGGCAGCAAAAAACTTAAACAAAAAATAATAAATTTAAATAAAATTAAATAAATGCAATAAGTAGTAGAGGGCTGACAAAAACTAAATTTACTAAAAACAAAATAAACATTTAAATAATTGCAAAGACAACAAATGAATAAAATAAAAATGATTCTGATCTTTTATAACAAAAAATATTCTTATTTCATAAAATTATTTCAAAAATACACATAAAATAATATTTTTATCTACCCAAATTTTATTGAAAGAAATATCCTAAATAATTTTAATTAATAAAATATTTTTAAAAATCTAATAAAAAATATTCGGACGAAGGGCGTTATAGTTGGAATATGTGTTTCTCTTATTTTTGATTTAAATTGTTTAAAACTTTTTTTCTTATAATTAAAAATAAAACTAAGAAATTAAATTAAAAATTGGCTGGATTCTTTTTTGGCACGGTTTCAGAAGAATGGCGGGGGTGCGCCATGTTTTATTTTTGTTATAATATGATAATTTAAATATTAAACACAAATATTTTGATAAATAATGAATGCAAATTTTACGAAGATCATTTAAAATGCCAATTGAAAGCTGAAAGCAACTTAATGCATAAAAAATTTTTTTTTATGAAATTGTTAAAAATGAAATCAATCTATAAGAAACATAATTTATGCAGTGTGAAATCTGGCGAAATTGCTATGAATTTGAGCAATTTTTTTTATCAATTTCCCATAATAATTAAAAACTTTAATTATAAAAATAGCGAAATCAAAATATATTTTTACATAAATAATTTAAAATAATTGTAAGAAATTTAAAAAATCTCGTAAACTGAAAGAAGCTTATAAACTTCTCTTTAACTCGACAATGATAAGAATAAAATTGCGATACCTTTCAATCACAATGAAAAAGTAAAAGTTAACGACAAAACATTTTATAGTCGAATTACTTGGCGTTAAATTAAAATAATTAAATAATAATAATTTGAAAATCAGTCAACTAAAACAAACTTGAAAATAATTCATTCAAGACATCGATCCCAACAAGTGAGGTGGCTGTCACCAATGTTTAAATGATTTGTAACTTATTCATTTATAAGATGCAAAAAGTATACAAAATGTTGTAAGCTAACTTTAATAAGTTGAATTAGTACTTAAAAAATAATAATTAAAGTGCATTAATACCTTCATAAAATTTGATTTTATATTGTTTCTTCATTTTTTAGTTCAATTTATTGTTTAATTTCTTGTTTAAACAAGCATCAAAATATCATTTTATAGATAATTTTAAATACAGTTTAAATTAGCTGATCGAGTTGCTAGAAAGCAATTTCAACATTGTTGTTACAGTTGCAAAATGTTGAAATATATAGAAGAAACTGTTGCTAAACATAGCTTTATGAAAACATTTTGATTTGTTAAATTTGTTGATTATTTTTTATTTTAAAATAAACTTTTGTATTTTTTGAATTAAGGAATAGGTTAGTGTTGAAGCTTTTTATAAATTGATTTTTATTTTGTTTTATTTAATTTATAATACCTAAACAATATTTAATTAATTTCCAATTCATGGCGCAATTTTTTGAAAAGTTGCTATTTCCAATGTAGTGGTCTGGCATAATTTACTCTTTTATTTTTTAGGAAGTGCAAAATATGATTTATGATTTTTTTTGTTTAAATGTATTCCAGGGCTTAAAATCATATGAAATTAATGACGATCATTTTTACTTTCGTATTGTATGATAAAGACGTAGTCTCAACGGTCGACGCTCATAACAAAAAAGAACATTATAGAGCATGATAAATATTTAGTTTTAATTAAATCTTGTTGATTATGCTAACCTTCAAATTATATCTTTTTCTAAATTATTTTAATTCTTTATATTGAATTTTATACTTCGATGAATATTTGTTTTATTTTTTTAAACTGATCCAGATTACACTATGCTCGTTTCCTCTTCGATTCTTTTGAAGTTGGTAAAATCGGTTAAGAATTAAACGACTTCACATCCTGTCAACTCGCGTATCTTCTTGTTCGCATTGTCCGCTGATTATTCATCCTCTTCCAAAGATTTATCATTTTATAGCAGTATTTGTTTGTTTGGAAATTATTTTGTATGTAATTCCAGTTTGTTTAGGGCGGGTTTTTGATACCTTAGTTGATCATATTATTTTTTAGCATATAAGTTTTTAAATTTAAATAATTTTCGTATTTATTTAATTCAAACTGTTTTTTAGTTTATGCAAAAATCCTATAATTCCATGCATCCACAGGCTATATCGTCCATACGTCATAATAATCACTAAAATAAGGCAAAATCATGAGAAATTTGAATAGTTAAGATAAGGACGCATAAGCGCCAGGGAAAACCCGAAATTTTTTAACATAACAAAAATATTTTTTTTATTTATCAGTCCGTTATTTATTTTTTGTTTATAATTTTTATGTTTTAACAGAGAATAAAAAATGGCTTTTTAATTAAAGCTTCATACAATATGGACTGCTATAGGGAAGTTTTTTGCGTTTAGTCAGTATAATGTCTTCGCCACGGTTGTGGTTTGCGATTTATATTTTAAAATAAGCCATTGCTTTAATCATTTTAATGTTAAATTTAATTTAACATTTTTTTGTTGGATTATTTATTAAAATCTAAAGCACCCTGCTGTTTAGTCAGTTATTATCGTTTTTATTTTTAGTACGTAATATTTTTTATATGCCATTTTTATTGACACATCTTAATTTATATAAAAATATTTTGTATTCGTTATATAATTGGCACCTGTATTAAGCTTTGTTATCTGTATACATTTTAAAATGCATAAAACTAAGGCAAAAGTTATAAAAAATGTCAGATAAAGCAAAAATTAATGGATCGAGTATTCATAGGATTTCAGCCCCCGGTTTAGTGGTCTGAATAAAACTATTAAAATAATGAATTAACTCCAAATTAAATTTATTGTTTTATAAAACATAGTTGTTAAATATTTAAAAAAAAAAAAAAAAACTGTTTGAACTTTGTATGCCTGCAACAACACCTAATTCCTTTTACGCGTTCACCTTGCTAATTAAGAAAAAAGTGATTGGAGCTTTTGAACAACCAAAGGCATAATAAGCAAAATGGTTACATTAATTATATTTTTAAAATCATAAGCAAACCTAAAATAAAAAATTTTACTCATGAGCATCTTATATAGTTCAGACTTACCTCGAATGCAAAAAGCTTAATATTTGAAATTTATTTTATAATAAATAAAATGATGGATGTTTGAAATTTTGCTGCCAAAAAAAATTTTGCCGAGAGGCGCCGTCAAGAAAATTTTAAATTTTTGACTCAGTTTTTTAAGAGGTAACAATAGGTAAAAAATAGATAAATAAGTGGTTGCCCTGAGCGGGTTCGAACCCGACACATATGATAAGATTTAACTAGAAGAAAAACCACAAGTCGTAGATTTGCTTTATAATTATTGTAAAAAAAATATATTTTTTGTCAAATGTAAGCAGATCCACCTCGGATTAAAATGAATTTTGTCACTCGATGATGCCATCTTTAGGGGTGTATGTTAACCCCGACTCCAAGTTGGAGATGGGGTTTGGGTGTAAGGGTTTGCGGGGTTGGGGTCGGGGAATAACCCTAAAAAAGGCCAAAAATTGCGGAGTCGGACATATTCAATATAAATTAATTGGTTTTTGCGATTTTTTTAGTTATTGCAAATTTATTAATAAGTATTTGTTTTTAGTCGTAAAAGTATATTCCACATTAATGCTTTTTAAAAGTTATTCTCGTTGATGGTTAAGCCGATGAACAATCGAAACATAATGCAAAATTGAATTCCATCTTAATCAGTTATTTTTATTTGTTTGTCAGATAGTATTCTTGATATCGTTTAAGTACAAAAAAGTTCTAATTATTTTCATATTATTAAAACTAATTATCTTAATTTTTTTCATTTTACTTTAAATTTTTCAGTTTTTGAGATTATTAAGCAAATTTTTCAAATCTGCGTTTTTACCTTAAACATTTCCGGCGGCCCATCTTCACCAGTGCGTTCCGCGTCTAGCAGGCAATATAATCGATGTTTCTATTAAACAATTGTTTGTAAATTAACTATGAAAAACTTCAAAATACATCAATTAAATCGTTAAAATTTGAATTTTAAACAGTCCCGTTTTAGTCAAGAACTTAGCAATTGTTGTAGATGTTAAGCACTAAAATACCAAATGAAGATTACCAACCTTTTATTTTATAGATAAATTTAATAATACTTTAAATACACGAATTCAATAATAAAAAGTATAGTAAATCAAAAAGGTTAAAGTACCAAATTTAGACATTTATTTCAATTGAACAAATAAATAATTAACAATTAATTGGAAAAATATCTAAGCTCCTACCAAAGAAAAGAAACTACAGAAAATAAATTATACTTGTTTTACAAAAAGTATAATTTGGTAAACTTTTGAACCAAAATACCAACTAATAATTTAAAATATTAAGTAAATTAAAATTAAATAATATTCTCATTCGTCTCAATAGTCATATTTAATAAAGTCAATTACAATAAGCCAAAACAATAAAATATAATAAATTCGCTGTTAAAAATATTTAAGCTAATTAATCTATTATAAATGTGCAGCGTACCCGCTGTAAAGAAAAAGAATTTTTAAATATTGTTGTTGTTGAACTAAAATTTAATGAATGAAAAAATTAAAAAAAGGGAGCAAGGTGAGGAAAGGGACGTCTTGTCGGTTAGCAAACAGTGATATAAATATTTCGTTTTAGATAAAAATATGAAAAACAATATATTATTTAGTAACGCCATATAATTTTTAATGATAATCAAATTAACATTTATTTATTAAAGTAAGCATATTAGTTAATTTAAATAGTAGGCAATTTTAATTAAGTTTACGAAAATTTAAATAAGATGCTCAAATCTCGACGAACTATCGAGCTGCAAAAAGGTCGCAAATTCGCTTTTAAAAAAATAAATAACACAAAAAAATAGCGAGCAGTTTTTTATTTATTCAAAAAGTTTTAATAATAATTCAAATAAAACACAAATAAATTAAAATATTTAGCAATGTGATTAAATAACATATTACTATTTATATTAAAAGAAAGCAATGATAAATTTTTAGAAAAAAACATAAACAAATAATTTAAATAAAAAGACCCAATCAAACTAAATAAATTTTGAGTGTATTAAAGAAAATAAAGAATTATTGCATAGAATTAAATAATTGCAAAACATTAATATTACACAATACAAACTGTTGGCAGCGTCTTAATGTGAAGGATTTTACAGGACGCAATTTGGATGTCCTGGTGCATAAAAAAGCTGAAGAACTAAGTTTTTCTACCTAAAACTGTGATTTTTTTGATTTGTAAATAAATTTTTTTGTTAATATAATTAGTATTCAGATAATAGCAATTTTTTTCCCATTGGGAACCAAAGACGTTCTTTTATGATTGCTTTTTAAATAATTTTCTGGTTTTCTTTAACTGAGTTTTCCTCTTTGATTCGGAACTTAATGACTCTTAATTTTGTTTTGTTTAATATTTAATTGGAGTTCAGAAATTTTTACAATTAAAAAGTTAATTTTTTATTTTATCATCTAATTTTTATTATCTTAATAATTTTTTGATTTTTTTTTCATTTATGTTTTATAATTTTCGATTGTTTATAGATCTTTTTTAATTCTTTGGTAACATTTTAGAGTATGACTATAATTGCTACCATTGATTTGATCAGCTGCCATCTTATTTGGTTGTCAATGTGCTCTGATTGCGGGTGGATGAAAACAACAGAAGTAACAGCACCAACAATTAACTTTTGATTGGTATTATTTTTTCGAAAAGTAAAGTAAGTTAATTTTTTTATTGCGACAAATCTATTTTTCATTTATAAAGGTTTATTGCTGTTTAATATTTACATTAGGTTTCAATAACTTTTTTTTTTATTATAAAAACAAAAAAATAGAATTTTTATAATTCTCAAAAATCAGTTTATATCAGTTTTAGCGATCACTTTTACTTTTAAAATCTTTTATAATTATTTTTTTTGTTTAATTTGTACATTTTTTGTTAAATGCTCATATTAGTTTTATCCGCAGCAACCGCGCTGTGCGGCCGTCCATCTGGTAATTGATGAATGTTGATGTCTAAAAAGTTACAGTATCTTTTACTTTATTGATTTTACTTTAACTCATAATACGTGGCGTTTTCCAGGGCACGGCTCTATACAATAATTAGGCGCAAACGATAGCATTAAAAAGTCTTAATAATTCGAATGCACCGTAAATATTTGTAATTAAAAGTGAATTGGCATACTTTTAAGCAATTATTAAGGTATTTATATTAATTTAATTTTAGTGGCTTTTTATAGTTTTTAAGATTTAGGCATCAAACGTCGATCACAAATGAGGGCATTGATTATTTTAAATGTTACTTCTTTGCTTATCTATTTTTAAATATTTTTTTTATTTCTATTAAATAAAAAAAAGAATATCTTTTATTTTTTTATTACATTTTTAATTTTTGAATATTTATTGTCAGACTTGTTTTGAAATCAATTTATTTTTTTTGTATAAGAAATTTTGTAAATAATGAACCTTAGTCATAAACAATAAAAAGTAGGCTTAGTATTTAATTTTAAATTTCCATTTGTTATTTTATAAGAATCTTATTATCGCATTACAATGTAAAAATAATTCAAGGTGCTCTCCAACATCTTTTGGACAAGCCAAATTCATAAACTGTTTGTCGCTCAAATTAGTTTTTGAGTTTAAATTTCCAATTAATTATACACATTTTTTCAAACAAATAAAATTCAAGTCATTTTGACCTTAAATGCAGCGTTTCTGCCCTGCCACATACTTTTACTGGTGTTGAGCCCCTACCTGTTCATAACTGTCCTGAACTCTTCCAACATAGAGCGTCACATGGCCATATGTCTTTAGTTTAATCAAACAATTTATTCATCTATTTTTATAAAAAAATATTAATATTATTGAAGTTTGGTCTTTAATATTTAGTCATTTAGTTGGTTAAATTTATTGAAACAAATTTTGTTATGGTTGTGATTTTTTTTGATTTTGTCCACTCTTTTATTGGTCTTTTATTTACATATTTTTTAATTTTTATCCAAATCTTTGCAATTTTGTTTAACTTGTCATAAAGAAATAACTATACACTTCTAATAAAAGCTTAGTCAGCATAATAAATATCTTGGTTAAGATAATTTGCAGTTGCAACCAAAATTCAAAAGTAAAAAAATATATAGTTAAACTTTAAGAATGATTTTCGAGCTCGCTGATAAAATTCCTTCAAATAAAAAAGCTAAAAAGTGGTACTAATACTTTTTTAAACACATAACCATAATTAATTGATTTTGCAATTTTTTAACTAAATGTCAAATAAAATTGAAATTATAAATATAAAAGAACCAAATCGTTAAATATAAAATATTAAAAAACTTTAAAAACAAAATAAAGGCAAATTGCGTTCTATTTCATGAATGAAATAATGTTTTAGCAAATGATTTTGTATCCAGCCCCGTCTCACCCAGGGGTAATTAATTCATTGGCTTAGTTTTTGATTTTAAATTTAAAAAACTGCATACTTTTGGAAGATTTTAATTGGCAGTGAATGCGGTTGAGTTGATAATTATATATTATTTTTATATTCTTTAGGTTTTATTTCCTGTTATTACGCAATTATAGGGGATTCAACAAAATTTATCATGAAAATGTAAAACCGTTTATTCATAATTAGTCTAAAATATTACCAAATATTGTAATTATGCCAAAAATTTAGTCCACAAAGTTCTCCAGCTTTCTATTATTTATTTATTTATTTATTTCACTCACAAATCCACATATTATTGGTTAAATTTGCGATTTAAAATATCAATTAGATATTATAAAAATAAAATACCTTTACATAAATTTTTATATATTGGTCATAACTCCCCGGGAGGCTTAATCTAGACTCGACCAAAATCCTATCGAATAAGGGCCTTGACACTGAGTTTAAACAAAAACTTCCTTTAACCACTCAAGAAATTATAGAGTCTCCATCACAAGCTATAAACAAATGGTATCCTTCTTTTAAAAAAACTTTTTTCAATAAATGAGACACCAAGCAGCTCAATAAAAAAATCAATTCGTAAAATTGAAATTATTAAAAAAGCTAATAATTTTTTAAAAAATAAACATATTTTAAACAGTATTTAAAAAATCTATAAATTTTAGTTGTATGATCGCTGAAACACAATAAAGCATTTAATTTTTAGCAAAACTTTGGATCATCGCGCTAGTCACGTTGTGGGCCTGTCAACATTGAATAATTTTATTAATATGCTGTAAACTTTACATATATGTTAGAATGAATTTGAGTTTCGTGCCGAAAAAGGAAATCTCAAGACGGCGCGCCGAAGGCGCGCTGGAAGTTGTGCATTACTGAAGCAACTTTTTGTCGCGCATTCAGGAAAACTATAGACTTTTCAGTACGGTGGCCAAGTGAGGCCCAGGAGCCGAGTTGCGGGTCCCATCAGCAGTTGCACAAAGGGAAATTTTTTTCTTTGGCTCAGGAGAGCTTAGTTCTTGCTGATAGGATTTCAAGTTGGAATGTTTCCGACAACTTTGTTGTTGATCACTTTTTGATCAGAGCAAAAGCCTGACCTGCAAAAATTGGCAAAAATTGCTGGGTCGAAATTTTGAAAATCGATTTTTGTCCCTAACTTTTTTTGGTTTGCCCATAACGCTTAGCGATTTTCTCCTTTATTGTAGAGCTTTTCAATCTGCGTCGAATGGTGTTTAGTTTGTTGGAAAATTTTTTGAAAATTTCGAGCTAGGCCCCCTAGAAGGTTTTTCGGTTTTTTGTCATTAACTTTTTTTCACGTACATTTCAGGCGAAATAAAGATCGCTTTGAAAACTCAACTTTTGAAGAGCTATCGATTGGTGTTTATTTTGCCCGAAAATTCCGAAAAACGTTTTTTGCCAGCCAAGTCCACGGTGGTGTAGTGGTGAGTGGTGGGGGTGTGGGGGGGTCGGGTGGGGGTTCGGATCCGCTTGGCTGAAATCATTTTTTCCCGCTTTCTATTGCTATTTACGATGGAGGAAACAATTTCTAAAATCATTTTAAATTTTTCCCGAGTTTTTAAAAATATTTTTGTGGGTTATTTGGAAAATTGTGGATTTTTCATTTTTTTGGTCAGCAAAATTGGGGGAATAAGTAAAAAATTCATAACTTTTCTCAAAGTAAAGCTTTTTGAATGACGTTGGTGTCATGAAATGCAGAAAAATAAGCGCAATTTTTGGGTTAAAAGTATTTGATGAAAGGAATTGAATTCAAAAAGTTATGGTCAATTTTTCGAAAAAAAGGAATTTTTCACAAAAAAATTCATAAATTTTTTTTGAATAAAGATTTTCAAAAACTCATTAATTAGAAAAATAGCTAATTTTTTGCTTTATTAGAAAATATTTTAGTTGATTTTAAAACATTAACACAAATCCGAGTTATAGTCGAAAAAGTGTTTTTGGATTTCAAACCCAAAGGGGGGACCCTTTTGGGATGACATCGAAAATTTTTTCGGTCCAAATTGCATCAAAAATGTCTTTTTCCCACTAAATTTTAATTTTTTATGA
>JAIXHY010000016.1:332436-718982 GCA_020449905.1 Globodera pallida
ATAAAGATTTTTAAAAATTCTCTCATTAGATAAATAGCTAATTTTTTTCTCTATTAGAAACTATTTTAGTTGGATTTAAAGCGTTGAGACGAAACCGAGTTATGATCAGAAAAGTGGGTTTTGGATTCAAACCCAAAGGGTCCCCCCTTTTGGTATCTGATCCAAATAATTTTTATTCCAAATTTCATTGAAATGAATTTATTTTCTCTTTTAATGATGAGGGAAGTATTTTAAAGAAATAAAATCACTATTTCCGATTTTTTAAAAATATTTTTAGTGGAAATTCAGAAATTTTTAGAATTTTCATTTTTTTAGGTGGGTGAATTCATTGAATATTTTAAAAATTCATAATTTTGTTCAGTGTTGAGTGATTTTAAATATTTAGTTCATAAATGCAGAAAAAGGGGTCCCTTTTGGCGCGTCATCGAAATTTTTTGGCCCAAATTGGTTCAAAAATGCTTTTTTCCACTAATCAACAGTTCACGGCACTCCCCGAACCCCAAACCGTTGTACCTGGCTTCTTTTTTGGCTCAATCAACAGTTTGAAACTGCCCTTCCCGTACCCCGAACCGTTGTACCCGGTTCAATCAACAGTTCAAAACTGTATCCCCGCACCCCGAACCGTTGTACCTGGCTTCCCACCAGGAATTAAAACTGCACACCCCGAACCCCGAACTAGGTAGCGAAGCTCTATAAGCGCGTCAGCGCTTTAACAGCACCACATAGTCACGCATGCACATGTCCACTAGTTTCAAATACTAATAGAACAAACTCGACTTTCGTTTCAAAAACTATTATCTCACGCCAGCGCGCCGAAGGCGCGCTGGAAGTTGTGCATTACTGAAGCAACTTTTTGTCGCGCATTTGGGAAAAATACGCATTTTTCAGTACCGTGGCCAAGTGAGGCCCAGCAAGCGATTTGCGGTGCCCTTGCGCAGTTTTACTCTCCCACACTGTTTTCTTTTGCTCAAATCGCTTAGCACCCGCTGGGAGGATGGTAAGTTGGAATGTTTGGGACAAGTTCGCATCAGATCACTTTTTGATCAGAGCAAACCCCTGGCCTGCAGCGGTGAGCAAAAATTGCTGGGTCGGAATTTCGAAAATCGTTTTTTGTCATTAACTTTTTTTGGTTTGCCTGCAACGCTTAGCGATCTTCTCCATTATTGTAGTGCTTTTCAAGCTGCGTCGAATGGTGTTTAGTTGGTTTGAAAATTTTTTGAAATTTTCGAGCTAGGCCCCCTCGAAGGTTTTTCAGTTTTTTATCATTAACTTTTTTTAGCGCGGTTTTTAAGAAAAATAAAGAGCGCTTTCAGAACTCAACTTCTCGAGAGCTATCGATTGGTGTTTGTTTCGCCTAAAAATTCGACATCACCCTTTTTGCCTGCCAAAACCCGTGGTGGTGTAGTGGTGAGTGGTGGGGGTGTCGGGGGGTCGGCTGGGGGTTCGAATCCGCGTGCCTGAAATCATTTTTTCTGACTTTGTACGCATCTCTATGGTGGGGGAAAAATTTTCTAAAATCATTATAAATTATTCCCAATTTTTTAAAAATATTTTTGTGTGCTATTCAGATATTTTTGGAATTTTCATTTTTTTTGCTCAACAAAATCGGGGAATTATGTAAAAAATTCATAACTTTTCTCAATGTAGAGGATTTTGAATAATTTTGGTGTCATAAAATGCAGAAAAATTAGCTGCATTTTTTAATTAAAGAAGTGTTCGCTTACTGTTGAAAGAAAAATTGTAGTCAATTTTGTCCACAAAATGGATTTTTCACTAAAAAATTCATAATACTTTTTTGAATAGATATTTTTAAAAAGCCGCTAATTACTTAAATAGCTAATTTTTCCCTCTACCAGATAGCAATTGAGCTCATTCCAATACCTACACTCTGAACAGAGTGGCAAGAGTATACGTGCTTTTTGATTCCCAAACCAAAGGGGGGACCCTTTTGGTGTCGAATGGAAAAATAAAAGGCTTTTTCTGTCTTTCTATTGATATATAATTTAGTAGCAATAAGTCCTAAATAGGTTTTAAATTATTCCCGATTTAAAAAAAATATTTTTATGTGTTAATTCGAAATTTTTGGTTTTTCAATTTTTTTGGTTCCACAAATTCACTGAATATTAAAACATTCATAACTTTGTTTAACCTTGAGAAATAAAGCATAAATTATTTTAATTTTTTGATTCCTTTGATGCGCTGGACATAAATTGGAATCTGCTTTGTAATTTCGCACTGTTTCTTTTTTGAAATTCAGATTTTTGTAAAAAATAGTGGCAAATAATTTTTAGAGTGAATACATTTAACTTGCTTTTGGCGTTATGACCATTGGTTTACATATCTGCAAATAATGCTCGAATTATATTTTTTGAATGATTTTGAGGCTATAATTGAATTTTGGAAAATTTTGAATTTTCGAAAAATTGTTCGAATTCGGGTCCGGGGTTTTAAAGAAAAAATTGAAAATTTTTCTCTTTTTCTCTAAAACTTAAGAAAACGTATGAATTTTATTGCAATTCTAAAAGGTTTCATCCATACCGTTTAAATTACTTCCCTATAACTTCCCACCATTCGACGTAAGTATGTATTTAAATGTGCCAAATTCTCAACTAAATCAAAGATTTGAGTCTCAAACTACCCGTTGATTTGGAAATTCGTACGTAAAAAGTACGGAAGAAAACAAGACCAATGTGGACGAACCAGCATTTTACGCAAAAATGCTCTATCGCTCGCCAGTCGAAGCGTTCAGCCGCATCATGTCGTACAGATACGCATGCCTTTCGCACACAGTCTATGCGCTGAGCATTCATTTGCCAGGCAAGCAAAAACTTTACGTTAGGCCAGGCCAGAACGCTAAAGAAATTGCTGAGCAGCTTTTGAACAACGAAATCCAACTGCCTGAAACACCTTTGACGGCCTACTGGAAACAGTGGCGTGCAGACCCAGCACTTCAGAATGTTTTGTTTGAAAAAATGCCTGAAAAATACTCATTTGATAAATTACTTAAGACTTGGAAAAAGCGCAAGATTTCAACGGATCCAAAAAAAATGGAGAAACGTAGACCAATACTTGGCAGAATTTATCCAATTTTGCCACGAGCACAAGAATTGTTCGCTCTTTACATCCTGACCAAACACTTCCCTGGTGATCCAGAGCATCTGAAGAACGTCAACGGCCACCAGTGCGAAACTTTCCTGGAAGCAGCTCGACTTCGCGGCCTTATCAAGGACTCCAATGTGTGGATTCGCACGTTGGAAGAAGGAGCAGCGTCACTAAATCCGGCGCAGATGCGGCAATTGTTTGCCAGCATCCTTCTATTTGGAAACACGGAAGGTTGCGTAATTGATGGATTGATGCTTTGGAATCGTTTTCTCTGCCACATGTACGACCCGCGGTGCTCAGACCGCGAAAAGCCACTTCGCATTGAGCGCGCACTTTGCCTTCTTGAAAGAATTTTTGTCATGCAAGGACGACAGTGCTCTGATTTTGGCTTACCAACGCCACAAAATTCGATCATTAACAATCCGGAACTTGGAGTCAACGACTTCTTTTTTCCGCAACATCTGGCGGACGATGATGTAGACGAAACGGTTGATACTTCAACATTTGGCACGGCACAGCTGAATGAAGAACAAAAACAATTTTTTGACAAGATCCAAAAAGTGTTATCGGTTTCGCCTAACAACCCAGCCAAACGACTGTTCTTCCTTTCGGGTGATGGCGGAACGGGGAAGACTTTTCTCTTGAACTATCTTTTGTTTCAAATGCGGCAAATGGGGAAAAAAGTTATTGCCACGGCATCAACCGGGATGGCTTCAACCCGATTTTACGCGGGAGGCACAACTGTACACGCCGCATTCCGACTCGGAATAACAGTTGAGCCTGGAAAAATTCCACCGATAACGTTTGACAGCTTCTTTGGACGTCGAATAATTGAGGCAGAGGTTTTGATCATCGACGAGATAACCATGTTGCATAAAGTGGTTTTGGAAAACGTTGACTTGATTTGTAGAACACTCATTCCACGTTACGCCCATCTTCCATTTTCGGGAAAAATCGTTATCATTTCTGGTGATTGGAAACAGTCACTTCCTGTCGTTTCAGACTCTTACTGCGTTGAAGCACAAGTAGCTGCATGCGTCCAGTCATCTCCAATTTATGAGCTTTTTGAAAAGGTCAAGTTGGTTGAGAACATGCGAGTCAATCAGCAAGACGTGGAATTTATCAGCTGGCTAAAAAAGGTTGGAACAGGAGATTTTGGAGAGACTGTGCCAGTTCCAAAAGAGTGGATTGTATACACGCGCGACGAACTTGTGGCTTCCGTGTTTGATCACGGGTTCGCTCAACCCTCGAGTGAACTTCTGAAAAGACTAATGCTGGCAACAACGAATCGAATAGTCGATCTGAACAACGAGTCCATCCTGAGTGCGTTCAACAGCGAATATACGGATTACTACTCAGACGACACTCCGCTGAACGAGGGAACCTTCGCCGTGAATGCTGCTGATTTTGACGTTGGGCAAATCAATTTGCTTAGTCCATCTGGCATGCCAGCACACCATATCCGACTAAAGGTTGGCTCAATCGTTGTTTTGTTGCTCAACCTTAACACCAGCAAGGCTCTTTGCAACGGGACAAGACTGAGTGTTAAAAAAATGACTGGCAATTTGATTCATGCCGAAGCCTTGACCGCAGGTGCCTCACGCAGTGGCATTGAAGTTTGCATTCCACGAGTTTCAATGACATTCAAAGGAAAACGGCCAGACGATGTAAGCTTTGAACGCTTCCAATTTCCCGTGCGGGTAGCTTTTACTATGACAGTAACCAAAGCGCAAGGCCAAACGTGCGAGCACTTGGGCATAGATTTCACGGAAGAATCTTTTGCTCATGGGCAAACCTACACGGCGTTTTCTCGCGCTACAAGTGCTAATGCAATTCGAGTATATGCGCCAAACAAACCGATTGATGAAAGTGGAAATGTTTTAGTGCGAAATGTTGTTGCACGTGGTGTTCGATTTGATTGAGGTTATTGGTATGGAGGCCAAAAGCTGTGCCCGATTTTGGAGTTAAAATTTATGATGTGAGTGAGTAATAAAATTATGGTATTTTAATTATTGAAGTGGTTGTTCATTTTGGATTTGGTTCGTTTGCTTTGAATCCTGGGGAGTAATTCAAAATAACTGTCATTTTTGATATTATTTTATTTGATTCATCGAATTAATTTTACTTTAATTGTTGCCGGTTTATCTTCTTCAATTATGGGTGGGTTGTCATAAAATTAAAACATCAAAAAACAAAACAAAAAAAGGGGGTACAAGGTTACCGTTTTCCTCCGTGCGCCTTCACGCGGTGTACCCCTGTACGTCAGCTTGCTGATGTCGGAGACACGGATAAAACGGGGGAGGGGACCTATAACTCGTCGGGCATTGCTCACAGCAGTGATGGAGTCAAAATGATGAAATGTAGAGTTTTTCGAGCTTCTATCGAATTGGTGTAGGTATCGATTGGAAAAATGCCGCAAATTTTCTGATAAGCTCAGCCGAAAAAATCGATAATCACCAAAAAATCAAAAAAATTCTAGAAACGCGGCGAAGCCGCGTCCTGAGCGCGAAGCGCTTTTCCCATCAACATCCCCCATCAATCATACAGCATCCCCATGGATTCACACCTAGTTTCATATAGTAATTAGAACAAACTCGACTTTCGTTTCAAAAACTTACATCTCACGCCAGCGCGCCGAAGGCGCGCTGGAAGTTGTGCATTACTGAAGCAACTTTTTTACGGCGCATTCAGGAAAACTATATGACTTTTCAGTACCGTGGCCAAGTGAGGCCCAGGAGCCGAGTTGCGGCCCCCATGCGCAGTTTTAGTGTTCCACAATGTTTTTCTTTTGCTCAAATCGCTTAGCACCCGCTGAGAGGGCACCCTGCATTGAATGTTTGGGACAAGTTTGCATTAGATCACTTTTTGCTCACGAGCAAAACCCTGGCCTGCACAGGTGAGCAACTGAAGCGTGGTCGGGGACTCAAATTTCGTTTTTTGTCATTAACTTTTTTTGCTTTGACCGTAGCCCTTAGCGATCTTCTCCATTATTGTAGAGCTTTTCAAACTGCGTCGAATGGTGTTTAGTTGGTTTGAAAATTTTTTGAAATTTTTGAGCTAGGCCCCCTCGAAGGTTTTTCAGTTTTTTGTCATTAACTTTTTTTAGCGCGGTTTTTAGGAAAAATAAAGAGCGCTTTCAAAACCCAACTTTTCAAGAGCTATCGATTGGTGTTTGTTTCGCCTGAAAATTCGATATCACCCTTTTTGCCAGCCAAAATGCTCGGTGGTGTAGTGGTGAGTGGTGGGGGTGTGGGGGGGTCGGCTGGAGGTTCGAATCCGCGTGCCTGAAATCATTTTTCCTGACTTTGTACGCATCTCAATTGTGCGGGCAAAAAATTTCTAAAATCATTTTAAATTATTCCCGACTTTTTAACAATATTTTTGTGGCTTATTTGGAAAATTGTGGATTTTTCATTTTTTTGTCACCAAAATTGGGGAATTGTGTAAAAAATTCATAACTTTTCTCAAAGTAGAGCATTTTGAATGAATTTGGTGTCATTAAATGCAGAAAAATACGCGCTATTTTTTAGTCAAAAGTGTTTGATGAAAGGCTTTGGATTGAAAAAGTTATGGTAAATTTTTCGAAAAAAATGAATTTTTCACAAAAAAAATCATAACAATTTTTTGAAAAGAGATTTTCAAAAACTAATTAATTAGATAAATAGCTAATTTTTTTCTCTATTAGAAACTATTTTAGTTGGATTTAAAGCGATGAGACTAAACCGAGTTATGATCAGAAAAGTGGGTTTTGCATTCAAACCCAAAGGGGGGACCCTTTTGGTGTCTGATCAAAATAATTTTTATTCCAAATTTTATTGAAATGAATTTATTTTGTCTTTTAATGATGTGGAAACTATTTTCAAGAATTAAAATCTATTCCCGATTTAAAAAAATATTTTTATGTGTTATTTCGAAATTTTTGGTTTTTTCATTTTTTTGGTTACACAAATTCACTGAATATTTAAAAAATTCATAACTTTCTTCAACCTAGAGAAATAAAGAATAAATTATTTTAATTTTTTGACCGCAATTGTTCTTTTGATGCGCTGAAAACCGTATTAAAAGGAATAGATAGATTCATAAATTGGAATCTGCTTTGTAACTTTCGCACTGTTTCTTTTTTGAAATTCAGATTTTTGTAAAAAATAATGCCAAATAATTTTTAGAGTGAATACATTTAAATTGCTTTTGGCGTTATTTCCATTGGTTTACCTACAAACCACTATTTTTTGAGTCGAGAAGTTCGAACACACCAAATTCTTTCTTCCTTAAACTGAGAATCATTTCAAAAAATTCACCCAAACCTTCTCCTCGTACAATTCCAAAATTTATCGATCTACTTCGCGTGGACAGCCCAAAATACGGGTGTCTAAACATTGAACAATTGTTCTCTTTTTCTCTAAAAGTTACGAAAATGCATGAATTTTATTGCAATTCTAAAAGGTTTCCGAATTTTCAACTAAATCAAAGATTTGATGTTCAAAACACCCGTTGATTTGAAAATTTTTGAAAAATTTTAGCACTATTAAAGTTACACAGCATGGACAACATATTCAAGTACGACGTGGAAGAGCAGTGGATGATCCGAAATGTGAAGCCGTGGGAGCAGCACCCCAAACTATTTTAAGGTTTGCTAGATTCTTCTTCAAATTTAGGGCCGAGGGGTTGCTAAAATAACACAATACGGGTTTTTAAAGAAAAAATTGAAACATTGTTCTCTTTTTCTCTAAAAGTTACGAAAATGTATGAATTTTATTGCAATTCTAAATTCCGAATTTCCAACTAAATCAAAGATTTGATGTTCAAAACACCCGTTGATTTGGAAATTTTTGAAAAATTTTAGCACTATTAAAGTTACACAGCATGGACAACATATTCAAGTACGACGTGGAAGAGCAGTGGATGATCCGAAATGTGAAGCCGTGTGAGCAGGAGCCCAAACTATTTTAAGGTTTGCCAGATTCTTCTTCAAATTTAGGGGGCAAGGGGATGCTAAAATAACAAAATACGGGTTTTTAAAGAAAAAATTGAAAAATTGTTCTCTTTTTCTCTAAAAGTTACAAAAATGGATGAATTTTATTGCAATTCTAAAAATCCGAATTTTCAACTAAATCAAAGATTTGATGTTCAAATATTAAAGTTACACAACATGGACGACAACATATTCAAGTACGACGTGGAAGAGCAGTGGATGCTCCGAAATGTGAAGCCGTGGGAGCAGGACGCCAAACTATTTTAAGGTTTGCCAGATTCTTCTTCAAATTTAGGGGGCAAGGGGATGCTAAAATAACCAAAATACGGGTTTTTAAAGAAAAAATTGAAAAATTGTTCTCTTTTTCTCTAAAAGTTACAAAAATGTATGAATTTTATTGCAAAAAACGCCCATTTATTGGCGAAAGAAAACAAAATAAGTGCAAATTTTTTTTAAATAGCTTTTTTTTGGCAAGTGGCACGTTTTTGCGCGAAAAGGAAAGGGTCCCAAAATGGGCATTTTAAAGTGTGCTTTTTTTGGCAAAAGATTTTTTTCTAAAAAAAATTTTTTTGCTTAGACAAATTTTACACAGACGTGCTCAACCTATGGTTGTTAGAAAAACTTTTAAGAATTTAAGGAAATTAAACGGGCTGCTTATTTCCACTTCCCCCCAAATTTTTGAATATCGTACATAACTCAACACAATATTTTTTAGCCGCCTTTCGTCGCCATGCCCTAACTTATTTTTTAACAGGCGCCGTCGATGCACTCCAGCCCGTGAAAATCCCAACTCAACACAAATTCATTATCAGGTTAAATAAAAAATGCTAAAAAAGGATTTTTACAAAAAAAAAACCCGCACCGATAAACAAAAAAACGCCAAAAAATTATTCTTACAACAAAAAACAACTTCCACTTTCAGAGCCTTGAACAGTTAATCGTTGGCCGTCCTGCCCGAGGACAAGCCGACCCTTGAGGAGGCGACGGAAACGCGGACAGGCAAACTTGGCATTGTAGGACGGGTAAACCTTTTACTTACTTGCATAATTAGTAGATACTTTTTCAAAAAAAACCCGCATTTTTTTGAACCGACCTCAAAAATGGTCCAAAAGCCGGTTTGTCGAGACTCTTGAGGAAACCCGGAGGCCTTTTACATCCTGGCCCATACAAATTTGGGGCAAGCCAATTCCATTGAAAGTTTAGCCAAGTTCTCTGATCACACCGATGACGAAGCGCCAAATTTGCCTTTTAATTTAAGCCATTGCGAAATTTATTTTACTTTTTTCATGTAACTAATTTTTAAATGTTTTATTTTATTTTTAATTAAACAGAACATCAAAATGATCAGCAATTTTTGAACAGGATTTGGCGTGCAGTCATTTTGCTCTACTTAAATGTCTTTCATCGTCTCTACTGATCATTGCACCACACCAACAATCATTTTACATTTCTGATGAATCCGAAAAGTGATCGGTGCTCAACACTGATCAACATTGAGCAATTTGCACCATAAACGCCACATCGCTCCTCGAAATTGCTTGTGAGTTGAAAACAAAAATGGGCATTCTATATTGAAATTTTCAAAATACAAATCCCTTTTGAACGGATTCCAAAAGTGTCCCAAACCGGCATTTTTTGAAATGATTTCAAAAAGGGTTCAAAAGCCGCAATTTTTTCCCCAAACGATCCCAAAAAGGGTTCAAAACCCGGAATTTTTTTTGAAACGTCTCAAAAGGGTTCTAAAAATCGCCATTTAATTAATAGGCATTCCAAACAGTGTTCCAAAAACCGCCATTTGTTTTTGAAATGAATCAAAAGGCTTCAAAACCAGGCATTTTTTTGAACGGATTCCAAAAGTGTCCCAAACCGGCATTTTTTGTAATGATTTCAAAAAGGGTTAAAAGCCGCAATTTTTTCCCCAAACGATCCCAAAAAGGGTTCAAAACCCGGCATTTTTTTGAAATGATTTCAAAAAGGGTTCAAACCCCGGAATTTTTTCCCCAAACGATCGCAAAAAGGGTTCAAAACCCGGAATTTTTTTTGAAACGTCTCAAAAGGGTTCTAAAAATCGACATTTAATTAATAGGCATTCCAAACAGTGTTCCAAAAACCGCCATTTTTTTTTGAAATGAATCAAAAGGCTTCAAAACCTGGCATTTTTTTGAACGGATTCCAAAAGTGTCCCAAACCGGCATTTTTTGAAATGATTTCAAAAAGGGTTAAAAGCCGCAATTTTTTCCCCAAACGATCCCAAAAAGGGTTCAAAACCCGGCATTTTTTTGAAATGATTTCAAAAAGGGTTCAAAACCCCGGAATTTTTTCCCCAAACGATCGCAAAAAGGGTTCAAAACCCGGAATTTTTTTGAAATGATTTCAAAAAGGGTTCAAAACCCGGAATTTTTTTGCAATGATTTCAAAAGGGGTTCAAAACCCGGATTTTTTTTTTGAAACGATCCCAAAAAGGGTTCACAACCCGGAATTTTTTTGAAATGATTTCAAAAGGGGTTCAAAACCCGGAATTTTTTTTTGAACCCATCCCAAAAAGGGTTCACAACCCGGAATTTTTTTTTGAAACCCTCTCAAAAGGCTTCTAAATATTGCCATTTAATTGTTAGGCATTCCAAACAGTGTCTTTATTTCTTACACCTACATTTTTTTGAGCTGACCCCAAAAAGGGTTCAAAACCCGGCATTTTTTTTAAATGATTTCAAAAAAAGGCTCAAAACCCGGATTTTTTTGCAACGACCTCAAAAAGGGTTCAAAAAACACCGACATTGTTTTTGAAACGACCCCAAAGAGTTCAAAATATCGCCACTTCTTTTGAAACTATCCCAAAAAGGGCTCAAAAAATCGGCATTTTTTTAAAAAAAAATTATTTTTTTTTGTTAAGGTTCGCCGGTACTTTTCTCATCCCTTATGCCTTCCAACCGCAGAGACGAAGCAATTGAACACGGAGGACTGGAGCAGCAACAGAACCAAATGTAGAGAACTTTTTTTAGATTCACCGGGGATGCTAACTTTATTTCTTAGCGCTCCATTTTTTGAGCCGATCCCAAAAAGGTTCAAAACGCGCCATTTTTTTTTAATCGATCTCAAAAAGGGTCCAAAAAATCAGCAGTTGGTTGAAACCGTTTCAAAAGCCCCAAAAAGCCGCCATTTTTTTTAAATTTAGCATTTGCGAGCAAAGATCAAGCAACTTGAAGGAGCAATTGAAGGGCATGAAGCAATTGAAGGAGGAATCGAAGGACATGAAGCAATTGAAGGAGGAATTGAAGGACATGAAGCAATTGAAGGAGGGATTGAAGGACGTGAAGCTATTGAAGGAGGAACTGAAGCAATTGATGAAGGAATAAATGGCCCACCCCTCCGCGCCCAAATCCCATTCCCCTTCCCCCATCAAACATTTTTCATTGCACCCATAGACATCCCCCTGCCCCCCCCCCAACTCATTCCCCTTTCTTATTTGTTTTTTCTTTTCCCTTCTGTCCATTCCCATTTCGTTTTTCCCCGCTCAGCCCTAACGCATGTGCCATTGCAGCTGTGGCACATGTGCAAAGGCGCTTCAGCACCACCGCATGTGCCATGCGATTTGGTTGCCAGGTAGTAAACCCCTATAGGATTGCTGCTGTCCTGGGGGCCATCCGAAACCTGGAAGTCCTGCCAGGCGTGGCGGGCACGAGCGTCCAGACGTTCGCAGGTACTCCTCCGGTGGTATCCAGGGCTGTGGCGTGGACGGACGGAACCAAGTTCCTGACATGAGCCCGCTGGGCGTCGCACCTGATGGGGAGTACCAGCCAGACCGACAGTCTGGTGCGAACTAAGTAGGCCCTGAGTCGAGGATTGATTTCCGCTGACGCGGTGAGGGTGAGCTCGTCCCTAGCAGTGGGGGTGGCGTGTCCAGCCCGATTAACTACCTGCTGGCACAGCGGTTTTTAATTGGTACGGCGTGAGACTAACCAGGTCTGGCCGGCCTGGAGGCACGTGAGTCAATGGCTGTTGTTCCCGTGGGCGCGGGCTCACCTCCTATGGCTTGCCATGGATAACCAGCGGACTCAGCTAAACTACAACACCCCGGTTTAAAACCCGCGTTGACGGCAGGGTGGCCAGGAGCGGTCCTTAAACACTGCTATGAAAGGTTAACAATGGTGAGCACCATCCATTTGTTGCCTCAGGCCCCGGATTCATTTTTTTGTTTCCGAAAAGGGGCCATAACAAAACTCAGGAGAGGGGTCATGCCGAATTTTTTTTTGCCATAGACCCATTTTCCAGCTTTTTGTGCCACAAACGGGAGGTTGCTGATCATTGACGCCACTAGCGTTTTTGTCATTGAGGTGCATATGGTTTTTGTCCATTTCCCACCACAAACCTCCACGTGGTATGCACTGGGAGTCCTAACCATTGGACTGCGAACTCTTAAACAAAGAGAGTGGTTAATAAATGGATGCTTATTTTATCATATATTAGCCAGGAAGCACATAAAGCTAATTATATTATTATATTTATGGTGTACAAGGCTTCAATTTGCCTCCGCAAACCTCCTCGTGGTGTACACTGGGCATCCCATTTTTTCCGGGATGTGCTAACTCTGCAACACTAACATCTTTTTGCAGAGGTGCGGTTAAAAATTGCGCCAAGTCCCTCGGGACAAATTTCCGGTAAACGGCGCAAGCGTTCCTTTTCATTTTACGGCGCACTACTTTTTTGGTGCCTGTTTTATTTAGTCGCTTTTTATTGAACAAAATGTTAATTTTTCCCTTCCCGTTCAGATTGCACGCGCCTGCTTTGTCGCTGTTAAGTGTAAGTTTAACAATTAAAATTATAAAATGCCATCTAAACAAACGCGAAAGCGTGTCGAACGGAAAAAAAACTCCGGCACACTCCCTGGAGAACTTCAAAACCAAAGGAACCGTGGGAGACCAAAGAAAGCTAATCAAAGTGGCCAAGATCCACTACAGGAAGTGCCCGATTGCGCATCAACTCATTCTTTTGAACACGTCGCTGTACCATCTCAAATTTCATCACACAGTTTTCGAGACGAAACACCTCCAACCGGTCAAAGAAGGGGAGGAAGACCAAAAAAGTTGCGTCTTGGGGGAGGTCGACCAAAAAAATTAAACCATAATTCGATCAGCCACATAATACCTGACCAAATGCTGACAACTGATGTTCGAGTGCAACCAATAGCAAATGGTATTATGAATACCCCCGCAGAGATTTTACCAATCAATTTCCATTCAATGAACACACTTGAACTGCCAATGGGTCCTGCACTACCACAAAATGGTCGCATTGCACCAGCCCAACTACTGGCGAATCGTGCTGAAATTCGGAGTGTATGGGCGGATGAATCTGAATTTTGTGCTGATTACATGATTTATGCATTCCAACGATGGCTTGCATCCAAAATTCAGGACAAACATGTCGTAGTTCTTGAGCCTTTTTTTACGCAAAACTTCGGTCCTGACACCCTTGGACTTGATCCACATGACTTTTGTTTCAATTACTCGGAGAACTACGATGTCTTGCTGATCACAGTCATGTTCCCTGCACATTTTGCGCTCCTTATTTTTGACAAAACATCTCAACCGCCGAACTGCATTTTTGTTGATCCACTGCCTCCAGTGCTTAATGAAAACTGTCTTTTTGATGACAGACTGTACGACATCCGCTATCCTGGGTATAACCAAGACAGATTACGGATGCTTTCTGAAACAATTTGCCGCCTAACACCTGGAATACAAGCCAGCGATTTTTCAATACGAATTGCAACACCGGACGAATTTACGTTCCAAAGAGACGGGATCAACTGTGGCTTTTTTGTTGCGTTGTTTTCTGAATCTTATCTGACAACAAATCGTAGTCTTCTTCTTGCGGATTTGAACATCGGTCTTGAACGCAGACGAATTTTGTGGATTTTGTCGCAGCTTTTGCTCACCAACGACGTGCCTTACGTGCCGCGTCAAGCATCTTCGATTATAGAAGAAGTACATAATACGCCAACTCACGGAAGAGCACTTCGTGCTTCGGTGTTGTCATCAACTCCGCTCAGACGATCACCAAGGCTGTCCATCCTCAGCACGAATACAGATACGCCGGTAGCCAGAAATGCTGCACAAACTGATAAAACTGTCAGCCCAATAACACGCCGATGTCACCAGCGGCACTCCGACTATGTCTGTACAGACATCCGCGCAAAACACGCACCTGAGTACTACGACAGTGGAAATCTCGGCGACAAAAAATGTGATTTTTGTTCTGCCATCTTATTTGAAAGTGAAGCAAAAGTGAAGCATGGCAAAACATCCTCATTTAATTGTTGCAATTTTGGAGCCATTCAACTTCCACCAATCGAACAACCACCGCCGCTTTTAAAACGCTTGTCCACTCAAGACAGTGCAGAAGCAAAGGAATATCGGGCGCATCAAAACGCGTACAATTCTCTTCTGGCGTTTGCTTCCATCTCGGTTGGCCACAAAGAAAATACTGCTGACGGAGGCGTTTGCTTTATGCTAAACGGAGAATTTGTTCGTCGAATGAGTTCCATTTGCGCAGGCCAATTGACACCAAGTTTCTCACAGCTGTTCATTCTTGATCCAGCTGCAGCTGTTGAACACCGCAAAGAAAACACCCGCTACGGCGGGCAACGAGTTAGCTCCAAGACACTTACGAAACTTGACTTTATCTTGCGCAAATACCATCCACTGGCCAAACAGCTTATGAATTTCCATCAGCAGTTCGAACAAAAGCTTGCAGAAGAAGGTCCTGATTCCGTGCATAACTTCCGTTTGACATTATTGGAAGCAAGAGTCACTCCTGCAAATGTTGTTGATGCAAATTTGCATTCAAGACAGACAAACATTCCAAACGAAGGAACAATGTTCGCAGTCTGGACAGAAACAGACCGACCTCCGGTTGTCTCAGGAATTTGGATAACCACTGCTGAAGGGGAACTGAGCAGATTTCCACCATACCACCCGCTAACAGACACGCTCTGCTATCCTTTGCTCATCCCTTGCGGAGATGACGGCTACCACAACCAACTCACCATTAAGAAGACGAGAAAACGGCGCAATAGTCGGCCAATTGAAGAAGATGATCTGGCTTTGGACACAACTAAAAAACGATCAAGAATTCTGGCTATTGACGACGAAGATGATGATTTGGCCAACAACATCGATGTTGAAGATTTAGACTCCCAATCGATAACTGACAGTGAAGCAAGCAATTCAGAAGTTTCGATGGATGAACAGACGGATGAAGGCTCAACAGATCAGACCACCAAAATGTCTCTGCGGTCATTCGTGAAATATCGTATGGCGATTCGCGAAGGTCAGGAATACCATTTCATTTGGAGCGCTGCGGGTGGTCTAAGTCAAAAATTAATTCTTGACTACTCGGCAAGAATTGATGCTGACATTGCAAATTTCCTTCGACGTCCGGAGCTCGACCTGCGAGGCACTTTGCCAGAACATCTTTTGCGATGGTTTGCACGGAATGCTGGACTTAGTTCTGTCGAAGAAATTGGAAGCGTTGTTCTTTTCCGGAAGACACAGCCAGGCACTCGGGCATATTTTCAGGACATGTACTATGACGCGACAACAATAATTGCTCGAGTTCGCCAACCTAGAAATGCATGCTTTATGCTGACTTGGACGTGCAACCCGCATTGGCCAGAAATCAAAAGAAATTTCCTCCGTGCCGATCAAAAAGTTGTAGATCGCTTTGACATACTTTGCAGGGTGTATGAAGACAAATTGCGCCACGTCCACGAACTGCTTGACAAGAAAAATATTTTTGGGAAACAGCTCGGCTTTGCGGAAAGTCGAGAGTTTCAAAAACGCATTGGCGGACCACATTTGCACAGAATCTTTCAATCAACTATTTTGGCCATTCCTGAGAACATTGAAAATGTAATTTGGGCACACATCCCAGCAGAACCGTTGGCCTCTGACACGAGTAATTGGGCCAACTTTATGCGGAAAGTTCGAGAATTGATCCAAAAATATCAACTCCATGATTGCGGATCACATTGCAAAAATTTGAAAGGCAAATGTTCTAAGGGTTTTCCTAAGCCCTTCAGCAAGCACACTATTCTTTTTGACGACAAACCAACTGCCTACAGACGACCAAGCCCGAAGGACGGCGGGGAAACGTTGACTGTTAAGCGAGGTAAAGCGACAATTGTATACGACAGCTCAAGGGTAGTGCCATTCAATCCATTTCTTTTGGTTCTAACTGAAACACATCACAACCTGGAGTACGCTTATGGCAAATCGACCAATCTGAAATATGCGCTAAAGTACGAATTCAAAGGCGCTTCCTTTTCATACGTTAAAAGTGTGGAAGAAAACAAGACCAATGTGGACGAACCAGCATTTTACGCAAAAATGCTCTATCGCTCGCCAGTCGAAGCGCTCAGTCGCATCATGTCGTATAGATACGCTATCCTTTCGCACACAGTTTATGCACTGAGCATTCATTTGCCAGGAAAGCAAAAACTTTACGTTAGGCCAGGCCAGAACGCTAAAGAAATTGCTGAGCAGCTTTTGAACAACGAAATCCAACTGCCTGAAACACCTTTGACGGCCTACTGGAAACAGTGGCGTGCAGACCCAGCACTTCAGAATGTTTTGTTTGAAAAAATGCCTGAAAAGTATTCATTTGATAAACTACTTAAGATTTGGAAAAAGCGCAAAATTTCTAAGGATCCCAAAAAAATGGAGAAACGTAGGCCAATACTTGGCAGAATTTATGCAATTTTGCCACGAGCTCAGGAATTGTTCGCTCTTTACATTCTGACCAAGCACTTTCCTGGTGATCCAGAACATCTGAAGGACGTCAACGCCCATCAATGCGCTACCTTTTTGGAAGCAGCTCGGCTTCGCGGCCTTATCAAAGATTCCAATGTGTGGATTCGTACGCTGGAAGAAGGAGCAGCGTCACTAAATCCGGCGCAGATGCGGCAACTGTTTGCCAGCATACTTCTATTTGGGAACACTGAAGATTGCGTCATTGATGCATTGATGCTTTGGAATCGTTTTCTCTCCCACATGTACGACACGCGGTGCTCAGACCAAGAAAAGCCATTCCGAATTGAGCGCGCACTTTGCCTTCTTGAAAGAATTTTCGTCATGCAAGGACGACAGTGCTCTGATTTTGGCTTACCAACTCCACAAAATTCGATCATTAATAATCCGGAACTTGGAGTCAACGAATTCTTTTTCCCACAACATCTGGCGGACGACGATCTCGACGAAACGCTTGATACTTCACCATTTGGAACGGCACAACTGAATGAAGAACAAAGACAATTTTTTGCCAAGCTTCAAAAAGTATCATCGGTTTTGCCTACCAATCCAACCAAACGATTGTTCTTCCTTTCGGGTGACGGCGGAACGGGGAAGACATTTCTCTTGAACTATCTTTTGTTCCGAATGCGACAAATGGGCAAAAAGGTTATTGCCACGGCATCAACCGGCATGGCTGCAACCCGATTTTACGCGGGAGGCACAACTGTACACGCTGCATTCCGACTTGGAATAACAGTTGAGCCTGGGAAAATTCCATCGATAACGTTTGACAGTTTCTTTGGACGCCGAATAATCGAGGCAGAGGTTGTGATTATCGATGAGATAACCATGTTGCATAAAGTCGTTTTGGAAAACATTGACCTGATTTGTAGAACACTTATTCCGCGATACGCTCACCTGCCATTTTCGGGCAAAATCGTTATACTTTCTGGTGATTGGAAGCAGTCACTTCCTGTGGTTTCAGATTCGTACTGCGTCGAAGCACAAGTAGCTGCATGCGTCCAGTCATCTCCACTTTATCATCTTTTTGAAAAGGTCAAGTTGGTTGAAAACATGCGAGTCAATCAGCAAGATGTGGAATTTATCAGCTGGCTAAAAAAGGTTGGAACGGGAGAGTTTGGAGAGACTGTGCCAGTGCCAAAAGAGTGGATCGTGTACACGCGTGACGAACTTGTGGCTTCCGTCTTTGATCACGGATTCGCTCAAACATCGAATGAACTGCTGAAAAGACTAATGTTGGCAACAACGAATCGAATAGTCGATCTGAACAACGCGTCAATCTTGAGTACGTTCAACAGCGAATATACAGAGTATTACTCAGACGACACTCCGCTGAACGATGGAACATTTGCTGTGAATGCTGCTGATTTTGACGTTGGCCAAATCAATCTGCTTAGTCCACCTGGCATGCCAGCACACCAGCTCCGGCTAAAGGTCGGGTCAATCATTGTGTTGTTGCTTAACCTTAACACCAGCAAGGCTCTTTGCAACGGAACAAGACTGATTGTTAAAAAAATGACAGACAATTTGATTCATGCCGAAGCCTTGACCGTTGCTGCCTCACGCAGTGGCGCTGAAGTTTTCATTCCACGCGTTTCCATGACATTCAAAGGAAAACGGCCAGACGACGTAAGCTTTGAACGCTTTCAATTCCCCGTGCGGGTAGCTTTCACTATGACTGTAACCAAAGCGCAAGGCCAAACGTGTGACCACCTGGGCATAGATTTCACGGAAGAATCTTTTGCTCATGGCCAAACATACACGGCCTTTTCTCGCGCTACGAGCTCTAACGCAATTCGAGTATATGCGCCAAACAAACCAACGGATGAAAGTGGAAATATTTTGGTGCGAAATATTGTTGCAAGCGGTGTTCGCTTTGACTGAATGGAGCTAAAAACTGTGCCGATTTTGGGGGTGGAATTTGTGAAGCGGATTAATTGTAGTGGTTGTTAATTATTGGATTTGGTTTATTTACACACGTTTGCTTTAAATCCCGGGGAATAATTTAAAATAACATAATGCCATGTTTTAATATTTCATTTAATTAATTTAACTTTAATTCTTGCCGGTTTATCTTCTTTAATTATGGGTGGGTTGTCATAAAATTAAAACACAAAAAACAAAACAAAAAAAAGGGGGTACAAGGTTACCGTTTTCCTCCGTGCGCCTTCACGCGGTGTACCCCTGTACGTCAGCTTGCTGATGTCGGAGACACGGATAAAACGGGGGAGGGGACCTATAACTGGTCGGGCATTGCTCACAGGTGGATGCGGTCAAAAGATGAAATGTAGGGTTTTTCGAGCTCTATCGAATGGTGTAGGTATCGATTGGAAAAATGGCAAACATTTTGAGATAGATAAGCCGAAAAAATCGATAATCACCAAAAAATCAAAACAAATTCTAGAAACGCGGCGAAGCCGCGTCCTTGAGCGCGAAGCGCTTTTCCCATCAACATCCCCCCATCAATCATACAGCATCCCCATGGATTCACACCTAGTTATATATATGTTAGAATGACAAGGGGTTTCGCGCCGAAAAAGGAAATCTCACGCCAGCGCGCCGAAGGCGCGCTGGAAGTTGTGGATTGCTTCTTCAACTTTTTGAGGTGCATTCAGGAAAACTATAGACTTTTCAGTACGGTGGACAACTGAGTCCCAGGAGCCGAGTTGCGGGTCCCATCGGCAGTTACACAAAGGGAATTTTTTTTCTTTTTGCTCCAATCGCTTAGCACCCGGTGGGAGGATCTTAAGTTGGAATGTTTGGGACAACTTTGTTGTTGATCACTTCTTGATCAGAGCAAACCCCTGGTCTGCAAAAATTGACAAAAATTGCTGGGTCGAAATTTTGAAAATCGTTTTTTGTCCCTAACTTTTTTTTGTTTGCCCGTATTGTTTTACGATTTTCTCCATTATTGTAGAGTTTTAAAAACTGCGTTGAATGGTGTTTAGTTGGTGCGAAAATTTTTTGAAATTTTCGAGCTAGGCCCCCTAGAAGGTTTTTCGGTTTTTTGTCATTAACTTTTTTTCATGTACATTTCAGGCGAAATAAAGAGCGCTTTCAAAACCCAACTTTACAAGAGCTATCGATTGGTGTTTATTAGGCCTGAAAATTCCGAAAAACGCTTTTTGCCCCCCAAGTGCACCGGTGGCGGAATGGTGAGTGGTGGGGGTGTGGGGGGGTCGGGTGGGGGTTCGAATCCGCTTGGCTTAAAATATTTTTTACGACTTTCTGTTAATATGTACGGTAGTGGAAACAATTTCTAAAATTCTTTTAAATTATTTTTAATGGTTTAAAAATATTTTTGTGGGTTGTTTGGAAATTTTTGAAATTTCATTTTTTTGCTCACCAAAATTGGGGGAATGTTATGAAAATTCATAACTTTTTTTAAAGAAGAGCATTTTGGATGAATTTAGTATCATAAAATGCAGAAAAATAAGCGCTATTCTTATGATATTATAGTTTTGTGAAAGGCTTTGGATTGAAAAAGTTATGGTCAATTTTTCGAAAAAAATGAATTTTTCACAAAAAAATTCATAATAATTTTTCGAAAAGAGATTTTCAAAAACTAATTAATTAGATAAATAGCTTATTTTTTTCTCTATTAGAAGCTATTTTAGTTGGATTTAAAGCGTTGAGACGAAACCGAGTTATGATCAGAAAAGTGTGTTTTGGATTCAAACCCAAAGGGGGGACCCTTTTGGTGTGTAGTCGAAAATTTTTTTATTCCAAATTTCATTCAAAATAATTTATTTTGTCTTTTAAATGATGTGGAAACTATTTTAAAGAATTTAAATCACTATTTCCGATTTTTTAATAATATTTTTAGTGGAAATTCAGAAATTTTAAAATTTTCATTTTTTTGGTCACCAAAATTGGGGGAATGTTATGAAAATTCATAACTTTTTTTAAATAAGAGCATTTCCAATGATTTTGGTATCATAAAATGCACAAAAATAAGCGCTATTTTTATGATGTTATAGTTTTGTGAAAGGCTTTGGATTGAAAAAGTTATGGTCAATTTTTCGAAAAAAATGAAT
Organism: Globodera pallida; assembly: GCA_020449905.1. Classification (NCBI taxonomy): domain Eukaryota; kingdom Metazoa; phylum Nematoda; class Chromadorea; order Rhabditida; family Heteroderidae; genus Globodera; species Globodera pallida. The sequence goes on from JAIXHY010000016.1 coordinate 353,358, forward strand.
TTTTCATAAAAAAATTCATAAAAATTTTTTGAATAGAGATTTTCAAAAACACATTAGTTAGAAAAATAGCTAATTTTTTTCTCTATTAGAAACTATTTTAGTTGGATTTAAAGCGTTGAGACTAAACCAAGTTATGATCAGAAAAGTGTGTTTTGGATTCAAACCCAAAGGGAGGACCCATTTGGTGTGTAGTCGAAATAATTTTTTATTTTAAATTTCATCGAGAATGTTTTTTAGGCTAAATTAAATGTGCTGAACACGAATTTAAATTTTGGTTTTTGATTAAATAAATGTAAACATTATAAATAATAAATTATTATTTTGCTGCATCTCTGTCATTTAACTGGCATTAATAAATGTGAGTTGGAACTGATGATTAGAAGATCATAGTCCATTTTAATCAATATTTGCTATTTTTTGTGCTTTTTGGCTCAAAGAGAATCTTATTATTTTGGAAAAAAACAATTCGAAAATTTCTTAAATTTCTTCTAATCAACCGATTTTCTGTAACAAAGATCTGATCAGTTGAATCGATTTTTTATAACTAAATCGCTGAAAATGCATCCCTTGCTTTTCCGGGTTTTTCCATATAATACAGTAAATATGCGCAATTTTTTATTAATTATTTCATATGCAAATTTGAAAATTCAATAAGGCCTTACTTACCTATTCCACTACTTTAATTAGCTAACATTTGCCTCTGAACTTTTTTTTATTATTTTTCAAAAACATAACAAAAGAATTTGCTATTAATTTGCATGACATTCTTTATGGATATTTTGGATCGCATAATTCTGCATCTGAACAAAACTTGTATGCTTTTCTTTTTAGAAGTTTTTTTGTTTAAAAATACAATTTCATATGCTTTTATTAATTTTTTCTCGTTTAATTAATATTGAATAACTTTAAGATAAAATCCCAAAAAAAAAAACGATGCCAGAAACGGACGAATTGAATGGCGGAAATAACGGTGAAAATGACGGTGCAAACATTGGTGATACCAATGGTGGAAACGACGGTGCAAACATTGATGGAAACGACGGTGAAAATATTGGTGGTACCAATGGTGGTCCCAATAGTGGTACAAATGGTGGTTCCAATGGTGGAAACGAAGAGAATGCAGGAGGTGAGTTAGCGCAATTGAATCAACCCAAATTGATTGGGCTGGGACTAAGTACTACTCCTAAAAACTTCAACGACCATATTTTTAAAGTTTGATTACAAAAGTAAATGAATTTTTTTTAAATTACAAAAATAAGTACGAAAATGCACCCCTTAATATCAAATCTTTTTTTGTTTTTGAAAAAATAGAATAACAATATAACGAATGCACCACTAAAATCCTCAACTGCCAATCCGAAATTTTTATCTAGATAGGTGCTTAACCCAGTTCTGGCATTTGTATTCAGGCTCGGATATCTGATGCTTTTTTTTATTTAAAACTAAACATAAAATGTGATTTTTCGACAAAAGTGTTCAACAAAAATACAGTAAAATAAAAATTGATTCAAGGGTGGTATCAAATGCTGTTTTTAGTCTACATTTGTTTGGTTGCAAGTCTCAACAAGTTTAGTCAAAAATTTAAAATTTTTAATTTAATGTAAAATGTCAAATTTGATGCTTTTTCCCGGTTCTAATATACTTTTGAAAAATTTGAGATCCGAGCCCTGATTTGTATTCGTAGCACTTAAATTAAAAAATCAAAAGGTGGAAAGGCACAGAACAAAAGTGGAGACAGCGTTTGGAAGAGAAAGAGAGGAATGAGAGGAAAGAGCAAAAACAACAACAAAGAGTGGCAGGCGCGAGGCCGTGGACGTGGAGGTGGTGAACGTGGACGTGGAGGTGGACGAGGAGGTGGTGAACGTGGACGTGGAGGAAGACGGGGAAGGGACCGCGGCGGGGGTAGTGGGGCGGCATGTGGTTCTTGCCGTGGTGCGGACAGTGGACGTGGGCCTCGAGGAGGTCGTGGCGGAGGAATGAGCATGGGGCATGACGGCGGCAATTTTGTTGTTAATTTTTTTTACCGTTGATTTTTTGTGTGTTGTTATTTGTCAAATTTGTTGTTGGTATTATGCAATCAAAAGCTATTATCGAAAATGAAAAAATTCAAAATTTTTAAAGATTTTTTTCTGAATTAAGTTTATGGCTGAATTAATTTTTGTCACGCATTTAAAATGCATATTTTAAGTATGTTTGCAAGTCTTTTTTGTGTGGATGAAATCACGGATTCAAAATTTTTTAAAATTTCTTTTGAATCAGGTGTGCGATTGAACCGATATTTTAATACTTCAGTAATAATTTTAAGCTTTTGTTTTCGAATATTCTTAACGGCTTTCTTAAATTTTTGTTGATGAGGGAAGTATTTAAAAGAATTAAAATCATTATTTCCAATTTTTTTAAAATATTTCTGGTGGAAATTCAGAAATTTAAAAATTTTAATTTTTATATAAAAAATTCGAAACAATTTACCGAAAAAAGGACACCAAACCAAATTGTTGTGTAGGTGGGAGGGGGGGGGGGGGTGGGTTGAAAGGGGCTAAGGTTGTACCTGGCGTGATCATTGGGGGGGGGGTATTTAGCGTGATTGGGATGCACTCCCCGCAACCCCGAACCGTTGTACCTGGCTCAATCAACAGTTCAAACTGCACACCCCGACCCCTGAACTAGGTAGCGAAGCTCGATAAGCGCGTTAGCGCTTTACCGGCACACAGGGAGGGTTGTACCTCACTCCACTAGTTTTTTGAAAATTTTATGAAAATATAAATTTTTTTTGAATGTTAAGGTTACATTTTTCGTTTTAATTGCATTTTTCTTAAGAAATTTTGGAAAAAGTGCCTGAAATTATTGAATTTCTGCAAAAATTTTCAAAAAAATGCCTAAATTAGCATTTTTCTCAAGAAAAATGCCTAAAATATTGATTTATTACGGAAAAATGGCGAAATATTGATTTATTTTCAAAAAAGCCAAAATATTGATTTATATTGACTAAAAAGTCGCTCTAATTGTAAAATTTTTCAAAATTGAATGCTATTTTTGGGCTTCTCTCACGATCCCCTATTCGCAAAAAAAACATGTTAAAACTTGAAATTCGCCCTCTACATATAAGCATACAAAATATGCAAAAAACATATAATCCGGGCCCTATTAATCGCCAGTCGGTCTTGTTTTACAACTATTTTTAACAAAAAAGCATAAAATATGATGGGCTTTAACGCGTTGCATAAATATTTAACGTCAAAATAGGGTTGAACCTCCGACCCTTTCCCCGACCCCGCAAATTTAGGCCATTTTTTGAAGTTTTCTCTGAGACCGTCCCCGACACTTCCAACCCCGCAAACCCCGAACCCTATCCCCGACTCGGGGTCGGGGCTTAACATATACCCCTAAAAATGGCATACTCGAGTGACAATATTTATTTTTTGCCGAGGTCAAGGCGGTGGTCTTGCGAACTTTTGCACCAAAAAATTATTCCAATAAATCAATGGCCAATCGGTTTGTCTCTTTGGCGAGTCTGATGTTTGTTTGGGTTCAAATCCGCTTGAATGCAAGCACTTATTTATTTTTATTTGGCCTTAGCCTCATTCGCTCACCCAATAATGCAACTTTTTTTAAAAAAATATTTTTAAATTAAAATATGCGAAAAAAATGAATTTGTGAATTATCGTATTTAAGCTTCAAAAAATTCCGCGTTTTTAAAATTTTGGAATCCGCTTACATCCCTGATGCCTTTCCTTCTCTTCTATAAGAACACATAAAAAAATGATCGGCTCTAATGTCAATAAATTTTGGAAATTATTTAATAAATCGGGGAAAACCCCGAAAAATTGGCTAAATTTGCGGGGTCGGGGACGGGGTCGGAAATGCTCACAGATCAAAAAAAATAATTTCACCGGTGCGGATTCGAACCCTCACCTGACTCCCCAACACACCTACCACACCACTACACCGCACTGGTGTCAAGTTGTAAAAAATCGTTCAAAAATATCCATTTTTTTTCCAAAATACCGAATACCGTAAAATACCGCGATATTCCAAGATGGCTCAGCCAGCATCGGTATTTTGATTCCGAAAATTCCAAAATTTCTTTGGTCGGTATACCGAATCGGGAAATACCAAAAAAAATATACCGTACCCTGCCGAACCCAAATGATTAGGGCTCGGATTTTTGTTCTTGCAAAATAGGCGCCTAAATAGGCACAACATTTTTTCTAAAATAGGCACAAATCGAATCAATTACAAGCCTCGACACATTCCCGAATTACCCAACAGAAACAAAGAATCAGCGAAGACGATGCGCCAAAAGGTTAAACGTGAAAAAGTGCTTAAATATTTATTAATAATGTATGGTATTATGCAAAAGCTGCCAAAGTACTTTTAATAATAATATATAAGAAATAAATAATAACATTAGCAAAAACACTTTATGCAAATTCCCGAGAGAATGAAATGTGCAATTTCAATCAGAAAATGTTGAGTAAAAAGCAGGCATGATCACTTATATCCGTGGATTATCCGGATATGTATACAGAATTTCAAAAATGTGGCGGATTAACGGATATGAAAAATCGACTTATCTGGATATATCCGCTGTATATCCCGATAACGGATAAATGAGACGGATAGAAAATGCACGGATAATCCGGGCATGGATTTAAAAATAGTATCCATAATCATGCCTGGTAAAAGTGCATAAATGTTTATCCCAAACTGTTTGAAAATTGTTTGTCGTTCTTGTCGATATCACAATTTGCGCGAATCTCAATTTACCCCAATTGGTATTCTTTACATAGATTCCATCCGGGTAAAGAATACCTACCATTCATTGCTCGTTGCACCTTTAGCCTAAAATATATATTTGTTTTTGAATAAAATGTAGTTCTTTTTTTCATTTCTCGTGCCGTTCAGAGTGTTAAATAAATTTATGTACTCAATTATTTCACTCTTTAAAATTATATTTCACTTTGGGTTTTACCCAACACTCATCTTTTTTAGCATTAAATGTTATGGGGTAGAACAGCCAAGATGGCTCCATGACACTTCCTCAGTGGACATTTCCTCAGTGCCATTTTTAAATTTTTATCTAATTTTTAGCCAATCTACAGTATTTAAATACTGAATAATATTGAATATGCATTTTAATATGCATTTTCAAAACTATGCATTGAAGAAAATAAACGAAAAATTTACATTTTTATGTGACTAAAAATTTTCAGAAAAAACTTGGTTCTGGCGCCGGGCTAGGGTATAAGAAAAACCAGGATTCCAGGTTTTTAGGGCCATAAGATTTTTTGCAGTATAAAAAAAGGAAAATACTTCTAATTAAGAATTTTTGTACTTAGGCCTGCTATTTTTAGGTAAATTCCTAATTTCTGCAAGCTTAGTTCGTTTGGCTTTACACTCTAACACTTTCTTTTAGGATTATATTCTTCTTAGTACTTTTGTTTTTTCATCTTACGCTTGTAGCTTTTTAAATAAATTTCAACAGCTAATCAATGGCTGATTATGTATTAATACATTTTTGATGTTACATAAATACTGTAAATTGACAAAAAACAGATAAAAATTTAAAAATGGCACTGCGGAAGTGTCCACTGCGGAAATGGGTAATCACCGCCAAAGGGCTATTTGGGGTTTAGGGCAATATTTTTTGTAAAATGACATATTATTTAAAAAACGGTAAGTAATAATAGTTTTTCATAATTTGCCATTTTATGTGACTTTTTGTCGCTTACCTGTTTAGTCAGCCTCAAATATTCATCAACTTCAGATTGTTTCATGGCCGATTCTAGGGCTGCATTATTCTTTTCACCTGAATTAAGTAAAAGCTGGCTATAATTATTGTTTATTTTGCGTATTTAAAATTGAAAAAATACGACTAATATAAATAAATAATGTTTATATTTGGTTTTTTTGTTAAAGGCTTTGATTATCGCACAATTTGTCATTAAATTTAGCACTTTCTTTGCATTTGGGGCTCAAAGACTTAACACGAAAAAGAATAGCCTAAAATGTCTTAAAATTACAATTTTTCAAAATCCATCAAGGGATCTTATGTAAAATTCATATCTTTTATTTATCTATTTATAAATATGTCAAATTAATTGTTGCCTTGCACTTTCAATGATTCGTTTATGGCCCATTGAACGTTTTCTTCTTCCGTTTGAATAGAACTTCCTATAATTTTCTTGATGCTTTTAAATACTCTACAAAATATAAATATAAATTTATAATCTATAATTTAACTAATAATTATATATAAAATTTATTGCCTGGATTATCGTGGAAAGCTGTAGCGCTGTCATTCGTAGCTTCTGGTATGGAAGACAGTACGGTTTGCGAATTTGAGCTGGTAATTGGTTCAGCTAAATATTTACAAATTAAATATTTTTAAGCAACTTAAGGTTTTGCTATTTTGATTTTTCCAAAATTTTGTTCAAGGCTTTGATTATCGCACAATTTGTCATTAAATTTAGCACTTTCTTTGCATTTGGGGCTCAAAGACTTAACACGAAAAAGAATAGCCTAAAATGTCTGAAAATTACAATTTTTCAAAATCCATCAAGGGATCTTATATAAAATTCATATCTATTATTTATCTATTTATAAATATGTAAAATTATTTGTTGCCTTGCCTTTCAATGATTCCCAAAAGTCTTCCCATAAGGCCCTTTGAACGTCTTCTTCTTCCGTTTGAATAGAACCTCCTATAATTTTGATGCCTTTAAATACTCTACAAATATAAATATATATATATTTTATAATTTAACTTTATAATTATGTATAACAATTTATTGCCTTGATTATCGTGGAAAGTTGTAGGTGGCGTTTGAGGTGGCGTTTGAAAATCGTTGTCATTCGTAGCTTCTGGTATGGAAGACAAACCGGTTTGCGTATTTGAGGTGGTATTTTGTTCAGCTAAATATTAACAAATTAAATATTTTTAAGCAGCTTAAGGTTTTGCTATTTTGATAATATTTAAATAACATATAAATTCATTTGTGATTCTTGGTTTAAGCTACGGTAAACGGAGCTGGCAGGCCAAAAGATGAAGAAAAAAAATCGTTGAGAATAAATCAGCTATTTTTAGCATTTATTTAAGTAATTAAACTCATTGGAAATTCTACGCATTTTATTATATAATTTGATTTTAGCAAATTATTTTATGTCAAAACATTTAATGCCAAACCATTGCCGTCGTCATTTCCGCCGTTTATGTCACGCATATCTTCAGCACTGAATCCCTCGTAACCGCTACCTTGAATGAGACCGCTCGAATCGTATGGAGCGGTCGTCGGGCTTGGAGCGGTCGTCGGGCTTGGAGCCTGATGGTTAGGGTTGCGCCTTGCTGGGACCAACGAAAAAAAGGCAGATAAAATCAGGAGAAGCTGGCACATCATTCTCAAGCACATGTTTGCCATCATCGTCTTTCTATGAAAATAAATTGTGAAAAAAACTTTAAATTTTTATTAAATAAAATTAATTGCTTCCCAATATTGTGTCAGAATCAAAAGCATTTTTTAATTTCAATTAACATAACCCTTTTGTCCATATCCTATTGACAAAATTTATACTAATGTAAAAAGTAATTTTGTATAATAATGCTGATTATATTTAAAATAAAGATTGTTGCGCAACACTATTTTATTGACAAATTTTATTTAGCTATATTAATAGAAAAAGTAATTTTGTATTATAATGCATATTTTATGATTATATTTAAAATGAAATGATTATTGCGCAATTCTTCTCTACATTATAATGCTAAAATAAGCAACGTATTATATTGATTCGATATGACACGACTATTTTATGTGCGCAATTCTATATGAATGTATACATGCTATAAATAGATTAGGTCATACTACTACTATACAAAATATAATATTCATGTCTACGGATATCCGCCGATATATCCGGATATGGATGGATACGGATACGAAATTTCAAAAAAGGGAAGGACACGGATGAATACGGATATGGAAGTCAAATCCGCGGATATCCGCGCATATCCGTATATTTGAGTACCAATGTTTTTATAATCATTTTTAATTTTACGTCGAGGACAGTTCGGTGTCTTTTGTACTTTTGACAAAATATTGCAATCATTTTTACCAGGTGGCACATTATGTTGTCTTTTCTGCAAGTCTGATTTGTGTTTTGGGTTTGAACCCGCTTAAGTGCAGACACATATTTATCATTTTGCCTCTAGTCACATACGCTTACCCCATTAATAAAATTGTTTTATAAATTTTCAAATATTAATTAAAATACTCGCCAAAACATTTAAAAAAAAACAACACATATTTCTGAATTATTGCTCAATTTTCTTAACAAAATTGTCAATTCTTGTAAAAAATTTCCCCCGGGGACATCATTCAACAAAATGCTTAATTTTTCGAAAAATGATGAAATTTCTTAACGAAAATCCCTAATTTTTCCCGACGGCGCCTGTCTGCACCTTCGGGCTCTCCTTCCCGGAAAATTAATTTAGCCCTTTTTTACAAAAATGCAATAAAAAACCGAAATTTTGCATATTTTGAGTATTTTTCAAAGCATACTTTGGCAAAAAATTGTTAAAACTGCATATTTTGGCCATTTTTGGTGCATATAAATCCGGGCCCTAATCATTTCATCTCAATTGAAACATTTTTTGCTTTCGTTTTATAAATATTATGCACTGATAAAAAAAATTCTTAATGAAAAAATTGAAAGAAATTTTCTCAGCGAATATTGCGGGTATCCGCGGATTGGATACGAATATGAATTTCGAAAAATGAGACGGATACAAAAGGCACGGATATATCCGGGCACGGATTTAAAAAATTGTATCAATGGCCATGCCTGGATTCCGCCTACCAGCTGTGCTTCTGTGCTTCTGAGTCACTGTTCAGCTCGGCAAGACAGACTTGCACTTTTATGTCGTGGACGAATGAGCGGGGAAACCATCAAAGGATTGATTTTCCTTAAACATGCGCTACGAGAACATACAAATGAGATTTAATTGCATTTTTGACAACATACCTATATTTTTTATTTTAATATCAATATAAACGAGAGAATTATATGCACATTTATCGCATATGTTCAGGAAGGAATATGATCAATCTTGTAACCTTTGAGCGCGGAGAAATGTTTTAACTGCCCGATATTCGGATTTTTTATCCGGGCGGGCACCCGGCCCCAACTCGATTATCTAACCCTATTGTACAGAATGAATACAAATGGTCATTTTTGGCGGATTTTTTCCGCTAAAAATTGCACCAATATGTATAATTTACCGCAGATTCAAATTTAATTCAGATAAGAAAATTTAAGAAATTAGTAGGGCCCGAATCGATCAAAGTTATGAAGCTATTTTTGGAAAATTTCGCAGTCATTTGAGGACCGTTGACCAACCAACCTCTTATATAAAAGTCGGCACACCACGTGTGTTCATAAAAATGTTTACAAAATTAAAATGAAAAAAAGCCATTCATGATAGTGAGAAAAATGCCATTTACAAATGCAATTAATAATGCCAAAAAAGGAACTAAAACTCTCAACAAATAATGGGGGAAACATAACTCTCGCGTAATTCATTTGCCAATGCCGTCCTGTGCCCTCCTCGGTCTTCAATTCGTCTTTTTCTTCTTCCAAATGTGCTCGTTCAGTACTTTGAACATTTCGATAAGCATCGCCTGGTGCCGCTTTTTGAGTTTGGCACTTTGGCATGCTTCAGCATAGCACGTCACTGCGCAAGGAGTGCAAAACACAGTGCCAACAACAACAGCCCAGCTGTAGGTACAAATTTTCCCGATACAATTCGTGGGGCCATCCGCGTCCCCCGCCGAACAGCAAAATACGCATTTCAGAAAGGCCTCGCCAATTGCTTCGGTCCCAGTGTAAGCGGTGTCAACCCGTTCCTTATTTTCATCAACTCTTTGTTTGCATACTAAAAAATTGTGTGGAATTGTACAATAATCTCCGAAAAAAATATATGAAAAACATTATTATATATGTATTAGAGCATGGATTTTATGCTCTAAAAAAGGCCAAAATATGCCAATGCCGAAATTTTGACCCAAAAAATGGCACTTTTAGTGCATTAGTTTGCCACTTAATTTTTCACTGAAATGTACCGCACCGGTAACAGATGAACATTATTATTAGTGTTCGGAAATGGCTTCGATGCGATATTTCGATAAAATATCGATATCGAAAAATAACGAATTAATAGCATTTTTCAGATACAAATTCGATACGAGATTTGCGATAGAAATATCGTATCGTGCCGGACACTAATTATTATCTTCTTCTGTACTACTAAATATTTTAACTTTTTTTTGTTTCTTTTTTCGTCCGTTGTTAAAATATTCTTTAAAATTTTCACAATAACATCATAATAAAAACCTCAAATAAAAACAACAAACTTTTCATGATCTCATTGGCACCCGCCGTACTCTCATAATTTTCAAAAAACTCTTTAATGATTGATCCGTGTTGGCTGATCATAGAAGTATAGGCGGCGATAGATACAAAATTTGCATAAACTTTGTTAAATAGTTCCGGGTTGACCTTCTTTAAACACTTTTGCAACGATTTATTGCTGAAAATGGGCGGGCATTGGCGCTTCTTAAAAATTCCGCTTCTGCTCCTATGCCCCCCCCCCCCCCCCCTCGCCGCCCGAATCCCGCCACAATCAAAACTTCCCGATTCCCTCAACGTCTTAGGCTAAGCCTAAGCTGGCCTAAGCTAGGCCTAAGCTAGGCCTAAGCTAGGCTTAGGGTAGTTTAGGCTTAGGGCTAGGCGCCTACGGCTAACGAACCCCAACCGAGGGTGGTTTAGGCCAGGGATGGTCGGAATTCCGATTTTCGGAATTCCGACTTCCGAGTTCCGACATTTTTGGGCTCGGAATTCCGACTTCCGAGTTCCGAAAAATTTTTAGGCCCCGGAATTCCGACTTCCGAGTTCCGAAAAATTTTTAGGCCCCGGAATTCCGAGTTCCGACTTCCGGAATTTTGAAGAAAAAATCGGAACTTTTCGGAAGTGTTACCCAAACTTTTGCAAAACAAAATGACAATTTGTACCGATTTTGTTTAAAAACATAATGCCAAATCAAATTTTAAAACCCTTAATTTAATACCTTTTGCACGAATTGTCGTATCAATAGCTGGTTGGCTCAGTGGTTTATCGCTATCATAACTTATACATCGGAGTTCTACTCCGAGTGAAAACACATTTAATTTTTAATTTAATAATTAGTCTTTTTATTGATTCGTAGTCGAAAAACAAAAAATATCGCTCAAAAAATCTTATAAAATGGTGATTTTTTGCAATTTAAAGATATTTTCCTAATCATTCCCAAAAAGCTTCAAAAAATTACCATTTTTAAAATTTTGGTTGCAAATGTTAACAAATTGAGTCAAAAATTCAAAATTTTCTCGGCGGCGCCTATCGGCACCGCCGACCCCCTCCCTCTCCCCCAGAAAACCTGTTTCAATTCCAGGAATTTTTGGACCTAAAATTAAAAAATGCTCGAAAACTTTTTTTTCCAATCAAACATGCCAATTTTTGAATTTGATTGTTAAATGTTTGATGTATTAGTGTTTTTGATTCGTAAATTAATTTATTCAAGTCAAGGCAAGATATTTAAGAAAATTTTTAAAACTTCCGAGTTCCGACTTCCGAATTCCGAGTTCCGACATTTTTGGGCTCGGAATTCCGACTTCCGAGTTCCGAAAAATTTTTAGGCCCCGGAATTCCGACTTCCGAGTTCCGAAAAATTTTTAGGCCCCGGAATTCCGACTTCCGAGTTCCGAAAAATTTTTAGGCCCCGGAATTCCGACTTCCGAGTTCCGAAATTTTTTGAGGCCGTCGGCTCCCATCCCTGGTTTAGGCATACGTTTGGCTTAATCTTAGCTTCAGTACAGGACTGAATCGGCCACCTTGAGGGGATTCAGTCTGGTAGCCAAAAATTCAATTGAATGGCTTTTACCCTTCGAGCGCAGCAAATAAATTTTTGGTTTTCGGAAGCCTCCCTTTGAAGTACTCCTCGAAATATGTCGTCATGTTGCCATCATCCAATTCGACCTTCAAACTGTAGGGCACCTCAAACTGAGCAGCAGCGACCCGTGCTTCGATAACCAAACTGTCTGCCATCGTGTCAATTTGGCCCAACAAATTGGCCAAGTCCTCATCACTGACTTTTTGCCCTTTTTTCTGATACTCTTTGTACAGGGTCGTTTTCAGAAATTTTTTATACACCTTCTTAACGTTGTTGTACTCAGTATAGGTTAGATCGCCGACACGTTCAATAGCTTTGATCTGTTGTTTGAACATCATTATAAACTTATCAAATTCTTCTAGAATTTGGAGGCGTTCAGCACCAGTCGGAGGCGGAGCGCCGTTCGCAGAATAAATATAGACGGCGGCAACCAATGCACTTGTTAGCAATATTTTGAGGTAGAAAGCCATAATAATTAGATTTTTGATCTTGTAATTAGGGCCGCTAATTATATGGATACAAAATTTTCAAATATGGACATAAAATATGGATGAAAAATTGTAAAATATGGACTAAATATGATTCATTTTTTTGGTGGCAAAATTTCGCGAAAGTCAGTTTTTAGGGCTGCATTTTTTGAAAATTTTGAAAAAGTCGATCCTTAGGGGCGTATTTTTCGTTTTTATTGCATTTTTGTTAAGGAATTTTTGAAAAATGTGGAAAAAATCGCGAAATATGGAAAAATATGGATTATAAAATGGGCTTTAGAAGCTCCAACCAAAGCTAAAAAGACTATTTATGGGATTTATACGTTGTTTCGAGTGCGCAAAAAAATATGCATTTCCATATAATTTGTGGCCCTACTTATAATGTGGGGGAAGGCAAAAGATCTGTAAATAAAAAGGAAAATGAGACGCCCCCCGCGGTCATATTAAAATGTATATGGCGCGGGCGGATTTAATGGAATAAAATTCACAAAACATTGTGACACATAAAATATGGGCTAAAATGACAAAAGTGCACACAAAATATGGTGCTAAAATAGAGAAAATCACCGTCAATTTTGTGTAAAAACTTTCAAATTCCTTCATCAATCTTTCTTTGTCAGATAAATTTTCGAGTTTTTATCGCAAAAATACTGCAATTCATTAGCGTTCAAAAATCGCATCCAAAAATCAAAAAACTGTGCATGGATTGGTAGGGAATAAGCATAAAAAAGTTGTAATAAAATGAGCAAAGCCAACACATTTTTTTAAGCTAACTGAATTTAAGGAATTGCTGAATAAATCGTTATATTTATGGCAGATTTATGACTTTCGTATAAATCATTCAGTTCAATTGGCATTTTTCATAAATTTAGCTCAAAAAATTATGATTTGAGCATAAATCATTCAGTTTAATTGACATTTTTCCTAAATTTGGCTCAAAAAATTATCATTTGAGCATAAATCATTCAGTTCAATTGGCATTTTTCATAAATTTGGCTTAAATTCAAATTTCATTTTGGAGGGGGGGGGGGGGAAGTCCCCCCCCCCCCCCCCCCCCTGCGGTCCTGGTTGTGGGCAATGTTACGGTCGTGATGGGGTGTTTTGTAAAAACTGCAAAATGTCGTAAAAACTGCAAGTGGGCTTCGTATATGTATAAAATAAAAATATCTTTAGTCATATTAAAAATAATAAAATAATAAGAGAAGTAAAAGTAATAAAATATTGATCATGAGTAGATATTTGCACTTTTATTTGTGCCAACGTGAATCAGTCTTGTGACAATAGCTTTTGCACTTGCCTTCATGAATTCCATGGCTGTTTCAAAAACCAAAGTTCATGCTTTGTTGGGCAGTTCGAATTTTGGGCGCGAGCTTTAAAGAGTCGTGACACTTTTGCAAATCACACATGTTTTTAATGATTGGAAAATTGTTTGATTAAATAAGTATCTAAGTTATTTACATTTATTCGTTATTATTAGTTGGAAGTGTTAATGACATCTGTCACGGTGTTCCAATACACTTTAATTTTAAAAGAAAATGCAATCAATCAAAATTCTCCAACAAATAAATCGGATGTCAAACCAAAAATGTGTTGAAAGAATTATTGGGGGAAAAAATCCTTTGCGTTCTTTTTGTTTTTTGCTCAATTGGGGGTTGCGTATTGCGGATTGTTGTTTGTGTTATTTTTTGTCTGTACTCTTTTATTATGGAGAGGCCCCCACATCATCCCTCTCACTTTTAACCTCCAAAATCATTTTCGGTCATTCATTTTGTTGTTTTCTTATTGTTTTTGTTTTTAGTCCAATTTTTTGATATTTTATTTATTTGACTTTATTCGATAAGTTGAAATGCCCAAAAAATATTCATTCAAATTCGTTGGGGGTTACCTTTTCGGCCACAACTTTTCTTGCAGACTTTCTTCACCAGGGTGGCAAAAATACCATATTTATATGGCATTTGCCATATTTTGGGGTCCGTGCCATATTACCATATTTTCACGATTTGCTATATTTTTGTGAATTTGAAAATTTGCCTAATTTTTAAATATTTTGTTCAATTTCTATAAATGGAAAATGCTCCTAAAAATTGAACATTTTTTTGCTTAACAAAAATGCAATAAAAGTACGATCTTTTCCTTTTTTGCCCAGACTTGTCAAAAAGGTAAAAACGATGCAAAAATCTCAATTTGGAGCAGCATTTTCATGCCATATTTTTGGACCTCGAGGCCATATTTTTGACTACTGGATTCGGCCACCCTGTTCTTCACTTAATAAATGATATGTATAATTCAATATCAATTTTATTCAAAATTGACTCGTTTGAAGAAGATTTAACGTAAACTTTTGTTGCCGAATTGTCCTCGCGCAGAATTAAAACCTTAATTACAAAACCACTTATTTTAGCATCTTATAGCTCTGAATATATTGTATGTAGCCACAATGGCTAATATCTACGACCAATTTATTATTGTTGACGAAAAATTGACCACCGATTTCACAATTCCATTTAACTGTTCAGTGGGATGTAACACTCGTTTATGCGATCACATCAATTCGCAATTCAGTGCCCTTACTGCGTTTGAATCACTGTAATTTATAATTTAAAAAAAATCTATTTATCATTATCGATGCTTAATTTCATCATTTTCAGCGAGTTTAAAATTTTCAACCTGTCTGAACATTTGCAAATCAAAGACGCTTCTGCTGTTTCACATTCAACGAATGCGTCGCGGCCGTTGGCACAAATTGTTTCATGGAAATGGAGTGAAGGAACACAGGAAATTGAAAGAGTGAGAATTTCGGTTTTTCTAAAGTACGGCAGAGAGTTAGATCTGGGCCAGGTGAAAAACGCCTTCTGACTGAACTGTATAAAAACACTTTTAGGGGGTAATTAAGGAGTAATTAATGGCGTAAGGAGTAATTAATGGCGTTGATCACAAGAAAACATTTTAGTTTTTGAAACAATTTTTGAATGGAAGAAAGGCTGCTACTTTATTACTGTTTTTTAGAACATCACACTCAACAGATGTGGCACAGAGGTGATCCTTTGCCACAATTCACCTTCCATTGTTATCAGAATCCTCAAAAAGCGAGAAGTGGTCGAGAAGTGAGTAATACAATTTTCCCTAAATTTTCTGCAAATACAATTTTATGCATTCTTCCAGCCCGTGCCCGCCGCTCAGCTCTCCGGATGACGATTTGACCGTGCACATCGGCGACCGTCAGGTGACGGTGTCCGCCAGTTGGTTGATGGTCGTCTCGCCGGTGGTCAAACGGATGCTCAGCGTTGAGATGCGGGAGAAGCAGCAGCGAACGCTCAACTTGGACGGCCTTGACATCACGATGGAGCAGTTCATGCAATTCCTGGAGTCCATCTCCTTCAATGCTCTCCATGCCCGAATTCTTCCCAATCGTGAGCAGCACAAAAAATAGAAAAATTTTGGAAAAAATTGGCGCTCAGACAGCAAGTCAATCTGAGCGCCGGAGCTCCAGAAGGTGACTTTTCTCCCCCCCCCCCCCCATTAATTTTCTGGGTACGTCCCTAACCCTGTGTATGGATGGAACTGGGGATTAGCTTTATCTACAAAGTATACACTGATGGTTACCAGTATTTTCCCGTTTCGAGAATTTTCTGTTCTTTTCCTGTTCTGGCCTCGAGAACAGAACAGTATAAACTGTGCTTAATAATGGTCCAAATTAAAAATTTTCTGTGCGAAATTCAGTCTAAGATGTAATTGATGATTCCTAGATAAATGTGTGCAGTCACTTGCTGTAGTGATGCTCGAGAGTTGAGACCTAAAATTTACCGAGACCTGAGACTTGACTCGAGATCGAGATTCCAAAAAAACCCGAGGCTTTTTTTGAAAATTTTTAATTCAGGTTCAAAAATTTAAAAATTCGGCAATTTTTTGAAGCTTTGTATGTTGAAGTGAATTCGCTGAAGCAAAAGTAAAAAATTTCTAAATTGTCTTCAAAAATATTGTTTTTTTTATCATCGAAGTTCACAAAAAGGCCGACAAAGGGTTCGAACTCCCAACCATCATCCCCTAGGGCAAATTTACCGTATTTCCTTATAATAGAGTCCCCGGGGGCTCTATTGTCCAACCCTCCCAAAAAGGGGGGCTCTATTAGAGAGGGCTCTAATTGAGGGGGGAGGGGGGCTTTATTATAGGAAATACGGTATTGCCCAATCAGTCCCCGACTTTCACATTGTCAGCATAAAATAAATCGATCAGTGAGATTACGACTAATTTGACGGGTTCAGCAACAAATGTGCTCGAGCTGCTCAAGCTGGCCGACTACTTCCAGATGGATTGGCTGAAGGAGCGCTGCGAGGCTCATCTGATCAATTGCGTGGAGATTCCGTTGATCGAACGTTTTCTTCTCATCGAACGCTATCGTCTCAACAATTTGAAGGTAGAGAGACATTTGAAAGTTTATGTCATAGCAAGGCCTGAAAATTTCTACAAACACTTTTTTATCAAGGATTTTTGATGGGTCCGGCGATTTTTTAACAAAATTTGTTAAGGAAATTGGTCTAAAACATGAAAATGGTGCCGAAATTTTCGGCTTATCATGTGGAATTACGGTCCCGACGAAAAACATTTTTAAAAATTCAGAATGCAGGTCTTGGTTAAAAATAAGCGTAGAACACGAATTCGAGCTCGGATTTTGCTAATACCGAACCCCGAACCAGAATTCGAACAATTTTTGAATTTTCAGACTATGTGAAAAATTACGCATGAACCCAAAAAGGTTAAAATCTTCAATGGTGTTTGCAAATTCCGAGCTCTGATTTGTGATCTAGCATTTTTTACCCTAGAAAGCATGCATTTATAATTTTAGAGATTTAAAATTTTTTAATTTTTTTTTCGTCGGAACCGCAATTCCACATGATTGCCAAATTTTCGTTTAGAGGTGATGGGGGGGGGGGGGGTCGCTTTCTCCACCAATTGGTTTTTAAGAAAAATTTGTTAGAAATTCAGAAAGTTTGTCGTCAATTTAGAATTTCTTCCTGCGCTGTTTGAATGCTGACAAGTTGGGAGCGTTTTTGAGGGCAAATCGCGAACGGTTGTCGTCTGCCGGGACCATTAGCGAAGAGTTTTGGGTCGAGCTGGCAATGCGACAATAGAGGCAGGCGCGCCAGATTCTTTTTAATCAGAATTTTTCTGAAATTCAAACCTTAATCGACATATTGTCTTGTCTTACCACCACTTTCAACAAAAATGCATAAAATATGCATGTGCTTTTACGCGTCCCATGAATATTCTCAGCCAAAAACCACAGAATGTCGAAAAAAAAAAGAAGAAAATTTTTCAATCTCGACAAGAACCGGGTGTTCTCTAAATTTTGCCTAATTCTAAAGCCCGAACCCGAATTTGAGCATTTTTCGAAAATTCAAATTTTTCCATAAACCAAATGGCCTCAAAACATTCAAAAAGCATATATGTTCCCGTTCATTACTTGCCTTCTGGCCACATATTTTGAATTAAAAAAAGTCCAAAATATCTACCAAAAATGCCAAATGATGGCATCATCGAGTCAACTTTTTTACAAGGTCCGCTTAAAGTAACGAGTCTGTGTCGTAGTGGTTTGTCTTTCGGCAAGTCAAATGTCGTGTGTCGGGTTCGAATCCTCTTCAGTGGCGAGCAAAACAAAAATTTTTGAAATAAATTCATCACATTTTCCTGAATTTTTGCTTCAAATTTCTTAACAAAATTAAGTCCCGAACCCGTCCCGGTTGAAAATCTTGGTCCCGGTCCCTATTTTTCCCGTCCAGGTCAATAAATAAATAAATTAATTCGAAATTGAAGACATTTTTATCGAAAAAACGGTTTTAAGCCCAACCTTTCGGTCAGACAATTCCATAATTTGTTTGTTCTTATCAAAACGACGGCGTGTGGTGGATGAAGCACTTTAGTACCTTTTGGACTTGTGCTACACAGAGTCTGGAGCAGTCCGAAGGGCCTGATCACGCCGGAAGACCCTCCCTAGGGATGCTTAGGGTCTTCAAATGAGTCCACAAAATTCCCCAAGTTGACGGAGGTGCCTTAAGCATTTCTTGAGAAATGTTTCAATGGCATTGCTTTTGTTGCAATTCCAATGGCATCGCTTCACCAAATGTTTAAAAATTTTAATTTTATAAAAATTTATTTTTACAATAAAGGTAACTAACTTAAGATCTGTTGTAAGTTATAGCCTTAATACGACCACTATTTGTAATCAAAAACCGCAACAAAAAAAAAACTACACTCTTTTTTAAAGTTGCAAAAAACTAGGATTTGCAATAGAGACCCGATAAAAATTTTTCCCGGGAACGGGAATTTCACATTTAACGAGAACGGGGAGCGGGAATCCCGTACTTTTCCCGCGGGAATCCCGACCAGCGCCTGCGTAAATTCCATTATATTGGACCACCAAACGTTCGAGCTCACTTTTTGAATAATTTGAGGCCAATATTGAATTTTGGAAATTTTTGAATGGAAAAACATATTGGTGACTCTGATTGGCACTTTTCTTTTGAATATTTTGTTAATTTTGGCATATTCAGTGCATAAATTTCCCTTGAAATGGATTGATGGGGGAGAGGTCAGTGAGCAGAAATCAAAAATCAAATACATACGGACGGCACAAAGGCCCCGAGGCAAGATTTTGATGATTCTCTCCCAATTGCTTGGTGTTTTTAAGGGGGATAAGGTCAACACAATTTTGCACATTTTGGCATTTCACCTTTCCCTTTTTGATTCGTTCATTTTACGCTTTTTCGCCTTGACTCTCTGACTTTATCCAATAAATAAATAAAATATAAATTTATTTATTTGTTTGACCCCGGGGCATTTTGATCGGTTTAAACCATTTTACCCAAAAATTTGTCGAATCGGCCCAGAATCCGAGTTTTTTTATATGTACTTATTAAGAATGGCCCATTTTTTTAGTTTTTTTAGCTCAGTGGAATTCATAATAATCATTTGGATCAATTAAATTATAAGAAATGGTTTCCAATTCATTTAAAATAATTATTATGTTTAAAATAAAATCCGTAAAATGCTTTTTGAGAAACATTAAATGTGTTAGAAAATAAGAGTACGGTACACAATTTTATACATTTTTTCTGTTTAGCTCATTGAAATCATAAAATCAAATCCAAAACCAAATGGCGAACAATCCGATGAAAGTGGAAAAACGGTTGAAAGAAATGTGAGTTTTTTTAATCAAAAAAAATCGAATAATTTCCCAAAAACTGTTGGCCCCTTAAACGAGAAAATTGGCACTTTTTGGATGTAACAAAACAAAACTTGCCTTATTTATGGAGTGATTTAAATACCTTTTTCAACCATTTTAACACGCCAAATTTTGCAGTTTCATTTGTGACGACGTTTTGTTCGATGTCTTCACATTTTTTGGGCATTTTGTGCTCGGACTGAAAGTGGCGCTGATCAGTGATCGATTTGACTTTTTGGTGGACGCGCATTTCAAATTGAATGAATGGTCGTTGGGTCGGTTGGACATTTGTCGCGCAGCTGACGACGGTATCGGCGCTGAAATTGTCAAACGAATTGGTTATAATAATGTCGAGCGACGGCTTCAAATTCCACAAAAATCACTTCCAAACAAAGTGATCGGATTCGAAAGTATTTGGATAAGGTCATTCATTCATGTGTCAGCATTTAAATTTTAATATTTACGTAAATTGTTTAGGTACATCGACCAAAGTGCCATCGAATTCCTCCAAAACATTTGCCGACTTTTCGACTCCGAAGGGACAGATCTTTCCATTTTTACACGAGTTGATCAAAGCCGCAGTTTGGAAACCATTTGGCATCGGATTTGGCCTCTGATCAATGCCAACATTTGCGGCTTATTCTTGTCACCCTCCGATCTCGACCGTTTGCGCCAATTCTCTCCGGCCGTTCTCGGCGATTGCCCAAAACTCCAAGTGATCCATGCCGGTGTTTTTCCCAAATTTCCGGCCGATGACAGTGCCGGCGCTTCATCTGCCCAAGCTTTGGCCAAATGGTTGCACACGCCCCGCGGGGATGGCCTTCCAAAGGTGGTGAAATGCTGCTTCTATTCAAGTGAAGTGGAAGGACTGCAAATGGTGAATTTTGAATTTTATTGCATTTTTTCTGTTTTAAATTTCATTTTAAGGAATTTGTTAACTCGACGAAACCTGTCAATTTCATCATCAGGAATTTTTATGATGGGCTTTTGCCATTTTATTTTGTGCCATTTGAGCTGAAGAACAATTTGACGGGGGAGCGTTTGGTGTTGCGGCGCTTTGATGAAGACAGGTGGCTGTTGGTTCGTTGTCCAACTGAGCGCGACGAAGCGAAATGGGTCAAGTGGGAAGCGGACGCTTTTGATGGTGGCAATCCGTGGAAAAGCATTCGCATTGGCTTCAACGACGGGGACATCGGGGACGATCTGGCCCCAACACCAGGCATGATCATATGGTAAATGCCCGATTCGTTTTTTGCCAATTCGGGGTTTACCCGATTCGTTTTTGTGTGTTAAAAGTATGGGCACTCTAACCTTCCTACTGTCTGTGCTCTTTCTATTTTGTATTAGTTTATATAGAACGAATTGGGGTCTTGTCGATCATACCGTATCCAACCCCACGGATAAAAACCTGGTCCCTGCTTTTTCAATATTCCGATCTCCCCACTTCCATTCTTTGTTTTTCCAAATTTATGTCATTTTTGTCAATTTCTAATTTTCAGACACTCCTTGACGCAGACGAAGGTTCGAGTGAGCCCCAAAAAGAGGAACAACTGAGGGGACGACGTAATTTGGAGGGAAATTAAAACGAGAAAAGAAAATAAACTAAACAATTGAACGCCATTTATAAATGTGTTTAAATGCAGAATAATCACCAAAAAAGTTATGGCAGGAAAACCCCACATTTTTTTCAGCACAAAAATAATTTCAAAACAACATCTCCTTGCAAAAAAATGGCCGATTTCCTCAAAAATAATAATAACTTTTTGCCTGCAGCACAATGCGTATCCAAACCCGTCGGAGACCCAACCCGGGTAGCCGAAAAATCCGGGTATCGGGCGGGTATTTGCAAAAAAAAGTTTGCGTTATTTCACTTAAAAAAGCAAAAACTTGCACAATTAGACACGATTTAAATTAGAAATTTTACCAAAGCTATAAACTATTCAAAAACAAATATGAAGTTAAAAAAGTTTTTGTGAAACAAATTTTTTGTAATTTAAAGCCATTAGAAACACATAGGAAATTTTCAAAAGGTTTTTTATGCATTTTTAATAACTATTTTTTGCAGGCTTAGATTTTGACATTATTGGACCTGTCCGATCCCTAGTTGAAAAAGACCCTTTTAAATTTTATATGTAAAAATCAATATTTAGAAATTTTCCATAAATTCCGGTCATTTTGGGTCCCGGAATTCCGGATGGTTATTTTTTGGCTTTTCCCTAATGATTTTAAAATATTTGAATTGGCAAATAATATTATGGAACAAAACTTATTGGATAACCAAGCCAAACTGTTCAAAAATCATTATTTATTCTTGAAAATAATTTTATGATCCCATCGCATTGAATTATCTCTTTGGTAAATGTTGATCATAGGGCCCAGAAAGGAAATTACCCAAAAACACTTTAAAGAGTTTCTCTTATGCGCTAAAAACGAATAGGTAACTTGAAATTTTAGCGCGTTCGACCTTGGCCGACAGGAAGACACAAAATTCAAGTCAAAAAATCTCCTTTTTTGGCAATTTTAAACGGTTCAAAAACGGGTTTAAAGTA
This sequence comes from Globodera pallida, assembly GCA_020449905.1. Lineage (NCBI taxonomy): Eukaryota > Metazoa > Nematoda > Chromadorea > Rhabditida > Heteroderidae > Globodera > Globodera pallida. The sequence goes on from JAIXHY010000016.1 coordinate 375,597, forward strand.
GGGTCGCAGCCGATCGGGGAAGGGGAAAACCGGGAATCCCCGGCCATTCTCATCCTCGTCCCCGTTCCCCGGTTTGCCCATCCCCGAAAACGGGGATCCCCGGTCTCATCCCCACCGGGGACGGGGATGAAAATGCACCCCTAAAGCTGGCCATCAATCAGAAATTTTAATGATTATATTCATTAGTGTTTAAATTTTGGTTGAGGTTTTGGCAAAAGATTTTAATCCTTTTTAGGTGAATTCTTCCAAATGACAAATCGAGTCAAAAATTCAAAATTTTCTCGGCGGCGCCTATCGGCACCGCCGACCCCCCCCCCCCCCCCCCAGCAGAAGTAAAGCAGAATTCTCAAAAAAATTTGCATTTTGGGAAATTTCTTAAATGCAATAAACGGAAAATTTATCCCTAAAACCAAACATTTTTTCGAAAACTCCTTATCAAAAACGCAATAAAAAGGGAAAAATACACCCCCTAAAATCGGCTTTTTTCGGTACCCCCCCCCCCCCAAGCAAAATCCTAAATACGTGCCTGGGCACCCCATCTTTAGCATTACCAAAAATTTGCATTCCCTAACCAATTTTCTTAACAAAAAAGTGCAATAAAACGCAAAAATGCACTCCTAAAATTGAACTTCTTTTGAAAATTTTACAACTGATTTGTGGAAAATCGCAAAAAAAAAACAATGTTTTTAACCGATTATTTTTAGTCAAAATCAAGATAAAAATCATTAGATTTGGTCTAAAATTGATTTTATTTTAGTGTGATGTGGGAGGCGGATATTTATTATTTGGGGACAAGTTGACTTATTTAATTTAAATATTTGGCGTTGTGGTGCCGCTTTTGACATCCAATTTTCCCTCGTTGGTTATCATATCTTTTTGTTGTGTGCAATTTGCGAGCGCTTCCCTTTTAATTTAATTGCTGTGCTTAATAAATAATTGAACTACTTCGACGGGAAGGAAAATAGGTTCCGAAACAATCGAGACTTCTCACATGGCGCTCCCGGAAGAGGGTGAGTGCAACGTCTTTTTGTGACATCGGGAATTGTTGCCATATTCGCGAGCAATCGAGTAAGAAATTTTTTTGGGGATTTTTGAGAAGTAAGCAGACGCCGCTAGTGCAATATCCAGGCGATATTGTACTAATAATTGTAGCTGTGTGAAAAGAAGTCGTCGGTGCTATATCTAGGCGATATTGTACCTTGTTGCTGGCAAAATATATATCTAGGCGATATTATTTTGCGCCCTCCAGTGCAAAAGCAGCTCCGAGAAGCAGTCAGCATGCGCCAGCAGCAACCCCAACCGAACTATTTGACACGGAGGCGCGCCCACAATTTGCGAGTAGAAGATGCAGCACTGAACCTCGCCGAAATGCAGAATCTGCTCGAGCAGCGCCGTTTGGAAGAAGAACGGGAAGCAGCAGGGCATCAAGTTCGCCCGCCTGCAGCCGTAGACCAAAATTTAGAGGAAAATCTGATAGCTCGCGAAAGGGCACAGGACGGCAGAGCTAATGAACAACAAAGACAACTTCTCCTTTCAGAAAGCATGGAAATGGACGGACTTTTGGACGGAGATCAGGTTTCAATTGCCAGCGCGGGAGCAACCGAACTTTTGGCTGAAGAGGGAACGCCACCGAACAATCGGGAAGAGCAGATCAGTCAAGGTTTTCGACAATTTCATCAAATCGGGGATAGGGCGCGTTTGAGAGGTGCGGAAGAACACCAGCGGAATTTCGCGCATCACTTACACCCGCCTCAAGTCAATAACCCGTTGAACACCTGGGGACCCTACTATGAAACGGTCTCTCTGAACGCCCCGCCGTACTGGGCCCCACCATTCTACGGGATGCATCAGTGGGTGCCGCCACCATGGGTTAGCAACCAAAGAGCGTATAGGGGAGCCCCGGACCAAAATCATCAGAGAAACTGGCAACCCACCAATGCAAACAATTACCAAAATTCGGCGTTAAATCACATGAGAGGCCCCACCGGATCTCATCACATCACCGGACCGGCTGAGTCGCAGTACAACCGACTTGAAGCGGTCCTGATCCTCGATAAACTCCCCGATATTAACGGAAGAGAGGGGTCCGACAAGGTCAAGGCCTTTTTCAGAAAATTTGATCTAAGCACCGAGGGTTGGTCTGACGGGGAAAAGCTACGGGCGCTCCGCTCTAAAGCGGAAGGCAAAGCCGAAAGAGCATTGAACGCCGCATCCGAGTTTGAAGAGACGGCAGCACGGATGATGTCGCGCCCTGTGATTTTCGAACGAATAAAAGTGGAAATGATACAGACGCTGGACGAGTTGGACGCAAGAGAAACAGCGGCGTTTGATGATCTTTTCTCCGGACTTATAAGGAAGCAAAATGAAACCATCGATCAGCTAGCCGACAGAGTGGGCAGAACCGTGCAGCGAGCGTATCCGAATTTGAGCTCACGTGCCATCGATGATTTGTCGACTAAGCACTTTCTTCGAGCGCTGGACAGCCAGGACTTAGCGTTAACTCTGGAAGTGTCGCGCACGCCAAGTATGAGCTACGACCAGTTTGTAACGCTTGCAGCTCGTGCCGAGTCCACAAAGAAAGCAGTACAAAAGGCGTCAACACATTCACGAGCACTGCAAAGCGTCCAACAAGTAGGACGAGATAACAACGAATATCGCAGCCGTCAAGCCGGACCAGCAGTAACGAGGGCATGTTATAACTGCGGAAAGTCCGGGCACATCTCTCCCTACTGCCAAGAGCCAAGGCGGAGCGTCCAATCTGCTTACCGCACCAATTATAACACGCAATCACAAGTTAATCCGAGAACCAACCAGCCTATGCAGAGAGACTTAAACCAAAACCGAGGGCCGTGGTACCCGCCTCAAAATTTCACGCCGACCCGAACCGGCGCCAACAATTTTCCTTTGACAATGGGGAAGCGGCCCAATTATGATGATCGCGGTCAACAACCAAACGGTTCAGCTGGAACAAATTCAGCAAATTGCATCCAGGTTGAGGAGGTACCAAAAGAGAAGCTTACAGTCGGAAGCATTGTCACAAACGGAGAAGTCCTGAAATGGTTAGAAGAACTTGGACGGCTAAACGCGGATGGGAAGGAGAGCTTAAGAGTTGGAAAGTTGGTGGTGTTTGAGCTGTTAGTAAAGGGAAAGAAAACATCGGCAATGCTGGATGGAGGCGCCCAGCTGTCCCTGATTTCAGCCGGGTCCCTGTTCAAATTCGTGCAGGAAGGTGTGGTTGACGTAAACAAAAGAAATTACAACAGCACCCGGAACACAGCTTTCGACTTCAACGGAAAAAAGATCAACACCTTCGGAGTTATTACACTCCCAGTGAATCGTGTCGATTTTGAGGAAGTGGAGATCGAATTCTACATAACATCGGCATCATTCGGATTCGACATGTTGATCGGGACTAATGCACTCGGGTTGCTAGGGCTAAAGATGTACGACGAGAAAACAAACACGATGATCGATTTTGAATGTGTGTCGGAAAAGGAAGCAAAAACCGAACATGAAGTACGCGTTGCGTGCAATGTGACACTACAGCCAAAATCGATCACCCTGGTTCAGCTTAAGCTCGACGAAGAGACAACCAACGATCTTATTGTTACATCTGCTGACGCAACACAGAAGAACTTCCGAATCGAACCCAGCGCTGTGAAAGCGAAGGACAAAAACATTGTCGTACCAATAACCAACTATTCGGCATGCGCAATCAAAATGGCTAGCAATGAAATAATCGGCGTTGCAGAAGTTGTTGAAAACGTGACAGAAGTTGGGAATGCCCTCGACTTTGAGCCAATAGGGAAGGTACAACGGGTTAGCAACCTTCAATCCCGGGAAGACAATCTCGTTGAGAAGAGAAATAAGTTGGGAGAAATACTGCCAGGCTTAACAGGAGAACTTGGAGAAGAGGAAAAACAGCCGCTACGAGAGCTGCTTTTCGACTTTGGGGAAATATTTGCAGTTGAAGACCACGAACTGACGCAAACAGACTTAGTGACACATTACGTCGATACTGAGAAAACGGCACCGGTAAAAATGCGCGTAAGACCTGTACCCTTCGCTTTCCGAGAAAAGGTCGCGACCATGCTCCAAGATTATTTGGAAAGAGGTTTGATACGTCCGTCATGGTCCCCATACGCAAGCCCTATTGTGTTGGTACCTAAGAAAGATGGCACAATTCGTTTCTGTATAGACTACCGAGGTCTGAACGCCGTCACAGTTAAGGACGCGTTTCCGCTTCCAAATATTGACAACACTCTGATGATGTTGGGGAACAAGAGGGTGTTCAGCACAATGGATTTTATGAGCGGGTACTGGCAGATTAGGATGCACCCCGATTCTATCAGCAAAACAGCGTTTATAACGGAATTCGGATTATACGAATATTTGGTGATGCCCTTTGGGATGTCGAACGCAGTAGCAACATTCCAGCGCTTCATGACCAGACTGTTCGACGGAGTTTTGAACAAGTTCGTTTTCATCTACATTGACGACTTATTGGTGGCAAGCGAATCACTGGAACAGCATTTGGAGCACCTTCGAATTGTTTTTGAGCGGATTAAAACAGCGTCATTAAAGCTGAAAATAACGAAATGCCGGTTCGTCGCCGAAGAACTGCCATTTTTGGGTCACATTCTCACACGTCGGGGAATAAAGAAGGACCTAGACAAAATTCGGCCGATCGCAGAGTTCCCACCTCCGCAGACGAGAAAAGAGCTTCAATCGTTTCTTGGATTAATGACCTACTACAGGAAGTTCGTCTATAATTTCGGCAAGATTGCCGCCCCGCTGTTTCGAAAACTGAAGAAGGATGTACCATTCACTTTGGGTAGCGAAGAATTTGAAGCAATCAACTCACTCAAGGCAAAAATCGCCGAAAATGTGGTACTTCACTTCCCAGATTTCAATGCAGCACAAAAGGACCCGAGCAGAATGTTTCTGATGATGACGGACGCTAGTAAGATAGGGGTGGCGGCAATTTTGTGTCAGCCAGACGAAAACCTTAACGTCAGGCCCATTTACTTTGCGTCGAGGCAGTGCAACCAAGCCGAAAGTCGGTATTCGCCGACAGAGCTCGAAGCGCTTGCAATTTGTTTTGGGGTTAAGAAGTTTTCCCAATTTATTTCCATGATCCCGACACGCGTGCTGACCGATCATCGCGCATTAGTCCCGATGTTTAAAACCAACGGAGAGACGGGTAACTGGCGCGTGGACAAATGGATTATGCAGATAAGATCCCGCTTCATCCTTCGCGTTGAGTACAGACCGGGGAAGAGTAACATTGTGGCGGACGTTTTGTCACGGAATTTTCCCAATGCGAAGAAACTGGAGCCCGAGAATGAGGAGTCGGAAGAGTTGGCAGTTATCGGAGTGATCAAAGAGGGCGAAAATCAAGAGCACCCCAGCAACAAAGAAGAATGGCAGCTGAAAACGCAAGAGAGCGAACTGAAAGCCTTGGTGGAATTTCTTCGAGACAGAATTTTGCCAGCAGATCCGCGCGAAATTCAAAGGATTATGTCAATGACACCATTTTACACTCTGATTGATGGGCTGTTGTACCAATGCGAACAACATACCGGAAAGTTGCGAATTTTCGTACCCGAGGAGTTCCGAAAAGCAATGGTGGATGAGCGCCATTCCGGAATTTGCTCAGGCCATTTCAGCGCCAAGAAACTATATCTTCAGCTGGCGGAAAAATATTTTTGGCCGAACATGCGAGCCGATTGCAATCGAGCCGCTACGAATTGCAGAATTTGCGCTCATACGCGACAGCCGAGAGCAAACCAACCGGGCGTCCAAATGGTTAAAACGGCAGAACCATTAGAGCTGGTTTGTTTGGACATTTTGGACATTGGACGGAGCCGGGCGAAGAACAGATATGTCCTCGTCTGTGTGGATCACTTCAGCAAATGGACAGTCGCGGAGCCCATCCCGGACAAGTCGGCAGAAACTGTTGCTCGAGTATTTGTCGAAAATGTGATCTTAATTTTTGGAGCTCCGCGACGAATTCACTCTGACCGGGGAAAAGAATTTGTCAATTCGACGCTTGAGGGAATTTCGAAAATTCTAAAAACGGAAGTCTCCACCACATGCGGATATGACCCACAAGCGAACGGCTTAGCAGAGCGCGCAAATCAAACAATAATTAGAATGCTGAAACGCACGACAATTTCAGAATGGGATTGGGATTTGAGACTGCCATATGTAGTATTCGCTCTGAATGTGACTCCCTCAATTGCGACAGGATTCTCGCCCCATACACTAATGTTTGGCAGGAATGTTAATTTTCCGACCGACGCAAACGTGAAATTTGACGTTGACCCACGGTACACCAGGGACGAAGATACATATCTTCAGGCCTTCCGGGAAAACCTATCCGAAATTTTAGGAGAAGCGCGGAAAAACGCCGATGTCGCTCGCGAAAAGAATAAAATGGAATTTGACTCCCGAAAATTCGTAAAAATAGGGAAATATGCAATTGGAGACAGAGTAATGGTCATCGTTCCAGCAGAAAAACAAAAAGCAGGGATTAGGAAGTTGGCGTGGAACCACTTTGGCCCTTACAAAATCACGGAAATAACAGAGTCATCAGCCTTTGTAGTGCCAGTCGACAAATTAGAGCGAAGTCCCCTCAAAGTGCCACTCGAGCGATTAATACACGTCCCTCCAGGGATCCCCGACATTTCCATTCTTCCCGAAAAGAAAAATCCTTTCCGGCATCTATTGAAAGCCATGGGAGTTTTTGAAGAAGTTTCCCGGGCCAATTTGGATATTTCTGGGAGCGAGCAAACCACAGGAGTCGAAAACGGGGCGGAAAATAGGAAAAAGTTGGTCGTTTATTCGTTGAGGTCAACGAATTTTTTAGGTGGTGGGGCGGTTGAAGGGGAAAACCGGACTGAGACGTGCCGCCTAGGCGACGGTACCTTTCAGTGGCTTTCGGACTGTTCTGGCACCGGGCACGACAACTGCAGCCACATGCGCGTGTCCGACTTCGACCCTGTGATCGATCGGGCGTCAGATTTGGGAACGACTGTGGTGACCAACCCGATCAAGGCGTTGTTGACAGCTTTCATCCTCCGCCGTCTCAATTCGAACACTGCCGGCCGGCAGCTGGTCTCGTCAATCATCACCGCTGACGCTGGTCAGGAGTGGATTGTGTTCTGCGGCCACCGGGGCAATCTCATCCCCTCCACTGTCCTGCCTGCCATCGCCGATTTGCGAGACTCGTTGGAGGCACGGTTCCTCAACTGCCGCGTGACTAGTCAGGCACTGGCCGCGAGTGCTTTCCAACCGTTGGCTCTGGATCCGCCGGAGATGCCATTTCAGGGCGAGGAGCGCGAAGCGTGGTTAAAAGTGTTCGGACAGGCAGCCTGGACGATCGAAGAGGTCAGGGCCAAATTCCTCCACCGGCTTCCTCTGTTGGAATACCCGCGGGCGATTATCGGCGACTCCACGGCCCAGCAGCTGTACACGGAGATGACCGAGACAGCGCTGATCTCGTCTGTAGACGATGGCCTGGCGGGGATTGTGCGGCAGTTTGCTGGCCTCATCCTGTCCTCCAAAGTGCGCGCGGTCCTGCTTGTTATGGGGCGTGACGCGTTGCTTGCGGGTGAGACGATGGAGACGACATTGGAGTACCTGCAGCGGGTGAAGGAGCTGTGTCTGCGCTATCGCCATGCAAAAATCGTATGGGCTATACCGCCGTATGTGCACACGCGTCGGGTGGCCTACGAACAATTTCTGGAATTGCTCATTTCCCTCACCGATCAGTGTCCGATCCAGCTGGCGTTTGTCACGGCGCGGGGACGATCATTGGCGGAGCTCTTTCGCTACGGCGGCACGCACAACGGACAGATCGTGAACCAAACCGGAATTCTGACAGACGCCGGTGTCCGGGCGTTCCTCGTCTGGTTGTACAACGTGGTCGACTTTCCGGGCGAGCGGGAGATGGGGCGAAGACGTTCGGTGGTTAGTCGGGTGCCCCCGGGGTCCCCGAACCGTCTAGGCGACGGGAACGGACCGAGTCGGAGCGAAGATGACAGAATTCGCCGGCCCTCATCGGCAGGATCAGTGCGCGGCCCGTCGGGGACGTCTCGTGATCGCTGTGACCGCTTTCGCCGTGATGACCGGCAGGGAGGACGAGTTCCCATTCGAGAACGGCTGTCGGCGTCTAGGCGACGCCCGGAGTTCGGCTCGGCTCGTTCGTTGCGGCGTTAGCACTCATCCGCCACCAGACACCTCCCGGTTCCAACAGCCAAATTGCCTAGGGACTTTCGGCTTATTCCCCCCTTTTTCTTTCTCAGCGTCGGGGCGCCGCTTCTTCGGACGGGCGGGATGTGATGTGGGAGGCGGATATTTATTATTTGGGGACAAGTTGACTTATTTAATTTAAATATTTGGCGTTGTGGTGCCGCTTTTGACATCCAATTTTCCCTCGTTGGTTATCATATCTTTTTGTTGTGTGCAATTTGCGAGCGCTTCCCTTTTAATTTAATTGCTGTGCTTAATAAATAATTGAACTACTTCGACGGGAAGGAAAATAGGTTCCGAAACAATCGAGACTTCTCACATTAGAAAATTATGACATTTTTAAAGTAATTAAAAATTTACAAAAAAAAGTCTCGAGTCTCGGGTCTCGACTCAAGAAAAGTCTCGGGTTTTTTGGGTCTCGGGCTCGGGCCCGAGTCTCGAAGTAAAGTATCGGGCGCGGGCTCGAGTATCGAGAAATTTTGGGTCTCGTGCAGCACTAGTGGTCCCCCACTAAAAGAATACTTTAGTAAATTTTCAAATTTTTTTTTTATTAAAATGCAAAAATGAATTTTTTGTTACGCTCTTTTACAAAAAACCTCGAACCAATTTTTTTAGCTAATATTGTTAAATCTTCAAAAAAATTTCCACACCTGACCTCACCCATTCTAAAAAGCATCATAAATTACCGACTTTAAGTTGCAAATATCCTAACAAATTGAGTCAAATTTTTCTCGCGGACATCCTCCACTCTTACCTAAGCATTTTTTGAAAAAATTTCCGAAATTCCTAAGCAAACTTAAACCGAAATTTCGAAGCAAAATGCTTTATTTTGCCCAAAATTTAGTGTTGCGCATCCCCGAAAACGGGGATCCCTGAATTGTCCGTCCCCGGTATCCCCGTTCCCCGGTTTGTCCGTCCCCGGTATCCCCGTTCCCCGGTTTGTCCGTCCCCGGTATCCCCCGTTTGTCCGTCCCCAGTATCCCCGTTCCCCGGTTTGTCCGTCCCCGGTATCCCCGTTCCCCGGTTTGTCCGTCCCCGGTATCCCCCGTTTGTCCGTCCCCAGTATCCCCGTTCCCCGGTTTGTCCGTCCCCGGTATCCCCGTTCCCCGGTATCCCCGGTTTGTCCGTCCCCGGTATCCCCGTTCCCCGGTTTGTCCGTCCCCGGTATCCCCGTTCCCCGGTTTGTCCGTCCCCGGTATCCCCGTTCCCCGGTTTGTCCGTCCCCGGTATCTCCGTTCCCCGGTTTGTCCGTCCCCGGTATCCCCGTTCCCCGGTTTGTCCGTCCCCGGTATCCCCGTTCCCCGGTTTGTCCGTCCCCGGTATCCCCGTTCCCCGGTTTGTCCGTCCCCGGTATCCCCGTTCCCCGGTTTGTCCGTCCCCGGTATCCCCGTTCCCCGGTTTGTCCATCCCCGGTATCCCCGTTCCCCGGTTTGTCCGTCCCCGGTATCTCCGTTCCCCGGTTTGTCCGTCCCCGGTATCCCCGTTCCCCGGTTTGTCCGTCCCCGGTATCCCCGTTCCCCGGTTTGTCCGTCCCCGGTATCCCCGTTCCCCGGTTTGTCCGTCCCCGGGATCCCCGGTTTGACCGGGGATCCCCCCCCCCCTTCCGGCTGCGACCCTAGTTTAAAGGTCGAGCGCGCTAAAATTTCAAGTTACCTATTCGTTTTTAGCGCATAAGAAACCCTTTAAAGTGTTTTTGGGTAATTTCCTTTCTGGGCCCTATGATCAACATTTCCATCTCTTTTTTTTTTGGATAATTGTCGATTTTTGGGATTAAATCATTCTCGTGTTCATTCCCTCCTCAATCAGTTCCAACGGACGAAAAACGCTAAAAATTGGTAATTTATTTTTTCATTTTCACGAATCAATACATATTATGTTTTAACTTTTAATTTTAAAAGTTTATACAAAATTTGTTTACCCGCAACAAATGCAATCATTGCAGCGACTGTGCCGAAGGAGCGCAGTCCGAGCGTGCCATTGCATGCGTAACCGGTACAGCACGACATGCCGCAGTATTTTTTAGCCTTATTATCGATTCCTTCGACTTTGTCTGGTATCTCACATGTTTTCTCCGACTCCATACACGCCTTGACCGTCGTCGTATAGCGCGCTGAGCAATTTGAATTAAAAGATCAGAACGGAATTGGCATTTTTCGGAGATCCGGGCCCTAGGCATAAGCAATTTTGACAAAATTAAAATTAAGTTTTATTTCTCTGTTAAAAAATGGGTTTGGATGAATTTTTGCTTTCCATTTTCTATTACAATTGTTGGTGCTCCTTTATTTAAAACGTACTGTCATCAGGCAAAGGCATTCCAGGTGCGTTTTCATTCAAAGCCTTGGCATCCAGCGTACAGGTCAATTTGATGCAACGCTCGACACCCGCCGTACATTCCTTCAGCTTAATCTTGTCGCTGCTCTCATGCGATGCCAATTCTGAGGGCACTATCATTTTAGAGGAAACGCCGCTCCAACATTTAATCGCTAAAAAACACAAACAATTTGGTGATTTATTATAGCAAATAAATGGTGACAGGATAATTTAGGTTGTCAGTTTTAGCGTTGCAAAACTTGTTGTACGCTTTAACTTTAAACCAAACATTAAATTCAATGTTTTTTGCCGGGCGGGATTTTTAACGGAAACGGGGAAAAGACGAGATTCCCGTCCCGTAAAAATTCGCGTTCCCGGAATTTTTATTTTAGCCTTTTTCCCGTTAATTTTTCTTGGCGAAATCTTTTAAAAATTTAACAATTTTGGACCAATTTTCATTTACAAAAGTGCTTAAAATTTCAAATTTTTTAATTGGCGACGCCTATTGGCACCGCCGAAGCCCCCAAAAATGTGCACTTTTGCCATTTTTTCTGGCAAAAAATCAATCACAGAATAGAAATTTTGTTATTGAATAACAAAATTTTTCGATATCTATGAGTTAGCCAACCATTTTTCTGGGAAACCCTTGGTAAGACATAGAAATTTAACAATTTTTGAAGCCCAATTTTTTGCTCAGCAAAATCGGAAGAATTAAAAAAAATACATAACTCAACTTAAAGTTTGAGATTTTAAATGAAATAAAGTTTAAAAAATGCAGTTAGGACATTTTACTTCTTGAAATGTTTTCTCCATTTTAAAAAGTTTAAAAGTTAATGTCAATTTTTTGTCAAATTAATTTTAACAAAAAAATTCATACCTAACTATTTTAAAATAAACATTTCAAAAAGTTAAAGTTACATATGACGCTTTTTATTATTAGAGAAATTATTTTGAATCCAAAAATAAATTCGAATCTGACCTCTATTTACGCGATTATCATTTAAAAAGCAAAAAATTACAAAAACAAGTACCTAATGCTTGAATTTGCTTTTTCAATGAAGGCCAAATGTGGAGGAAGACTCATAAAAACTCTTATAAAAGAGCCGAAATGATAATTTAGAACTTTTTCGAATTTTCATTTTTTTTAACAGGAAATCCACTGAATTTTTTAAAATTTATATCTTGGCTTAAAGTTGGCCAATGCTTTATAAACTTGGAGATAAAAACGGACAAAAATAAAGAGAATTTTACGCTTGAGTTATTTTCACAAATTTGAAAATCCATTTGTAAAAAAAATTCAAAAATTGGAGGGGGGGGATTTCTATTTTCAGGGGGGAGTTCTAATTTAGGGAAGCGTTCTATTTTAGGTTATACGGTATTTTCACAAAAAACCGCGATCTTTAGAGGTGCTTTTTGTGATTTTTTTGTGGAAAACTTCTTTTACGAAACGAAACGAAACGAAAAAAGTTAAATTTCATTTTACGAAACGAAACTTTGAAATTGCCGCTCTCGTTCCCGAAAATTTTATTTTACTGCGTTCTAGTTGAGCCTCCCCCAAAGTTGACCGCGTTGAATTTAGAGACCGCACCGGTTGAGAATGCAACAGAGCGGCAAAGAGCATAAGGAGCACACACATGGCTTTGGTCGAGTTGAAGGCGTTCGCTTGTTTTCTAAAAATTAAATCATTTTTACTTATTTTAAAAATGAATTGAAAATTTTTAATATTTTTATTTTATGAATGAATTTGTTCTCTAAAATCTTTTCCGACACCAATTAAAGCAAATGATGATGAATAACACGGTTCAATTAATGATTAATCATTGGTGGGACAAAACAGCGAAAGCAAAAAGCGAAATTTTACATTTATTTAACACAAAAAAATGTTAAATTAATAATCAAATTCTATATTATGAAAGGGATGTGCCACTTTTTTTGGCTACATTGCCACATTTGCCACTATTTTGTCCCATTTTTGAACTTTGTGAACAGTTTATTTTTGCGTAACTAGAGTAGGTCTGCACCGGGAGTTGTGGGAACGCCGGGACCGGGATCCGGATCAGCATTTCGAACCGGGATCGGGATTTCGACTTTTCAAAAACCCGGGATCGGGTTCGTTTTTGACTCCATTTGTTTTTTACCAATTTATATGTAAAACAAAAGGGTCCCCCTATGGTTTTATAATTTTGGCCAACCAATAAAAAAATAAAAATTCCATAAAAGCCGCCCAAAATGTTTTTTAAAAATCAGAAAATTTGTAAATTGTTCCCTTCACTACAAAGTATTTCATTGCGTAATTTGGGAGCATCGAGTCTTTTAATTTGAAAGATTTGGCAAACCGTCAATGCTAATTTTGAATAAATTGACATTATTCACTAACAAAATTTGCAATTGCGGGATCGGCATTTCCATTTGCGGGATCCCATTGCTGGATTTTTTTCGGAAGGTCGCGCAGGAGCGGATTTACAAGATTAATCCCACAAATTGCAAAAAATGCGGAATTGCGGAGCGGCATCCGCTTCCGCGCTGCACTCTAATTAAGACACAGCCGAGTTGCTCGTCAGTCCGTCCAAATAATGAAAATCGCACTTTGACCCTGAATGTAAATTAGACTTTTTTTTAAATAAAAAAAAATTAATTTCAATCGTCTGAGACACTATATGTATATGCATTTTTGAAGTATTAGTAGCCCAAAAATGATTTCAAGCTCAAGCAAAACCCCGGATGTTGGTGTGATTTGTGTGAGAAAAGAGTGGTCAGTGATGGCAAATGCCATAATTTTGGAAATTTTCTTTATTTTTTACCATAATTTGCCATATTTTAGAACTTTGTAAAAATTTATCATTTTTTGAAAGAAAAATGAGAATTTACAAAAATAGTGCTCCTTGATTCGTACAATTTGTAATTTTTGGACCAATTTTCTTAACAATTATCGTTAAATTTTCAAAAAAATTTCTCGGCGGCGCCTATCGGCACCGCCGACCTTCTCTGTCAGAAGTGAAGCAAAATTCTTAAAAAAAATTATCTTTTTTGAAATAACCTTAAGAAAGATTGCCATAAAAATGCCATATTTTATCGCAGATGAGTTGGCCGCCCTGACGCTGGGGTAGGTGGCGATTAGAACGTGATCATTCGGCATTGATAAAATATCCTTTTTTTATTCCTCGAGTTTCGACTGAAATCTCGAAAGTAAAAACTTGTTCGCCTGGAAGGAACACTATTTGATCAATTTTGTGTTGGTTTGTACACGGAGACTTGTGAACTGCTTGGGCTTCTGCTTTTGTGCCCTCAAGTCACACAAAGAGATAAATTATTATATGTTTTCACTTCCGAATCATGAGAAAGACCCTTTTAAAATTGGTAAAAACCCCGAAAAAATAAGGGCTTTTTTTTAAACGAAATTCCCGGTCATTTTTGGCTTCGGGAATTCCTGATGGACATTTTTTTGGCTTTGACATAATGATCTTAAAATATTTGCATTGGCAACTTAAATTTTGGGAACAAAACTTATCGGATAACCAAACCGAATTGTTCAAAAATCATTATTTATTCTTAGAAATATTTTTATGGCCAAAACATTGAATTATCTTTTTTTTAGATAATTGACGAAGTTTGGGATTCAATCATTCTCGTTCATTCTCTTCTCAATCAGTTCCAACGGAGGAAAAACGCTAAAAAACTTGTGTAATTTGTGAGCATCGTGCCTTTAATTTAAAAGATTAGGCAAAACGTCAATGCCAATTTTGAATAAACTGACATTATTCACTAACAAAATTTGCAATTGCGAGATCCGCGTCGCCGGGGTAGGTGGCGATTAAAACGTGATCATTCGGCATTGATAAAATATCCTTTTTTCATTCCTCGAGTTTCGACTGAAATTTCGAAAGTAAAAACTTGTTCGCCTGGAAGGAACACTATTTGATCACTTTTGTATTGGTTTGTACACGGAGACTTGTGAACTGCTTGGGCTTCTGCTTTCTGTGCCCTCGAGTCACACAAAGAGAGATAAATTATTATTATGTTTTCACTTCCGACGAGCGTAGGATAACGTCACTCACTTCCAGCTTAGCAATCAATATTATTGATAGAGTGATGTGGATAAGCAAAAAAAAGAGAAACATTTTTATTTGGCCATTACTCGATAATATTTAAATAAATCGCTTGCTTTATGTTTTGCAAAAGCCAAAGATTTTGAATTAAAGCGACTTTTTACAACCACCAGGCCACACCAGCACTTGAGTGCTTATATCTTTTGTCGTTAAGTGAAAACTTAAAAACTTTGAGGTCCTATATCTCGTTCCCCAGGCCTCCTTAGCAAAAATGAATGCCACTTTGTGGTAGAAATGCGGGGGGTGATCTATCAGTGTGCCAAGTTTCATCCCGAAACTCCGCGGACACTTGGGGGCCCTCCCTTTGTTAGTGCCAATTTGTATATTCCGATTTGGGGGTTTTAGTGCCTATATATTCCAATTTTTGGGTTTTTAGTGTCTATATATTCCGATTTTGGCGTTTAGTGTCTATATATTCCGATTTTGGCGTTTAGTGTCTATATATTCCGATTTTGGCGTTTTAGTGTCTATATATTCCTGGGTTTTAGTGTCTATATATTCCTGGGTTTTAGTGTCTATATATTCCTATTTTGGGCTTATAGTGCCTATATATTCCAATTTTTGGGTTTTTAGTGTCTATATATTCCGATTTTGGCGTTTTAGTGTCTATATATTCCTGGGTTTTAGTGTCTATATATTCCTATTTTGGGCTTTTAGTGCCTATAAATTCATATTTTGGGGTTTTAATGCCTATTTG
This sequence comes from Globodera pallida, assembly GCA_020449905.1. Classification (NCBI taxonomy): domain Eukaryota; kingdom Metazoa; phylum Nematoda; class Chromadorea; order Rhabditida; family Heteroderidae; genus Globodera; species Globodera pallida. The sequence continues at coordinate 390,966 of JAIXHY010000016.1, forward strand.
GCCATTTTTAGAGTCAAAAAATCTGCGTAGTAATTATTATTTGATATGGGAACATCAATGCCAAAGTTTGTGTTTACATATGGACTCATTACTGTTTTGCTGCTAACCAACGCAGTTGCAATGCCGAGGAAAAAAAGTTTGTATTTAATTAAAATAATTGTTGTATAAATAAAAATGATTTAAAATCATAAATTTTTCAATAAAGCCCCGGTTCGGCACTCCGTTGAAGGCGCAGATAACGCGGACAATATCAGTCTGTATCCTGAATACTTAAAATTGGTATAATCGAATTTTTGAGTAACATTTACTAATAATTTTATTCAAAATTAAACGGATTAAGAAATTATCGATTCGACTTATACAAAAAACTTAGGGCCCACGAAAATCTTCCAATGCAAGATTTGGCCAATTGCCCGCATTCGATCAACAAATGTCTCCAATACGGCATGTCGCAAGCATTTCATCACCGAAAAACTACAATCAAGACGACAAATTGGATCAAGAAGACTGGCCTAGCCTTTCGAGTATTCAAAACCAACAAGTTGAACGGCAACAAAGAACAAATCCTCGACCATCAATGTATGTAGAGTGCCAATGTGCCAGAAATTTTCTTGAGCAAAAATCTCGGTAGCATCATTTTAATATTTTTGGGCAACTTCAGAAGCTATTCTTCTGCTGCTGAGGGCAGCAGCAGAAGCCCAAGCAGTTCACAAGTCCCTGTGTACAAACCACCACATCTCAGACAAAAAGTGAGTTGTTCTACGGCAATTGACAAATTAGAGAAAAAAAGTTGATTTTATGAGAGTTGACTTTGATCATATCCATCTTAGGGCATGCTTATGTTGATCTAAAAGATTGTACTATTTGATCGGGTCGTGGGTCAGAATCAAATCAAGCACTTAATGATCTCAATTTTAAAGCAATTTGCACAATCATTTTAACTAGGGTAGTAAGGGACCGGGACTTTTGGGACCAGAAAAATCGGGACCGGGTCCACCGGGAATTTTCAAGTGAAGAATTTTTCTCTTATCGAAACACTAAAAAATTTGAATTTTTTTCGGCAACAGATGTTCTCATCTTCAGCATCGTTGTCAGAGCATCAGATTAAAATTGCGGGTTCGGGTATTAAGTACCCACCCCTTTTTCTACCAGAAAGTGATATTCATTTTTGCTATAAAGCCCTGGGGGCGAGATATAATTCTCTCAAAATTTTTGCAATTTCATTTACAAATAAGCCACCTTGAGGGGCCCTTGTTAAAAAGATTGAATTGTCACTCGATTATGTCATTATTAGGAGTGCACATTTAGTCCCGGTTTCTCCCGATCCCGGCGGGACCAAAAAATCGGGATCGGGACTTTTCATTTTTAAAAAGTCCCGCCCGGACCTGTGGGACCTGAAAAATCGGGAAATCCCGTCTCGGTACCGGTCACGTACTACCCTAATTTTAACTGTCCATCTCCAATGTTGGAGATCCCCGGAATTCCGATCACTAATACGCATACCACAAAACTGAATTCACAAATAATATAATTGCACTGTTCAAATTTTAGGAGAAAAGCAACCATGAAGAAGCACAAGGGGAGGGCAATCGCTCTAATAATTACTATCCAGTATCGGCTATCACTCATCCCGGGGACAAGTCGGCATATACAAACACAAACAAAAAGCCGTCGGAAGTGAACGAAGTGCCGTTTCTGTTCGAACAAAATGCGGTCCAAATGGCCGAATTCAAAATCCAGAAGCACGAAGCGGGCAAATGGATGATGTTCTTCGACAAACAGAGCGAATTGGACACCAAATGGGCCGAGGCAAAGCGACTGTACAAGTACAAGCCCAAAAATTGTAGACCCTTCAATTAATAGACCCCCCTCTAATAATAGACCGCTTTTGAAGGAGGGCCCTCCTCAATTAGTAGACCCCCCTCTAATAATAGACCCCTTTGAAGGAGGGTTGGGAAATAATAGATCCTACTCAATTAGTAGACCCCCCCCCCCCCTCTAATAATAGACCCCTTTGAAGGAGGGTTGGGAAATAATAGATCCTACTCAATTAATAGACCCCCCCCCCCTCTAATAATAGACCCCTTTGAAGGAGGGTTGGGAAATAATAGATCCTACTCAATTAGTAGACCCACCCCCCCTCTAATAATAGACCCCTTTGAAGGAGGGTTGGTAAATAATAGATCCTCCTCAATTAGTAGACCCCCCTCTAATAATAGACCCCTTTGAAGGAGGGTTGGGAAATAATAGATCCTACTCAATTAGTAGACCCCCCCCCCCTCTAATAATAGACCCCTTTGAATGAGGGTTGGGAAATAATAGATCCTACTCAATTAGTAGACCCCCCCCCCTCTAATAATAGACCCCTTTGAAGGAGGGTTGGGAAATAATAGATCCTACTCAATTAGTAGACCCCCCCCCCCCCTCTAATAATAGACCCCTTTGAAGGAGGGTTGGGAAATAATAGATCCTACTCAATTAGTAGACCCCCCCTCTAATAATAGACCCCTTTGAAGGAGGGTTGGGAAATAATAGATCCTACTCAATTAGTAGACCCCCCCCCCCTCTAATAATAGACCCTTTGAAGGAGGGTTGGGAAATAATAGATCCTCCTCAATTAGTAGACCCCCCCCTCTAATAATAGACCCCTTTGAAGGAGGGTTGGGAAATAATAGATCCTCCTCAATTAGTAGACCCCCCCCCCCCCTCTAATAATAGACCCTTTGAAGGAGGGTTGGGAAATAATAGATCCTCCTCAATTAGTAGACCCCCCCCCCCTCTAATAATAGACCCCTTTGAAGGAGGGTTGGGAAATAATAGATCCTCCTCAATTAGTAGACCCCCCCCCCCTCTAATAATAGACCCCTTTGAAGGAGGGTTGGGAAATAATAGATCCTACTCAATTAGTAGACCCCCCCCCTCTAATAATAGACCCTTTGAAGGAGGGTTGGGAAATAATAGATCCTCCTCAATTAGTAGACCCCCCCCCCCTCTAATAATAGACCCCTTTGAAGGAGGATTGGGAAATAATAGATCCTCCTCAATTAGTAGTCCCCCCCCCCCTCTAATAATAGACCCCTTTGAAGGAGGGTTTGAAAATAAAGACCCCCCTTTAATAATATACCCTTTTAGAGAGGGGTTGAACAATAATAGACCGGGTCTATTATTAGAGGAAATACGGGAGGTTGTCCAGCAGTGTTTTGGTGATCAGTTAAAACAATTGATCAATTCTGCTGGATCAAAAGGAAAAGCCGAACTTTTTTATCATTTGATTTCACCCGATTCGTAAAGTCCATAATTTCTTCAAGCCCCAATAACTTTTAGTGCTGGCACATTGGAAGGCATCAAGAGCATGAAAGTCTCCACCGCATTCGATAATCCTCGAGCCCGAGACAAAAAAAAGGTAGTTAGTTACCTAAATCACATGCCTGACTTTTAGGCTTAAGGATTTTTGGTGATCTGAATTGTTCGATCACTTGCAAAATAACTATTGGATTAGTTTTGATTGGATTTCAATTCCAGGGAGTGATCATTTTCTATTGTGGTCCGTCTTGGGACGAGGCGAAGATGATGAGTATTGGACATGGACTGCTCGACAAAATGCCGTACAAATTCCATTTTGCCTACAAAGCGGACTGGCAGACCTTAGAGGGCACACGTGCGACCGGTGAACAAAAAAAAGCTCTCATTAAATTTTATCAAACCGTTCATTTCACAATTTTGGGTTATGATTAGTGGCCGGCCAGTTCGGGATGCCGAGCCGGGATTGCTCGTAATCCGCCTCCCGGAATTTCGTTTATGAATTATTAGTCGAGATTTCGGCCTGGCCCTTCTTTGAGTGCATTTTCAAGTTTGCAGACCGTCATTAAATATTTTTCATTTTTTAAAATACCATGTGGACCCTTTAGGAAACCTGAAAAATCATCTTTACGTCATTAAACCCTCGGATGAACAGCTGAAGAGTTCGCAATTCAAAAAAAGCGGAGACGAATGAAAACGGATCTGAGTTTGAAACGAGTCTATTTTGTCTAAGTTCGAGTCCTTGAGTGAAATTCCTTTTTATTCTATTAATTGAATTCCCTGGGGTCTCATGCTCGTCTCGTGGTTTAGTAACCATGGTTAACGGCTTAACCATGGTTAACGGCTTAACCATGGTTAACGGTTTAACCATGGTTTAGTTAACCACCGTAGTTTACTGTCAACCACGGTTTAGCGCTTAACCACGAGACGAGCATGCTGCCCCTGGGACTGATTTGGGTGACCTGAACCTGATTTTTGCGTATCTAAGACTTAGACTTCTAACTGGAAAAGGATAGCCGTTTTTTATCCCCTTTTAAAGCAAATTTTGAGATATTTTAAAGGAATTTTAAATTGATATAAATTTTTATTTAAATGCACCATTTGTATAAGCATATATGTCTATGTATTAGTTAAATATTAGGATTATTCAAATAAGGTCGCGAATTATTTGTTTGCTCAAAGGGCAAACAAACGCAACAAAAGTGTGACTTATATTTTATTAAAGAAATTTATTTTATTTCTTATAATAATGGCCAAATGCGAAAAGTGCTCACAAAAGTGCATAAAATTGAGTGTAAAAGCGCATATTATTTGTTTAAAATTATATAACACATTTTTTCTTATATCATTGCATTTTATTCACTTTAATCCTCTTTTTTTTGTTGTTGCAACTGTCGTTGATAATAATCAAGCATTAAATTTAAAACTTTTTAGTGAATTTGGGCATTTTAACACAAAATGCATTTTTGTGTGCTTGTTTCGGCCACTTTTGTGCTTCTTATGGCAGCAAGTGGAGCAGAATGCGGCTGCAGCAAGTCAAAAGTAAAGTAGGACGGGATCGGGAATCCCGGCCGGGATCGGTGGGATTATTCCGGTTTTTGAAATCCCGATGCCGGTCTTGATTTTTGAAAAATCGTAATCCCGCTCCCGGTTTTTGAAAAGTCGAAATTCCGATCTCAATCCCGGTAGGGCCGGACGGTGGTGTAAACAATTCTAAAAATTATTTATTATTTAGCTGACAATTCACAAATTGTTCATTTCATTTTTTGGTTGGACCATATCACAAAACCATTGGGGCGGTCCTTTGTTTTGCAACATTTCTAATTTTTTGACCATTTTCTTAACAAATTGCATCAAAAAATTCAAAAATTTTCCCGGCGGCGCCTGTCAGCACCGCCGCCGCCCCCTTAAAGTGAAACAGTTATCTCAAAAAAAATTGATGATGGATAAGGCAATAGAAGTTGAAAGCTTATTTGAATAATAAAAAAACAATTGTTTCACCACTGACAATTACAACAACAAAAAAATTTCCCCATTTTCAATCCCGGTTAATCCCGATCCCGGTTTTTGAAAAGGCTGAATCCCGATCTCGAGCCCGGTTCGAGATGCTGGTTCCGATCCCGATCCCGGCTTTCACAATCCCGGTCCCGGTTTTTACTAAAAATCCCGATCCCGTCCTACTCTAGTCAAAAGATGTCGCAGTCGAAGAACATGAGCCAACTGGCGGTAGTCAAAACGCACAACGGCAAGAGGGAGCCCAACAAAACAGTCAAACAGAGAGTAAAACAGGTAAATAAATTCTATTTAAATTTTTATTTCATAATTAGTTTTAGAATAAACAAAATTTAAATTAATTAGCATTTCAAAATATATATTTAAATTTTTTTTCCTACATAATTTAAATATTTCAAAATATTGCATTTCAAAGAACATAAGAATTGTTGCAGAAAATGCCGCCACGTCGCTTAGTGCGAATACCAACACAAATCCAACTCAAAGCTAGTTTTGGAATAAACAAAATTTAAATTAATTAACATTTCAATAAATTTTTGTTTCCCTTTTTACATAATTTAAAAGATTTCAAAATATTGCATTTCAAAGCACATAAAATTGCAGAAAATGCCGCCACGTCGAAAAGTGCCAATACCACCACAAATCCCGCTCAAAGCGCAAAAACCGTTGCAGAAAAAAACCAATTTTATTTAACTCTTGAATATAAAGCTCATGGGTATTAATAACGCATTTAGAAATTTAAAAAAAATTATACCCTTTTTTAGTTGGCAAAACAAGAAATGATTGAGTGAAAGGCGGGCGCTTTTTTCAATTGCTAAGTGTTATTGTTGTGGCAATTGAATAACCTTTTTGCATTGTGTTCGATAAATCAGTCATTGTTGCAAATTAAGAAATCATATGTAATAAGCAAGGTTGCTACTTTTAGAAGCGGAAAATCTCAAAATAAGATCCTAAATAGGTGTGAAAAAAGTGCCAAAATAGGATCAAAAAATTCAAAAATACCCGAAATAGGATCCAAAATCATGCAATAAGAACATAATTTACAACAAGAAGACAAATTATAATCGAGTTTCGAGGCCAAAATTGAATTTTGAAATTTGATTTTCCAAAATTCGTGCAAAAAGTCCATCGTCTACGGTTGTGTTTTTTAATTATAGTGAACGTGTTGGGCCTGAGGGGAGGGAGTTTGGGAATGCGCACCTTCCCTCCAATTAGCCTCAAACTGTGGTTTAGAGTTTATTTCCATTTGCAATAAAATGCCACAATAACAATGATCGAAACGACATCAGAGAGAAAGAGAGAAGGACGAAGTTGGCTGGGGTGGGGACTGGATGAGGAGGGTGAGCTTGAGGGGAGAGACTGAAAGGAAGGATGATCCCTTCTATTTGATCGGTGCTCCATTTATAGAGGTTGGAATCCATTAGCCGCGGGGTGGGACATAACTTACGGTGTTGGGCAGATCGGAATGTAGATTTGATGAGTGGTGGGAAATCGGAAATGCGAGCGGAGAGATGGACCGGAAATGCAACCAGAAGGGGGGGGGGGGGGGGTTTCACGTGTATCCTTTATGGACCAACGGATTTTGTCCTCTGGCCATATCTCACCTTACACCTCCAATGCTACCGAAAGACCGTCCCTGGTCTTTTAATATTCGATGGAAGACGTCAATCCCGGGGGGGGGGGGGGGTTGGTGAAGAAGTCCATGAAAGAGTTGAACAATGGGTTTGAATTTCGATCGCGTGAAACATGGATCTTTGAATAATTTCATTTGATCTTCATCCTTCCATCGTCCTTGCGTATGCTTCCCTCTGAGTCGCCCTGGTAGGATCCGTACACCGTTAAGCAAGGCAGTTTCTGTAAATTGGGAGAAATATGGTGCAATTAAGGAGACTTGGCGTTGGAGCTTGGCAGTGAAGGTCACATGGAGCGTTGGGATTAGAATAGGACAATAATGGGCAAGTCGTCGGTGGTTGAAACTGGACGTCTTTTGTCCTGGACCTGAATCTGAAAGATGGGCAAAGGTGGAGTCTAAGGGATCAGGGAAAATGTCTGTCCCTGGAGGCATTTGTTGTCCCCCGGAGTGTTCTGTAATTTGGGTGGGGAGAGTCTCACTTGATGCAGTTGATGCACCCAAGAGAATTGTTTTTGAGTGAATGGGTTGCAGAGAGCGTGCCAGTTCAAATCTAGGGAAGTCTTGGTGGACGGGAGCATGGCCAGAATGTATGGTTTGAGGCTAAGAAGGCGGGGCAGTGACTGGTTCGATTGGTTTATTTGTATTTGCCACCGCGGAAGTAAAGTGAGTGAGAGGGTGTCTTTCTTTGTTGAAGAACGAGCCATTGGACAATTGAGACTCGGTTGCTTGGAAAAGGTGTCTTGATTGCCATGAGGAGGGTGGTCGGTGGGAGTGAGACGGAAGGTTGTGTCAAATGATCTCAGCTGGATGCAATACTGCACCCAGGAGCGTACTTTGATTTGGGAAACGGAGACATGCTGGGGTTTGGTGGTTTGGTGTTTGGCCTTTGGGATGAACTGAACTTTGGTTTAGTGTGAGCGATTTGAGTAGTCAGAGTGCGTGATCAGGGGACTGATTCGAAGTTTTACGCTGACTAAGGAAATTGATTCGAGAATTTGCGCTGACTGAGGAGACTGATTCACACTTGGCCTGAACAAGGGAATTGAATCGAAATTGGCCTGCACGAGGAAACTGATTCGAAATTGGGCTGCACGAGGAAACGGATTCGAAATTGGGCTGCACGAGGAAACTGATTAAAAACTTGGCCTGACCGAGGAAACTGATTCGAAATTGGGATGCACGAGGAAACTGATTCGAAATTGGGCTGCACGAGGAAACTGATTCGAAATTGGGCTGCACGAGGAAACTGATTAAAAACTTGGCCTGACCGAGGAAACTGATTCGAAATTGGGCTGCACGAGGAAACTGATTCAAAACTTGGCCTGAACGAGGAAACTGATTCGACCATTTGCGCGGAATGAATGCCTAGGTAACCAAAATGCTTCTCAACCAAATATACGATCTGAGATGCAAAAACCCCGAGGTACGATGGAAAGGTTGCCAATTCAGGCAACCATCCGGTGCTACCAGTGAACGTGTTGGGCCTGAGGGGAGGGAGTTTGGGAATGCGCACCTTCCCTCCAATTAGCCTCAAACTGTGGTTTAGAGTTTATTTCCATTTGCAATAAAATGCCACAATAACAATGATCGAAACGACATCAGAGAGAAAGAGAGAAGGACGAAGTTGGCTGGGGTGGGGACTGGATGAGGAGGGTGAGCTTGAGGGGAGAGACTGAAAGGAAGAATGATCCCTTCTATTGTGATCGGTGCTCCATTTATAGAGGTTGGAATCCATTAGCCGCGGGGTGGGACATAACTTACGGTGTTGGGCAGATCGGAATGTAGATTTGATGAGTGGTGGGAAATCGGAAATGCGAGCGGAGAGATGGACCGGAAATGCAACCAGAAGGGGGGGGGGGTTTCACGTGTATCCTTTATGGACCAACGGATTTTGTCCTCTGGCCATATCTCACCTTACATTATATAGGATAAAAAATGCAAACAAGAGCTCAAGGAGGAAGCACTTTAGCACCTTTTGGACTTGAGTTAAGTCAACGCACCGTACAATTTCTGATTTCTTAAATAAAAAGTACAACAATTTTTAGATAGGGTGCGTTGACGTCCAAATTACTCTCGTCGCCTGACTTTCTCTCTCTTTTTAGCACACTATTTCATCAAAATAACTGCATTTCTTCCTTTTTTAGGTCCAAAATACCAGCATATACCCGAAGGTTTTCCCTCGTCGGGGTCTTCTCTCCAATTCATTCCTCATTTCCGAGCAAAAAAGGCGTGCGTTTTTTTATTAATTTTCAAAAATATCTCACGTACAAAAAATCTTTTGAATAGTCAGGTCACTGGGAGTACGGTAATTTTCAAAGCTACGGTAATTTTCAGAATGTATATCGTACAAAGTCCTCAAACACACCATGGTTTCCGTCGCCAGAATCGCACAACATTCTGGCCAAAGAAGTGCGTTTAATTTGCCGAACTGTTTTCTCCGGACATCATTTTCCGATTCCCGTAGAAAAATCTATTTCTCAACTTTTTTTTTGTTACTTAAGAGGCAAGGATTTACAAAATTCTTTGAAATTTCTTTTACATTTTTTAAAGTTTTCACCATTTTATCGCAACATTTTGCAAAAAATCAACAACAACAAATCAGGCAAAATTGTGTGCAGTGCAAAACCGAAAACATCAACTAATCGTCAATAAAAAGCGTCGATTCTTCACTTTGTCGAGCAAATTGTCTCAGTGTCTAATCGTAGCCTTCGGCCACTTGCCTTATTCGCTGAAATGATAAATCATTTCAAAAATTTTATTTGGATGCAAACTTAACCGGGGTTTTTGAACCGCACCGGTTCAAATGTTGACACTTTTGGTCAAAATTTGTTGAGAATATTTTTTATTCTAAATATTGTCTGAAAATATGTGAGGCGGCGTAGCGGCCCACCGCCAACAGCGAGCTGCGATAAAATGGTTTTTAAGAATTATTTGAAAAAAAAGTTGTCCCTGAACAATAATCCACTTACCCTCCATGATTGAAGTAATTAATCCCGTAGAATTCTAGTTCGCGAGCATCTTCTACAGACACTTTGGCCACAGCCTAAAAGTAACAGTGCCCTCCCGTCTCGTATGTTTTTGGAAAATATATATTATGTATATCTAGGGCCGCGATTTATACGGATAAAAAATCTCGAAATACGGCCATAAAATATGGGTAAAAATTGCAAAATATGGACGAAATATGAACAAAAATTGCAAAATATGGATAAAAATTTTTTCAAATATAGCAAAAAGTGGGCAAAATTTCCTAATAGAGGCAATAAAAAATTTCTTATGCAAATTAAAGGCAAGAGAAAATTTTTGGGAATAAGCAATCTTAAAAATTTTCATTTTTTTGGTGGCAGAATTTTTAGTTGCGAAAATTTCAATTTTTAGGGGTGCTGGGGTTCGAACTTCAAACCCTCACATACGCTTCCCCCCCCCCATTAATAAATTTGGAAAAATTTTTTACTTGGGGATTTTTGAAAAAAAAAATTCATCACAGCTTTCTAAAAATTGCCAATTTGAAATTTTCCCGAAGCTACATGTTTAATTTTGCAAAAATGTTGGTAAAATTTCTTAACAAAAATTCTAAAAAAATTTCCCGACGGCGCCTATCGGCACCGCCGACCCCCCCCCACCTCTAAAAGTAAAACAAAATCTCAAAAAAATTGATGGTGGATGAAGCAATTAAAGTTAAAGATAATGAGGAAGGCATTTGAATAATATAAAAAAAAATTTGTTTTACCATTGAACATTACAAAAAAAAAAAAAAATTCCTTCTTTGAAAAGTCCCGGTGATTCTCCTAAACAAAGCGATCACTCAATTGAATTATTCTTTTTAATCCACTAATAAATGATTTTAACGCCCAATTTTGCAATTTTAATGAGAATTATCCAGAAAAATCCCACCGGTAAATTTTCAAAATTTTAGCTGGTTAATTTGTGCCGAAAAAGAGTTTCGGATCCGAAAATTTGATTACATCAGTCCCTAATGACCAGGGCTGCTATTCCAATTTTTTCTGCAGTTTTGTACCTATTTGGACATTTTTTATTAACAATTAATAGTTTTTAAATATTCTCTTTCATCCTACAAACAACTCCTGTAGGTAAATTAAAAATAAAAACTTCTTTATTTATCGGTAATATATCTACTGCCAAAGATATATAAAATGGCCGGGGCTCCTGCCAACGCTCAATTAAATTTGTCACAAAATTTTTTAAGTTTTTTTTATAAAACCATTTAGACAGTTCAATAAACACAAACTGAAGATCTTTTAAATAATGCCCATTAGTTTTTATGTCATTGGTTAGCCCATTCTGGTCCTTTCGTACTAAGATGACTTACATTTTTTGTTCCACCTGGGCGAGAGATTGTAAAGATGACGTCGTTCACGTCCTTGAAGTTGCTTTTGTCCAGCCAAATCATTTGTTGGGGGTTTTCGTCCTCCTCGCATGTCTGGATCTCCGTTTTTAGTGGCTCTTTAGTTATTTTGCGGCCATCATCTGTGGTGACTTGAACGGTGTATTTAAATTCAGGCGGGTCGATGTGCACTTCCAGAAAGTCGACATTGGCACTTTGGTGATGAGGGACCAGCTGAAGCAGCACAATTTGTGCAATAAACCAACAAACTTTGGCACACAAACCAATTTTAGCCATTTTCTTGTAAAACCGACGGAACGTTGTTGTTAATTAAACGGAATTTTTCAGATTAAGAAAAATAAAATCGGTTGTAGAATGTCCAAAATTGGTTATTGTGGTCCAGCGGTCAATGATTGTGACATGACCAAAAATTTCATATGGCCCTATGACGAATCATTACTATGGACAGAATGCGAATAAAATATACAGGGCATTTTATAAAATTTTTAATTATAGTGAAAAATAAATTAAAGAGTTTTAATAGAGGAGGTACCTTACCTTGAAGATTAAACTTATTGAATATGAAAAAAATTTACAATTTCAGCGCTTAAATTGGAATATTTTTGCCCTAAATCACATGTCTCTGTTTCTGTTTCCACCCAGACGAAAAGAAAAATTTCCCCATTGTCTTGTTGCTCTTTTTCATTCCCACCCATTTTCATGCACTTTCCTCTTTTGGCATTTCTGCCTTTTGCACTTTTTCCTTTGGCATTTCTGCCTTTTGCACTTTTTCCTTTGGCATTTCTGCCTTTTGCACTTTTCCTCTTTTTGGGATTTCTAACCCTATTTTTGGCTTTTACCATTTTTTATCTTTTGGCATTTCTGCCTTTTGCACTTTTTCCTCTTTTTGGCATTTCTAACCCTTTTTTTGAAAAAGCTTCTTAAATGCCAAACCAATAATTTTCCGGCGGCGTTTGGTGTCAGCGGATTTTTTTTTTTTTTTTTTGCTCTTCGTCGGCTCCACATCCAAAACAATAAAAATATGACAACGAGAAAAAGGTAACAGAGCAAGCACATTATCTGTTCTTCTCCACGTCGGCAGGAAATAAATTAAATAAATATTTTTTTGTGAACAGGGTTTGACAAAAGAAGCCCAGAAATAGCATTCATTTCAAAAAATTTTAAAATTAGAGCAGTCCATATAAATCAATATTTCGCCATTTTTCTAACAAATCCATAGCTTGTCCATTGAATAGTTCAGATTAAAGCGCGGCGCGGGAGCGGATCCCGCGTGCGATTTTAGTTTTAGCAATGAGATTTTGCCAGTAAACAAATTCAGATTCTAAAGTTTTTAATTTAGCAAATTTTGGCCAAAATCGGACAAAAATGTCCGGTCGCTTGGAAAACAACAAAATGTCTTATTTTTTTAGCAATTTTGTTTTGATTTTAAGATAAAATTTGCACCCCAATTATATGCGGTGGGTCGCAGGTAGCTTTACAGGCTGGGGTCGAGTTTTTTACACACATTTTTATTGAACAAACTCCGCAAATTATAAAACACATACTAATTTTTTCATTTCATTAAATAGGCAATTTTTTCTGTACAAAATGTCCCATTGGGTGTGGCACAATGTGTGGCAGGTGAGCAGCAACGGCTGGGGCGGCGAGTGCGACTACTGCTTGAACTACGACGCGCAGACGTGCAGTCTGGTGTTCCTGTCCCTTGGGTTGGCGCTGCTGTTTTTCGGGTGGCTCCTTTTTCAGGTAAATAATGAATTTTTGGGGGATGGCAAGCAAGCGGAAGTGCTGCTGTTACTGCTCAAAATTCGCGAATGGAATGGGAGAGAACACACACTTTTGGCGCGACCGGTGTCGGGATCAATTCCCGCCGATCACGTGTCCCGGACTCGTAAAAAAATCCCCAGATTTTGCGTTCTGATCAGGCAGGCCCCGATGATTCCCGAGTGCCAAATACCCTTTTGGAGTCCTCAATCCCCGCCGATCAGATGTCGCCATTTTTGGGTAGCAAATTGCGATTCAGGAGGGACCCGAATAATTGCTCACACCGGCTCCGGGGAATCCGGCAAATTTCAGTCTTTTCGAGTCTCAGACAGGGAGGCCAGATCACCTTCGAATATGGTGACCGGCTTGAAAAATATGGCATTTTTATGGCAATTTTTCTTAAGGAATTTTCAAAAAAACAATTTGTTTGAGGGCATATTGGTGGGTCGGCGATACGGCGCCGCCGAGAAAATTTTGGATTGACTTGCTTTTTTAATTTTTCCAAAAATAAAGTTGAACGGCCTTAAGGACCTTTAATAAACATTTCTTTATGGAATTTTTTGAAGATTTATTTTGAATGGGCTTTAGAAGATTCAAGGAGCACTTCGTCGGGAAATCCTCATTTTTTACTCAATTAAAAATCTCAATTCCAAAAAGAATTGTGAATTTTTCTGTGAAAAATTATTCAAAAAATTTACTTTAACTTTTTGAATTTTTAACATTTAGTCAAATGTTTTTATATAAAAAATTATCCTGATTTTTCTGCATTTTAACATACTAACATACTTAAGATCACTCAATGTTGAACATTTTGATCGATTCTCCCGCCCTCATTCCGTGTCTAACACAGTTTTGTGGCGTTCTTTCAGTGCCTCAATTCCTATTGTATCCAATTTGCTGATTTCAGAAAGATTGTCATTGTAAACTCCAGAAATTTAAACGTCTTCCACGGTCATCTGCTCCAAATTTCGATTGCTTGCGGCAAGCCCCAATTGTTGTCATATGCATTAAAAATGTGCCCACATTTTCGCAGCCGAAGGCATCCAATGAATATCTTACAGGAGACGACGGTGAGTTTCGCCCGACAATTCTAAGACATGTCTAAATATTTATAATTAATATAAGCTGATCATACGTAACATTATAAATCATATGAAATATCGCCCACCCGTTTTGTCCCCATCGCACTGCAGATAAATGCCAATGGAGTTATCCAAATGTTCGATCCAGATTCGCCATTGCAATCTGTTGATGTACGCGCCTGGGGCACTGCGCCCTTCCAACGGCCATCGTCCTTCAAAAAATTCCTTGAATTTTGTCATCCGGTACACAATTTGGCCGCTTCGGCCTTAAAGCGAAAAAAAAATTTGCACAAGCAAAATTTAATAAAAAACAAAAAAAACGATTTGAACAAGCAAAAATTAATATAAAAAAATTAGCAAAAAATTTTAAAAAATCGCTCACCCGAGCTAAATAAATAAAAATTTTTTGACAGTAGTTTAGTCTAACGTTAATAGGACCTGAATGTATGGAGGGTGGGTGGGCGGCTTGTTTGAGAGGGGTTTCAGTTTTAAGCCAGGTGAGGGGGTGAACTTTGAACTTTGTCTATCCCCCTCCCCCATCGCTAAGCAAAAGCCCATCCCATTCTTTCTTCCATTGGGCAGAGGGGTCAGCAAAAAATTGTTTTGCATTCTCACCCCTCCCCATACCCACAGATACGGATTATTTAGGATGGAATGGAAAGGAATGCAAATGTTCATCTTATTCTTTCATTTTTGGTAAACGTATAAGCCATTTAATAACCTAAATTTTTCATGGTCTACCACAAATTTCAGTAAAAATTTATTTCATTTAAGTTTGAATATTTATTTAACATAAAATTCTTCATAAAACCAAAATCGATTTCCTTGAAAGAAATCCAATCCCTTCTCCCATTTTTTTTTATTCGTTCTCTCTGCCACTCTCGCTTCTCTCTCTTTCTTTTATATGTGATATTTGCAAAGATCTCTTTTCTCATATAAATAGTACCGTAACCGTATATATTTTTTAAACTTTCATTAATATCTATTATAATTTTCTTTAATATTTATTTACAAAACAGCATAAATAAATTTTTGTTCACAAATTCAGGTTGATTTAATTTTCTAACAACTTTACGCTGTACTTACATCGTTTTTTATTTTGAAAATGCGTACGCCGCCAACCCACCCTCCATACCAGGGATGGGCGCCAGCGACCTCAAAAAATTTCGGAACGCGGAAGTCGGAATTCCGGGGCCTAAAAATTTTTCGGAAGTCGGAACTCGGAATTCCGTGGCCTAAAAATTTTTCGGAAGTCGGAACTCGGAAGTTTTAAAAATTTTCTTAAATATCTTGCCTTGACTTGAATAAATCATTTTACGAATCAAAAACACTAATACATCAAACATTTAACAATCAAATTCAAAAATTGGAAAGTTTGATTGCAAAAAAAAGTTTTCGATAAATTTTAGGTCCAAAAATTCCTGAAATTGAAAATTTTAGGGCTTTTTATCGGAGGTTTTTGTTGGGGGGGGGCGCCGCAGGGAAAAAGAATTTTTAAAAGTTCAATTTACTTATTGTTTTTTTTAAATTACTCAGGAATACATGTTTTCTGGGGGGATAGGGAGGCTCGGCGGTGCCGATAGGCGCCGCCGAGAAAATTTTGAATTTTTGACTCAATTTGTTAACAGATTTGCGACCAAAATTTAAAAAATTGTAATTTTTTGAAGCTTTTTGGGAATGATTAGGAAAATATCTTTAAAATTTGCAAAATCACCATTTTATAAGATTTTTTGAGCGATATTTTTTGTTTTTCGACTACGAATCAATAAAAAGACTAATTATTAAATTAAAAATTAAATGTGTTTTCACTCGGAGTAGAACTCCGATGAATAAGTTATGACACAAGGATAAACCACTGAGCCAACTAGGTATTGATAAGTAAATTCTTGTAAAAGATATTAAATTAAGATTTGAAATTTGATTTGGCATTATGTACTTTAAAACAAAAGCGGTACAAATTGTCATTTTGTTTTGCAAAACTTTGGGTAACACTTCCGAAAAGTTCCGATTTTTTGATCAAAATTTCGGAAGTCGGAATTCCGAATCCTCAAAAAATTTCGGAAGTCGGAACTCGGAATTCCGAGCGCAAAATGTCGGAACTCGGAACTTCGGAAGTCGGAATTCCGCCCATCCCTGCTCCAGACATTCAGGTCCTATTAACATTAGACTAAACTACCATCAAAATTTTTTTTATATATTTTTCAGATGATTAGGAAAACTCTTTCCGTGAAGAATGGGGCCAGTCGGGAAGCAATTCTTAAGTTCATCATGGAGAATTTTGACGTGGGCAGCAGCCAAGCTCGGGTGACATATTTTTTTTAAATTTTTTGCTAATTTTTTTATATTAATTTTTGCTTGTTCAAATCGTTTTTTTTGTTTTTTATTAAATTTTGCTTCTTCAAATTTTTTTTTCGCTTTTTAAGGCAAACGGCTATCTGAATAAGGCGCTTACGCGAGCGGTTGCCTCGGGAGATCAGAAGCAGGTGTTGCAGAGTGATCGGAGTGCGCCAATTTTGCCTAACTTAAGGTCAAAGGAGTCGGCGCTAGGCAAAGCCTATCTGAAGAACAGCTAATGTCAATGCCTAGCTGAAGCGCAGTACAGCGACAAGTCGCTCGGGTTAGGGAAATTCCTAAACCGAAATTCTGACTAAAATATTGAAGGAGCAATTTTCTTCCAATTACAATGGTAAGAGAGTTTTGGTCATTGGTTTTGTGTTATCAGAAAATTAACGGACAAATCAACGAAATCAAAGGGGCAGATTTATTATTTTGCAACAAAATTGGAAATCTGATCAATTTTTAAAATGAGAGCCAAAAAAAGACTGCAAAAAAGACTAATTTTTCATTGAAATTGTTGATTTTTTGTGTTATCAGAAAATTAACGGACAAATCAACGAAATCAAAGGGACAGATTTATTATATGGAGCGATCATTTCTTTGGGGTTTATCGGCCTACCTCGTGTAATTTGATCTGGACCGATCATTTTGGTTTGGTCAGGATCCCGATTGGATTTGCAATCCGTGGAATGAACAAAAACAGAAATTCCCTAAATATACTCGCTTTTAATGCTGGGCCGAATGATGCGAACGGCAGCACAGCGAAAACCACCAAATGAAAGAGCGATATTTCAAGACAATCGCTAAATGTTTTTAACACCAAAATTGGGAATTCCAAAATATCGAAAAAATGCGATTTTGTCACGGGAAAATGTTGAGTGGAAAATTGAATAATTTTTTTATTGTGAAAAAGCAAAATGAATGGAATCTGAAACAAACAAGATCAAATAATGAAAAATATTTTTAAAATAAACTATTCCAAACTTGGGTCCATATAAAAGCGCTTTGTTTATTTGATAAATCTCCAATGCAAAATACAACGAAAGGATTGGATAATGTGTTAAAATTGAATCAAGATTGAAAGAGTAATTAAAGCAATTAATTCTCTTTTACATTAATTAATAATTTTACAATTTTGTTAAAAGTGTATAATGTTTCCATTTCCATTTGTGCTCCTCTGGCAGCAATGGCATTTGATGATAGCGGCAGGCTCATTTTGCGTAATGTTTTTAATAAATTAGACAAAAAAGAATTATTAACTATATGGAAAATTAAGAAAACTCAACTCAAGCCAGGCAAAGGAAGTGAGGACTATTGCAATAATGTTTTCTGAATCGATTGAACCGCTCAAATGCTGTTCATAATTTATTTTCATTGAGAGCTTATGTCAATGTTTAAATTAAATGATTAAAAAGTTCTATTTAAATAAATTTACACGCTTATGTAGTGCTCGTTTATAACACAAGAAGAATTCTAGTCCTTTTATTTAAATTAAGGGTTAGACCCGCGAATATCGGGAATTGGGTTAGTGGAAATCTGCAGAAGAAATTGTGTCGGGGGGGGGGCTAACGGTCATTAAAGAAATTAATATCAATTTTCGTAAATTATTGTGCTGACGACTACTGGTAGTAAATGATTTCCGCTTTATAGTGCAAATAGGACGGTGTCCCGCCAATTGTATTGCCTCCAAATTTAAAAAAAAAGCAAAAAATAAATAAATAGGAAAATGATAGCGAATTGTACAATAATATTGCTTGAAAAGTGGACAATTGAACGCCGTCTTGTCTCAGTGTACCATCACCGATTCGGGCACACCGGCCGCCGCCGTGCCGATGTAATCATTGCCAAGGGCAAGAGGGTCGTCTGCCCTGAACGCGTCGAAGTCCTCAAAGTATTCGCCGTAGTCCGAATAGTCGTCGTCTTGTTCCCCTTCCGTGAAGTCCAAGTCGAAGTCGCTGCCCGAAGTTTCTTCTTCGTCAAACGCTGAACGAAATGCTTTTTCGTTAAATTGACGCTTAAACAAAAAGGATAACCTTCGGAATACCCAACAATTGTCGGCTCGAAAGGGCCGAACACGTCGACGGACGGGTTGGGCATGGCCAGCGATGACTGTTCCTGTTTTTCGGGCGCCTTGACGGCATTGTTGGCATTTGTAACGCCTTTTAAATTTAGTTTAATTTGCCCACATTGGCATTTATAAGTGTTTACCGGCAGTGGACGGCTTGGACTCGTCGAAGTTCACGGTTCTGTTGGCACGAACCGCACTTTTGTCGCTACTTTGCGCCTTCTTCGCCGGGCTTGGCGTTCGACCGACAGTTTCTGGCTTCGTTTTGTTGGCATTTTCTGAATATATTTTGAGTCGTGGGGCTTTTGACGGAAGTTGCTGGCAATGAATTAAAATGCATACCTTTTTTGGGACTCGGCGGCGCCTTTGAGTCGTTTTTGGACGGCGACTTGGCAACTGCAATTTAATTGAGAGGCAGAGTTAATTAATACCTATTAACTTTGAACTCTTAATTAATATTTATTAAACAAATATTAGCTCACCTACTTTCCCTGGGCTTGTCGGCGCCGCTTTTGCCGGCGATTTTGGTGGCAAGTTTGGCTTTGTTGGGGACGATGCGCCCCCTTTAAATTTTGGATTTTGAAATAATTGCAAAGTTTCGGAACCTTTTTTGTCCTTTTTGTCAACAGAAGGCTTGGAATTAGCTTAAAAAACTCAAAATTAATTGCTGTTTTGGCTTTAACTAACCGCTCTCCAGAATAGCGGCTAAAACAAAGCAAATTATGGCAACAAAGAAAATGGTGCGCATTTTGAATGGAATTTAATAGCTTTTATCTATATAAATGAAATTATATTTAAAATTGTAATAGATAAATATTAAGCATTTATAATTTATTGGGATTTTGCTCTCGCTTTTATACAATTTAGTTCTCTCGGCTGATTTGATGGCATTTTATTTTGTTCCATTTCCGTTTTCGGCGGGACTTGGCCAGCATCTGATCAAATGAGAAATCAGTCTGCAATGCCAATGCCATTCACATGAAATTCACTTAGAATGATTGAATGATGAACAACGAAATTAAATTAATGCAAATTCACAAAAATTGGATTTCCCGTGACATCCTTTCCGCCGGCCGCCGACAACGTCCTCTAATGAAAAATGATGCTGGGTTTTTGACGCATGAATAAGCTTTATAAATTGTTAGAGTCAAAAGTGCCATTTCCGAAGCCTTATCTAAAGAATATTTTTTACATTAAAATTTTCTGCAATTTCAAAATGCCACCTTTTAAAAATTATTTTCCATTACTCCTCTCACGGAATAAAATCAATTTTTAATTTGTTTCGTTTATTTTTTCAGCGTAAAACGCCAAAAATGGAAATTAAACGATAAGGGAAGACAATGAATAAATGCAAAGAAAACATTTGGAAGGTATGGCAGCCAAAGTCAACGTGTTTTTGTGTTATTTTATTTTATTAAATATTACGCATTTTATTGTGTCGCCACAAATTGGCCCATTTGATCACTTTGGAAATTGAAATATATGAAAAGATTATCAGTAGAGAGTGGATTTATATTGACTAAAAAAAGCTAAATATTGACTAAAAACCCAAAAAAGTGCCAAAATATTGATTAAAAAATAGGCTAAAACCAACCAAATCCAGTCATTTTATGCGTAAAACCCTTCAAAATTTGTATATCTTTATTAATTTTGCTCAGACAATAATTGTAAATGTATTATTTTTTACATGTTTTTGAAGATTTTATAAAAAAAATTTTATAAAAAAATTTTAGGGAAAATGTCGATCTTTGGGGGTGAATTTTTTGGTCAAAGAAAAAGTCATTTTTTAGGGGTACATTTTTGGTCTGAAAAGTTTTTTGATTTTAAGCTACATTTTTCGTTTTTATTCCATTATTTTGGGAAAAAGTGTCTGAAATATTAAATTTCTTTCAAGAATTTTCGGAAAAATGCCCAAAATATTTATTTATTATGGAAAAATGGCGAAATATTGATTTATTTTCAAAAAAGCCAAAATATTGATTTATATTGACTAAAAAATTGCTCTAATTCTAAAATTTTTTTTGAATTGAATGCTATTTTTGGGCTTCTCTCATGATTCCATATTCTACAAAAAAAAAGGTTAAAACCTGAAAATCCGCTCTCTACTTATCAGAGGCCGTAAAGTCTCCAATGTGAGCTTTGGGCCGGACTTCAAATTCGATTTAGATGAGAGATGAGTCCTAGTTTTTGTCTGTTTAATTATGTTTCACATTTGTTGAAAGAATAAAATTGTTTGAAAATTGTGTTTTCAATAGTGTACTTTGAGAAAAAAAGATTAATAGGCCATTGAATAGGTTTGCTATGCTACTTGGTTACAAATAGCTTATTTATTCTTTTTTAATTAGTTTGTTTTCTAAATATATATTGAATAAGTTTGGTCAGAAGAAGTTGGGCAAAACGACGCTTACTCAGCTTTAGCTGCCATTATTTTTTTGTTACGCCTATTTGCTACATATTGGTTAGGCGCTAGCGTGGCCTTTATTTTAAAATAAATAAGGTATATTTCGGATCGTTTTTGTATTAAGGTTGCTGTTTATATCTTCGGGGTTTTTCCTTCATCTGAAAACGCAATTTTAACATTTTAAAAGATTTCCCGATTTATTCCAATAGGTCTTCGTCTTTCTTGAACGCCTCCAATGTTCGTACGGCCTACGAAATTAATAGTTAGTATTTGTAAATAACTTTATTTTAATTTAAAAATATTTAATATGCATATGAGAAGGTAAAGGGTATACCAGAGAAGAATGTAAGAACGGTAAAAGGTAGTCAGCCAATGCAATGAAAGACCATCCACCCCTTACCAGATGCAAAATGATTTAAATAATTATTAAATATTTAATATTATATATCGGGCCACCTTCGTACTTTACGCGCCCGAAGCTTGTTTTGCAAAGCCGATAACCCTCGTCTCTGATGAGGGATATTGGCCTAACACCGCCATCACTAAAGAGCCGTGTTTGACGAGAGACCAGAAATTGCATATGTTGAAATTTAATTTGATTTTTGCATTTTGTGTGTTACGTCCATTTTTAATTAAAGCCAAAACCGATGAAACTTCAAAAGACCCGTCTGGAAGAGGTCGCCTGGCATTTTTCGGTTGCCGGTGCGCACTTTGATTTTTGGCTAAAGGGCAAAAATTTGGCTAAAATTTTTAAATTAGACAATTCATGAATTTAATCGGGCAATTTTTGAAAGATTTACATGGTGACTCCCAAAAATATGGAAATGGTACTTCCTATGTGCTCATGTTATATTTACTGTTTTTTATTGTGATGCCAACGTCTCCGTTTTGCGTTGCGTTTGTCTTTTGCGGCGGATGCTGTCGAAGTCGACGGTTGAGATGCGGATGGTGGTGGCGATGATGCTGGTTCCGGTGATGGTGCTGGGGATGGTGATGGTCTTGGTGATGGTGATGATGGTTTGGTCTTTCTCGCTCTACTTTTTGAAGTTAGTGGAGCGGCGGAGTTGGTGTTCGACGACAACGGCAACGAAATAACTCGCGTGCGTTTTGGTTTTTCTGTTGCTGCTAGGCTGCTCGAGCCTTCTCCGCAGCAATGCGCGGCCCTCTTTTGCCGTATCCTGCCACATTTTCCTCATGCGGAAGTGGCGGTGGTGCTGTGGCGGCATGCGGTATGGTTGTCGGCGATGGGGAAGATGAAGGCGACGGTGGAGGTGAAAGTGACAGTGTAGCGGAAGGTGTAGGTGACAGTGCTGGTGGTTGTGTTGGGATCGGGGAAGGGGACGGTGAAGGCGATGGTGGAGGTGGTTGGTGTGTTTTCGGCGGATCTTGAAAAATTGTGTTTATTTGAGTTAAAAAATTTTTTGTTCTTTAAAACAATAACTTTCTAAGCTTTTGTGTTTTTTTTAATCAGATACAGAATTCTGGGGATAATGACAGAAATTCTGATGAACAAAATAAGCAAATCCCCTGGGCAGACCGCACTCGTCTTCCGAATCGCCCAGCGTGATGACTTCGGAACTTGCTCTCCTCTGTCTTTGCTCCCTATAAGCATGGACCGCCGCGTGCCCGTGGTGGTCGTAGATACTCTTCAGCATGCTGTCCGACAAAATTTTGTATGCCTCGTCAATTTCCTGAAATTTTACTTTTAAAAATTTTTAAAATAGGGGCACGGGACAGGGACATTTGAAAAAAAAACCGGGATTTCTGGGACCGGAAAATCGGGATTGAGACTCGGAATTAACCAGATTTTTCCCCCGTCAACAGCTTCAAATTGTGTTATCACTAGTTTTTAGGAATTATGATTTACTTTTGGGTGAGGCCAAAATGCGCAGCGGTAAAACTTTTTGCTTCAATTTGAACCCAGGAATGGATTATGCGCCATCTGAGGCCCCCACTTGCGCGCCATCTGAGCGCCACCAATTCAGTACCATAATAATAATCAATTTTTTTTTTATTGGGGATGGAGTTGCTGAGCTATAATGTTGCATTCGATTGGCGGAATGGGCGGAGAGGGGTTTGGGCCAGTGAGAAGGGTCTAATTAGGGGAGCCCGATTTGCAAACAATTTTTTTTGGATCGGATTTTGGGCCAGATTTTTTTGCAAACAATTTTGGGACTAAAATTGGGGCCCGATTTGGGGCCCGATTTAAGGGGGAAGGAAGGGTTGGGTTTAGGGTCGGGGAGGGGATTTAGGGTTAGCGCGTTGGGTGGGCGACGGAAAAAGGAAGGGTTCGGGCAGAAGGCGGGGGGGTTCGGTTTGGGGCGGGATTTAAGGCGGGATTTGTGGCCAAACACTGCTCGCGATATACTACGCATCCCCTGCAAGACTTTTGTTTGTACTTTCATTTCACGTTATCGTTGTATAAGACACACATAATCCAGTTTATGCACACCCGCTTCCTATGGCACCTTTTATTTATATCATAATAATACAATGTTTTCCCACTTTGGAGGCCCTGTGGCATAAAAAATAATTCATTATCAAAGTGTTCAGATTCTGTGACAGCGTGATTCGGATTTATTGAATTGTGTTCAATTTGCCCAAAGTGATCAGACTTTTGAGAGGCGGATTCTGATCAGTTGAATTGGATCAATTTGTTCAAGGTGCCTAGACTTTTTGAGAGGCGGATTCTGATCAGTTGAATTGGGTTCAATTTGCCCAAAGTGTCCAGACTTTTTGAGAGGAGGATTCTGATTAGTTGAATTGGGCACATTTTGCTAAAGCGGTGTGATCTGCCGGTCGCCTTGGAGAGGGCATTTTGCTTTTACCCTTTACCCCCTCTGAGGCTTTTAGGCCTAGCATAGCGGAGTGTCTGATTTTTTGGGGCCGCATTGTGCCTTGGGCGTTGCTTCAGCGCCTCTCAATAAGATTAATGGGCGTTCTGAAATGTTTAAATAAGCATTGACCGTTCAGCCAGACATCCCCTTCGTTGCAGCGAATTGTTTTGGCTGCTGGCTAGCGTTAATTGTAAATAAGTGCCATAGGGGGCCCTTTTTTTAACGTTTCCAATTTTAAGATTCGCTGGGCCCCATAAATTACACCGACGAAGTGAGAACAAAGAGAATTGCCCCCCTACAGCCCTGCCGGAATGGTACGTCATTCTGTTCTAAAACCCCAAGCATTAGTTTACGGTTCATTTTGGGGTTTTTGCAGAAGGTTGTTTGCAATGGCTCCGACCGAAACGAGAACCCCCTCAGGGCCGGGCCCCCTAATCTCGGTCGAGAGGCTCACCAAGGCTGTAAAAGGCCCAGTTGTGAACTTTTTAGTTATGGAGAGCGTGCCCTGACAGCCCTGGCGCTTGGAGCCTTACCGCCATAGTGGGTGCAGGAGAGTGCTTAGGATGCGCTGACGAGGACGACGGCGAGCAGCGCGATGAGGTGAGGGGGGGGATTCGGGGAATGGGAAGCAGGTGGTGAGGACAAAGAGGAGGAAGACGAAGATGAGGAATAGGACGAAGATGAAGAGGAGTAGGACGAATATAAGGAGGAGGACGAAGATGAGGATGAGGACGCAGATGACGAGGAGGACGAAGATGAGGAGGAGGCCGAAGATGCGGAGGAGGACGATGAGGACAAAGATGAGGAGAACGAAGAAAAGGGAGGCAAAGAGGAGAAGGAGGAGGAAGAGGACAAATAGGTGGAAGAAGGGGAGCGTGGTGTGGGTAAAAAAGGGCGCACAAAGGGGTGCGAGCGAGACGAGAATGAAGTGCCCACTAAGAAGGCCAAAAAATGTTGTCGGGTTAAATGAAGAAAGAAACGACCCTTAATGGAGTTGGCACCCCCTGACTGGCAGGCGCCGCTGTATTGGGACGAACCATATTATTTTGGCCAATGAAGAGGGGCCGGGAATGCCCAATGAAAGAACCAAGAGCCCCTCCCCATGGACCTCTAGGGCTTAACCCCCATGAACTTTGAGAAGCTACTGCCCATGCCTTTCGGCCCCCAGAAGATACACTGCATGCAGAAACGAAGAGGCCGCACTGCTTGAAGCAAGTGAAGAAACACCCCAAGAAGAATAAAGAATAATCCCAAGGGAAAAAATGTTGGACCTGTTGCAAAATTGTTAATCAAAATGTTGAGCCTGTTGCAAAATTGGCATAAAATGTTGCAAAAAAGGGTAGTCGCCGGTTTTTTCCTTTAATTTGATAAATTTGGAGGGCCTTAGATTATATCGTGCCCTTCTCAAGGGCAACGCCACGTCCGTTCTTTTCAGCACCCCCATCTTTGGGAATCTGTCGTAGTAATTGCTGAGCGGGGAAAAGATTAAAAAAAATTATTTCTGAAAGTTAGCCCGGGGCTTAAATTTATGTGCATATTCCAATACTCCAAAAAGGCGGAAACCAAATTTTACAGCCCCGACCCGTGCATTTCACATTGTTCTTCGCCAAACATTCTTTCCCCCTTTGTTGTCCGATCGATTTTCGCCCCTCTGAGGCCGAACTGGAATGTTCTCTCGAACCGCCGCAGGAGCATTCCCAATTTTTAGTCTAGTTCCCAGATTGGGGAAAAAGTTCGGCCTCAACTGCCCCAAATAGAGCCTCTGGCGGCCGATTGGCCCAATGTTACATTTACAAAGGGCATTCGCCCCTATTACGCATTTTATTGTGTCGCCACAAATTGGCCCATTTGATCACTTTGGAAATTGAAATATATGAAAAGATTATCAGTAGAGAGCGGATTTATATTGACTAAAAAACGCTAAATATTGACTAAAAACCCAAAAAAGTGCCAAAATATTGATTAAAAAATAGGCTAAAACCAACAAAATCCAGTCATTTTATGCGTAAAACCCTTCAAAATTTGTATATCTTTATTAATTTTGCTCACACAATAATTGTAAATGTATTATTTTTTACATGTTTTTGAAGATTTTATAAAAAAAATTTTATAAAAAAATTTTAGGGAAAATGTCGATCTTTGGGGGCGGATTTTTTGGTCAAAGAAAAAGTCATTTTTTAGGGGTACATTTTTGGTCTGAAAAGTTTTTTGATTTTAAGCTACATTTTTCGTTTTTATTCCATTATTTTGGGAAAAAGTGTCTGAAATATTAAATTTCTTTCAAGAATTTTCGGAAAAATGCCCAAAATATTTATTTATTATGGAAAAATGGCGAAATATTGATTTATTTTCAAAAAAGCCAAAATATTGATTTATATTGACTAAAAAATTGCTCTAATTCTAAAATTTTTTTTGAATTGAATGCTATTTTTGGGCTTCTCTCATGATTCCATATTCTACAAAAAAAAGGTTAAAACCTGAAAATCCGCTCTCTACTTATCAGAGGCCGTAAAGTCTCCAATGTGAGCTTTGGGCCGGACTTCAAATTCGATTTAGATGAGAGATGAGTCCTAGTTTTTGTCTGTTTAATTATGTTTCACATTTGTTGAAAGAATAAAATTGTTTGAAAATTGTGTTTTCAATAGTGTACTTTGAGAAAAAAAGTTTAATAGGCCATTGAATAGGTTTGCTATGCTACTTGGTTACAAATAGCTTATTTATTCTTTTTTAATTAGTTTGTTTTCTAAATATATATTGAATAAGTTTGGTCAGAAGAAGTTGGGCAAAACGACGCTTACTCAGCTTTAGCTGCCATTATTTGTTTTGTTACGCCTATTTGCTACATATTGGTTAGGCGCTAGCGTGGCCTTTATTTTAAAATAAATAAGGTATATTTCGGATCGTTTTTGTATTAAGGTTGCTGTTTATATCTTCGGGGGTTTTCCTTCATCTGAAAACGCAATTTTAACATTTTAAAAGATTTCCCGATTTATTCCAATAGGTCTTCGTCTTTCTTGAACGCCTCCAATGTTCGTACGGCCTACGAAATTAATAGTTAGTATTTGTAAATAACTTTATTTTAATTTAAAAATATTTAATATGCATATGAGAAGGTAAAGGGTATACCAGAGAAGAATGTAAGAACGGTAAAAGGTAGTCAGCCAATGCAATGAAAGGCCATCCACCCCTTACCAGATGCAAAATGATTTAAATAATTATTAAATATTTAATATTATATATCGGGCCACCTTCGTACTTTGCGCGCCCGAAGCTTGTTTTGCAAAGCCGATAACCCTCGTCTCTGATGAGGGATATTGGCCTAACACCGCCATCACTAAAGAGCCGTGTTGGACGAGAGACCAGAAATTGCATATGTTGAAATTTAATTTGATTTTTGCATTTTGTGTGTTACGTCCATTTTTAATTAAAGTCAAAACCGATGAAACTTCAAAAGACCCGTCTGGAAGAGGTCGCCTGGCATTTTTCGGTTGCCGGTGCGCACTTTGATTTTTGGCTAAAGGGCAAAAATTTGGCTAAAATTTTTAAATTAGACAATTCATGAATTTAATCGGGCAATTTTTGAAAGATTTACATGGTGACTCCCAAAAATATGGAAATGGTACTTCCTATGTGCTCATGTTATATTTACTGTTTTTTATTGTGATGCCAACGTCTCCGTTTTGCGTTGCGTTTGTCTTTTGCGGCGGATGCTGTCGAAGTCGACGGTTGAGATGCGGATGGTGGTGGCGATGATGCTGGTTCCGGTGATGGTGCTGGGGATGGTGATGGTCTTGGTGATGGTGATGATGGTTTGGTCTTTCTCGCTCTACTTTTTGAAGTTAGTGGAGCGGCGGAGTTGGTGTTCGACGACAACGGCAACGAAATAACTCGCGTGCGTTTTGGTTTTTCTGTTGCTGCTAGGCTGCTCGAGCCTTCTCCGCAGCAATGCGCGGCCCTCTTTTGCCGTATCCTGCCACATTTTCCTCATGCGGAAGTGGCGGTGGTGCTGTGGCGGCATGCGGTATGGTTGTCGGCGATGGGGAAGATGAAGGCGACGGTGGAGGTGAAAGTGACAGTGTAGCGGAAGGTGTAGGTGACAGTGCTGGTGGTTGTGTTGGGATCGGGGAAGGGGACGGTGAAGGCGATGGTGGAGGTGGTTGGTGTGTTTTCGGCGGATCTTGAAAAATTGTGTTTATTTGAGTTAAAAAATTTTTTGTTCTTTAAAACAATAACTTTCTAAGCTTTTGTGTTTTTTTTAATCAGATACAGAATTCTGGGGATAATGACAGAAATTCTGATGAACAAAATAAGCAAATCCCCTGGGCAGACCGCACTCGTCTTCCGAATCGCCCAGCGTGATGACTTCGGAACTTGCTCTCCTCTGTCTTTGCTCCCTATAAGCATGGACCGCCGCGTGCCCGTGGTGGTCGTAGATACTCTTCAGCATGCTGTCCGACAAAATTTTGTATGCCTCGTCAATTTCCTGAAATTTTACTTTTAAAAATTTTTAAAATAGGGGCACGGGACAGGGACATTTGAAAAAAAAAACCGGGATTTCTGGGACCGGAAAATCGGGATTGAGACTCGGAATTAACCAGATTTTTCCCCCGTCAACAGCTTCAAATTGTGTTATCACTAGTTTTTAGGAATTATGATTTACTTTTGGGTGAGGCCAAAATGCGCAGCGGTAAAACTTTTTGCTTCAATTTGAACCCAGGAATGGATTATGCGCCATCTGAGGCCCCCACTTGCGCGCCATCTGAGCGCCACCAATTCAGTACCATAATAATAATCAATTTTTTTTTTATTGGGGATGGAGTTGCTGAGCTATAATGTTACGAGTAATTTTATGATTAATTGGGACGTTGGCGCCTTCCTTTATGATGAGGAAAGTCCCGTGGCTGGACACTTTTAGTCAAAAAACGATTTATTTGTTTATTGTCTAAATCATCAGACGGCTGCCCATTCTGTTGGAAGCTCACCGAGGTGCCATTCTCGGTTCGTGCCCTCTCGAGGACGGCGACCTCCCCAACTCGGGCACAGCTCCTTTCTCTTCCGCCTCCCTTCCGGACGCCCTTCCTTCTTCTTCCTTTTCTTCCATTGATTCTTCTTCCTTTTCTTCCATTGATTCTCTTTCATCTTCGTCCGCTGTCGAAATGAACGAACAAAAGGAAACCGCCGGAGGGGAGGGGCGCCATTTCCATCACAAAAAGTCGCGCCAACTGCTGGAACAGGCCACGCCTCGCACAACTTTTGCCGGCGATCAGCCGCAATCGGAGGCTCAAAATGGTAAACGATCCAAAAACTCCCAAAAACTCTTCAACATTCACCTCCTCCTTCCATTGCTTTTGCTTTTAGATCACCGTTCTACTCAACCTCAGGAATTTCGTCTAAAGCCCTTAGAAATGGCACAACAGCCGCCACAATGTTTTGGAAGTGAACCGGCCCAACTTGGCGGCTTTATTGAGAACGGAAATGGGCTCACTCTTTAAACAATTACTCATTTCGGAACTTTTCCACATTTTTTGCTTAAGCTGATTTTTCTTGATATTTCAGCTGCTAATCCTGATTTTTTGGGGGTTTCAGCTGTTCACCCGGCTCGCACCCTCTATCCCACACCTTCACTCTTCTCTTCCAACTCCTTTCTCTCCTTTCAAAGCACATTTAAAGTTATTAGCGACAGACGGACGCTACCCAACCCCTCCCCTCCCCTCCCCTCCCCTCCCCCCCCCCCTCCCGTGAAGGACGTCTGTAGTTTTCGATTGAATTTTTGCCTTTTCATTTCTGCAAAAGCTCTGCCCTTAAACTAAACTTTTCAAAACTATTTTCGCTCAAGCATATTTTTTTATTTGCCCATGAAACTTCACACGCTTTCAGAACCCCCCCCCCCCCTCCCCCCCCCCCCCATAATGCGATTTCACTCACTAATGACAGACGTCCCCCCCCCCTTCTCCCGTGAATGGTCGATTGCTTTTATTGTCATTTTCAAAATATATTTTTTTACACTCTTAATTCGCTATTAACAAATAGTTTTTCGCCGTAGTTTTGCCATTTTGGTCCTAAAGCTCCGGCCCCTTTTTATTCCAAATAGTGGTGGTGTAATGAATGGGTGGTGCGCGTTCTAACCGCGTACATTACACCCGTGGGCGCTGTAATCTGGCGTCTCCTACCGCCAGATGGATTATTCACCAACAAATTTTTTCGACACTCAATTTATTTTCTTAAAGACTGTTTTTTGTTAAAAAAGAAGAAAAAGATCCAACTTTGCCTTCATCCAGCTTTCGTTGTTCTTAATATTTTTTAAAAATATATCCTCTATCTTTTTGTCCGTCCCTTAACTACCCCAAACCATTTTCCAAATTCGCTTCAACAAGATTTAAACTGCAATATTTATCGATTCCTTACTTAATCCTATATCATCCGAACGTTGTCCACTTCCGACCGAAATAAAATATGCATTCAAAAGCAGGTACCAAACATTTTAAAAAATAGAGCCTGAGGCACACCAGTTTATTTATTCCAAATTCATTAATAGGAATTCTGGGCTCTGTTGACGGATTGACGATCGGATTGTTAGGCCTTTTGGCGTAACATTAGAATCCGAAGTGTAGCCTCCTGGCTGCACAGATATCAATAGACGGAACCCGGAATTTTCTTTCAGCGAATAAGAAATAAATTCTGAGAGGTTTTGCTTTGCCTTTACCTTCCCGGTATATTTTAACGTGTGACCAAACTTCGCCGACGAATAATAATTCGCTATTAACAAATAGTTTTTCGCCGTAGTTTTGCCATTTTGGTCCTAAAGCTCCGGCCCCTTTTTATTCCAAATAGTGGTGGTGTAATGAATGGGTGGTGCGCGTTCTAACCGCGTACATTACACCCGTGGGCGCTGTAATCTGGCGTCTCCTACCGCCAGATGGATTATTCACCAACAAATTTTTTCGACACTCAATTTATTTTCTTAAAGACTGTTTTTTGTTAAAAAAGAAGAAAAAGATCCAACTTTGCCTTCATCCAGCTTTCGTTGTTCTTAATATTTTTTAAAAATATATCCTCTATCTTTTTGTCCGTCCCTTAACTACCCCAAACCATTTTCCAAATTCGCTTCAACAAGATTTAAACTGCAATATTTATCGATTCCTTACTTAATCCTATATCATCCGAACGTTGTCCACTTCCGACCGAAATAAAATATGCATTCAAAAGCAGGTACCAAACATTTTAAAAAATAGAGCCTGAGGCACACCAGTTTATTTATTCCAAATTCATTAATAGGAATTCTGGGCTCTGTTGACGGATTGACAATCGGATTGTTAGGCCTTTTGGCGTAACATTAGAATCCGAAGTGTAGCCTCCTGGCTGCACAGATATCAATAGACGGAACCCGGAATTTTCTTTCAGCGAATAAGAAATAAATTCTGAGAGGTTTTGCTTTGCCTTTACCTTCCCGGTATATTTTAACGTGTGACCAAACTTCGCCGACGAATAATTTCCCGCTGTGGTAAAATTTTTCCACAAGGAGACTGTTTGTCCGTTTTGAATAACCCATTCGCTCTCGTAGCGACTTTTGCTCTAAACTATTCGCTCTCGTAGCGACAAGGCACGGAGCGGTGGCAAAGGGGTCTGCTTACTTTCAGCCGCCCCGCAAAGCCCAAACCTATTGGAGGGGTTGGGTCCTTTGATCTTTCCGCCCAAAAACCTATTGGGCTCTTTGATCTTGCCGCCCGCAAGGTTCTAAAGCTATCGTGTCCTTTGATCATGCTGACCCAAACCAAAACCTATCGGGCCCTTTGATCCTGCTGCAACTAAACCCAAACCTATTGGAGGGGATAAACCTTTGATCATTCCGCCTATAAAACCAAAACCTGACCTCAAAAGCGAGACAGTCCTAACAAAAACCGAGCGGGGTTAAAAAGGCGCGGATTAATTTATGATTAAACAATTGGTCCCCCAAAACCTATTAGAGGGTTCGGGTCATTTAATTTTCCCGCCACCAACTAAGTCGATTGGATGTTTTGGCATTTCTTTTAATTCTCTCGCCCGACAATGAATGCGCGATTACACATTTTAATTGATTACACCCATTCAAAAACAAATGCGTTTTAAATTGGTCTCCCATAACCTTTCGGGTCCATTGCCAATTTCCAAAATTCCAGACCCATGAAATCCGTAACCCTTCACTCCCGCCCGGGCACACGTTCTCCATCGACTAAACCCCCACCCCCCTTCCCGCGCACATACCTTTCCTCCCTCCCGGAAAGGCCAGCTGAGCGCCCAGATTTTTAGATGAAAAGTGCATCCGGGTACGGGTCAACTCAGCGCCAGAATATAAAGGTAATGGTATTAAACTGGCCGTTCAACCGAAACCCCGCAAAAAAAAAGATACAGAAAAAACATGAAGGCTCGCCTTCAAGCACCACGGACACCCCTCCCTGCCCTCCCGTCTGTCTCTTGTTTCGCACCCCTCTCACCCGCCGCATCAAAACAGAGATTATAAAAGAAAAACACATAGATTATGTTTAGATATATTTTGAAGGTTATGACCAAATCTATAGACACAGTTTTATCAAAAGTTTATTACGACCTCAAATCTCCGGCAAGTTTTGCGGGAATTAATAAAATTTTAGAAGAAGCAAAAAAGATAAACCCAAAAATTAAACTAGAGCATGTCACCAAGTTTCTCGAAAAACAGAAAACATACACACTCCATAAACCTATCCGGAAACCAAGCCCAAGGTTAAAGACAGTGCCCAGTGGTTTTCACACCGACTGGCAATGCGATCTGTGTATTTTTGATCAACTGGCAAAACAGAATAACGGGTACAAATATTTGCTCGTTTGCATCGATGTTTTGAGCCGAATGCTTTTTGTTGCCCCGGTTAAATCAAAGAGAAGTGAAGATATGATAGAGGCGTTTGAAACAATATTCAAAAAGGCCAAGGTTTTACCAAATAAATTGTATAGCGACAGCGGGTTGGAATTTCAAGCAAATAAAATGAAAAAATATTTCAAAGACAAAACCATAATAAAACATGTAATGCATAGCCCCCATCTCCACGCCGGAGTTGTGGAGAGGGCTAATCGAACAATAAAAGATCGACTTTACAGATACTTTACCCAGAACGACACCCTTAGATGGATCGATATTATTGATAAAATTATTAAAAATATTAATAATAGCGTTCATAGAACAATCGGGATAAAGCCGAATGACGTAACGTTTCAAAATGCCAGAGCTCTATGGGAGAAAATATATGGAGAAAAAGAAACACCACAAATTGAATCCAAATTTAAAATCGGTGAAACGGTAAGAATTACCAAAGAAAAAGGGACCTTTGCAAAAGGGTATTATCCGAATTTTACAGAGGAAATATTTAAAATTGCTAAAGTCCTTTCGACCGTTCCCCAATCTTATCGTATTAAAGATCTTAACGGCGAAAACATAAAGGGTATTTTCTATAATCAAGAGCTTGTAAGGGTATCAGAGAAACCCCGTCTTGCAGAGATTTTAAAAACAAGGGTTCGAAAAGGGGTTAAAGAACATTTTGTAAAGTGGATAGTAGACACAAACAAACCGAATAGTTGGGTAAAAGATACGGATATTGAAAGGGAATAGAAAACGGGATATTTATCCCACAATGGGCATGTAAAATTATGACGAGTGTATGACAAAGTATCCCGAAGTATGACTAAATGACTATTATGACTAACAGTATGACTATTATGACTAGCCGTATGACTATTATGACTAGAACATGACAGACTATGACTAGGTATGACAATGACAAAGGTCGAAGGATGACGATAGTATGACAAATGAAAATTATGACCAGGGTATGACAAACAGTATGACTATGATATGATTAATTGTGACTTTAACGTGGCTAGTGTGATAGATTAAGACTATCGTATGAAAAATATGACAACAACATGACAAATTATGGTAAAGCATTTAATTCCTACCCGCAACTATTCTAATTTTAATGGAGATTTTATTAAAAGACACATCCGACGAGTTATTATCAATAATAACGGTTTTAGTGAGTGTACAACCCCACAAGAGGGAAGGGGCCGGGCATTGGTGGAACCCTCCCCATCGTATTCATTTATTGCCAAACACCAAATTGGGGGTTTAAACTTTGTTACGACAGAAAAAAAATAAGAAAATCTGATTGCGGATAACGAAAAAAAGAAATGCCCGGTCTAAAAAGGATTGGAATTTATTAAGCGCTAAATTTCAAAAATTGGCGCTAAAAAGCGAGCAGAAGAAGACGATCGGTCTACAAAACCTATCTAGTCTGTGAATATGGATCTGTTCTGTGCAAATGATATACCTTTTGAAAGAGGAGATTTTTTAGCACAGAGTTATTTCGCAAATATTTTTTTAAGGACAAATAAACGATGCTAGGACTCTCAATGAAATAAGGCTATAGGTACTGAAAAAACTCAAAGAGCAAAGTAATCGATTATGATTTTTTCAGTCCCACTAAGTTTGAAAATGCTTTGATTAAACATAACTACAAACCAAAAGATTTTAATTAAACAGTTGGCTCCCAAATCTGTAGAGCAACTTGGAAAATGTAAATTCAAATTTCCCTCCTCATCTCACAGGGTCATTTCGGCACCTGTCAATCAAACGTTCGCCGCGCATTAAAAAATTCCCATCTGGCCAGTAATTATAACCTGGCAATCAAATTAAAAACTAGGTGCTTTGACGCGGAAGTGAAAAAGGGTAAGACCCAAATGGGTGAAACCTAAATTGGTGAAACCTAAAAGGGTGAAAAAGGTGAACACAAAATAGGTGAAAAGAGGTGAAAACGGGTGAAATTTCACCTAAAAGGATATGGGGAACGTGTTTTATAGCGGGGTAGTACGCAAAAATGAAAAGAGACAAACACAGTATTAAAATATTTATTCAACAAAAATAAAAACACAAGGAATACCTACATATCTACGAGACGTATCCGGGGAGATTTTGTTTAACGACCGCTATAGAACCCAATTTATTGCCTCTGGTTAATTATTCCCGCGGGTTCTAGAACCCCAATTTATTGCCTGATGGCAGTACCTCACAATAAAAATCTATAGCTATTTTTTTTATTTTTCCTTCCTGGCTCCGGGTCTTTTTTCAGAGCATCTTCACATATTTTTTGAATCATTTTTACGAAATTTTTTACACAGCATTTATTTTCAGCATTTTTTAATAAAATGTCAAAGGGTTGTTTTTTTTTGTCTTCCTTAACATGACTTTCCAATATGTTGTAAAATTTTCCCATGGCGTGAACGTTATTTCTGTCAAGAATTTATGCGAATTCTAAAAAAATAGTTACTGAAAAAAAAAATATTCGAAACGTTTTAAAAAAAACAATTCAAAAGAAATAAACACATGCACAAATTTAAGTTTTATTCAATAATAACCAAAAGGCAAAACATTAAATTTCTCGTCAATAATCCCCTTCTTCTGCACGGGTTGATAATCTTTAGACATAGCCATCGAAACAACACGTCCGTCTTTTTTAGGCCTAAATTAAAAATTATACCGATAAAAGCGCTAAACATTCTTACCCGAATTTATCCGCATAAAAGAATTTCATCTTTTCACCTTCCTTATACTTCAAAATCATACTCTTAAGCTCCTCAAATTCAATACTATTATCCCTATTCTGTGTTATCCCTCTAAGTTTCGTTTTTTGCC
Source organism: Globodera pallida (assembly GCA_020449905.1). NCBI lineage: Eukaryota > Metazoa > Nematoda > Chromadorea > Rhabditida > Heteroderidae > Globodera > Globodera pallida. The sequence continues at coordinate 426,456 of JAIXHY010000016.1, forward strand.
AAACAACACCGTCCGATTTCCGCCTAAACTTCAACGAGTACTGCTTTGGACCTCCTGAAACGAACTCTAAAATTTCGTTGTCCGCATACTCACGAGTCATTTCCCCCAAAAATTTCCCCTCTTTCAGCGGACAAACACCCCTCGGGTGGGTGAAGATTAAAGAGTCCGTGTCGCAGTACAGAAGTTTGCACCCCTCCGCCCCATAAACCTTTTCCATATATTCATACAATTTAATCCTCGCCGCACTCGTAGTCCTAAATAAAAATTTATCTAGGAATAGTTTTTTCTGCAAAAACTAACCACAACGACAGAATGATGTTCGAAACCTTATGCTCCACAACGAAATTTTAGAGTTCGTTTCAGGAGGTCCAAAGCAGTACTCGTTGAAGTTTAGGCGGAAATCGGACGGTGTTGTTTGGCAAAAAACGAAACTTAGAGGGATAACACAGAATAGGGATAATAGTATTGAATTTGAGGAGCTTAAGAGTATGATTTTGAAGTATAAGGAAGGTGAAAAGATGAAATTCTTTTATGCGGATAAATTCGGGTAAGAATGTTTAGCGCTTTTATCGGTATAATTTTTAATTTAGGCCTAAAAAAGACGGACGTGTTGTTTCGATGGCTATGTCTAAAGATTATCAACCCGTGCAGAAGAAGGGGATTATTGACGAGAAATTTAATGTTTTGCCTTTTGGTTATTATTGAATAAAACTTAAATTTGTGCATGTGTTTATTTCTTTTGAATTGTTTTTTTTAAAACGTTTCGAATATTTTTTTTTTCAGTAACTATTTTTTTAGAATTCGCATAAATTCTTGACAGAAATAACGTTCACGCCATGGGAAAATTTTACAACATATTGGAAAGTCATGTTAAGGAAGACAAAAAAAAACAACCCTTTGACATTTTATTAAAAAATGCTGAAAATAAATGCTGTGTAAAAAATTTCGTAAAAATGATTCAAAAAATATGTGAAGATGCTCTGAAAAAAGACCCGGAGCCAGGAAGGAAAAATAAAAAAAATAGCTATAGATTTTTATTGTGAGGTACTGCCATCAGGCAATAAATTGGGGTTCTAGAACCCGCGGGAATAATTAACCAGAGGCAATAAATTGGGTTCTATAGCGGTCGTTAAACAAAATCTCCCCGGATACGTCTCGTAGATATGTAGGTATTCCTTGTGTTTTTATTTTTGTTGAATAAATATTTTAATACTGTGTTTGTCTCTTTTCATTTTTGCGTACTACCCCGCTATAAAACACGTTCCCCATATCCTTTTAGGTGAAATTTCACCCGTTTTCACCTCTTTTCACCTATTTTGTGTTCACCTTTTTCACCCTTTTAGGTTTCACCAATTTAGGTTTCACCCATTTGGGTCTTACCCTTTTTCACTTCCGCGTCAAAGCACCTAGTTTTTAATTTGATTGCCAGGTTATAATTACTGGCCAGATGGGAATTTTTTAATGCGCGGCGAACGTTTGATTGACAGGTGCCGAAATGACCCTGTGAGATGAGGAGGGAAATTTGAATTTACATTTTCCAAGTTGCTCTACAGATTTGGGAGCCAACTGTTTAATTAAAATCTTTTGGTTTGTAGTTATGTTTAATCAAAGCATTTTCAAACTTAGTGGGACTGAAAAAATCATAATCGATTACTTTGCTCTTTGAGTTTTTTCAGTACCTATAGCCTTATTTCATTGAGAGTCCTAGCATCGTTTATTTGTCCTTAAAAAAATATTTGCGAAATAACTCTGTGCTAAAAAATCTCCTCTTTCAAAAGGTATATCATTTGCACAGAACAGATCCATATTCACAGACTAGATAGGTTTTGTAGACCGATCGTCTTCTTCTGCTCGCTTTTTAGCGCCAATTTTTGAAATTTAGCGCTTAATAAATTCCAATCCTTTTTAGACCGGGCATTTCTTTTTTTCGTTATCCGCAATCAGATTTTCTTATTTTTTTTCTGTCGTAACAAAGTTTAAACCCCCAATTTGGTGTTTGGCAATAAATGAATACGATGGGGAGGGTTCCACCAATGCCCGGCCCCTTCCCTCTTGTGGGGTTGTACACTCACTAAAACCGTTATTATTGATAATAACTCGTCGGATGTGTCTTTTAATAAAATCTCCATTAAAATTAGAATAGTTGCGGGTAGGAATTAAATGCTTTACCATAATTTGTCATGTTGTTGTCATATTTTTCATACGATAGTCTTAATCTATCACACTAGCCACGTTAAAGTCACAATTAATCATATCATAGTCATACTGTTTGTCATACCCTGGTCATAATTTTCATTTGTCATACTATCGTCATCCTTCGACCTTTGTCATTGTCATACCTAGTCATAGTCTGTCATGTTCTAGTCATAATAGTCATACGGCTAGTCATAATAGTCATACTGTTAGTCATAATAGTCATTTAGTCATACTTCGGGATACTTTGTCATACACTCGTCATAATTTTACATGCCCATTGTGGGATAAATATCCCGTTTTCTATTCCCTTTCAATATCCGTATCTTTTACCCAACTATTCGGTTTGTTTGTGTCTACTATCCCCACTTTACAAAATGTTCTTTAACCCCTTTTCGAACCCTTGTTTTTAAAATCTCTGCAAGACGGGGTTTCTCTGATACCCTTACAAGCTCTTGATTATAGAAAATACCCTTTATGTTTTCGCCGTTAAGATCTTTAATACGATAAGATTGGGGAACGGTCGAAAGGACTTTAGCAATTTTAAATATTTCCTCTGTAAAATTCGGATAATACCCTTTTGCAAAGGTCCCTTTTTCTTTGGTAATTCTTACCGTTTCACCGATTTTAAATTTGGATTCAATTTGTGGTGTTTCTTTTTCTCCATATATTTTCTCCCATAGAGCTCTGGCATTTTGAAACGTTACGTCATTCGGCTTTATCCCGATTGTTCTATGAACGCTATTATTAATATTTTTAATAATTTTATCAATAATATCGATCCATCTAAGGGTGTCGTTCTGGGTAAAGTATCTGTAAAGTCGATCTTTTATTGTTCGATTAGCCCTCTCCACAACTCCGGCGTGGAGATGGGGGCTATGCATTACATGTTTTATTATGGTTTTGTCTTTGAAATATTTTTTCATTTTATTTGCTTGAAATTCCAACCCGCTGTCGCTATACAATTTATTTGGTAAAACCTTGGCCTTTTTGAATATTGTTTCAAACGCCTCTATCATATCTTCACTTCTCTTTGATTTAACCGGGGCAACAAAAAGCATTCGGCTCAAAACATCGATGCAAACGAGCAAATATTTGTACCCGTTATTCTGTTTTGCCAGTTGATCAAAAATACACAGATCGCATTGCCAGTCGGTGTGAAAACCACTGGGCACTGTCTTTAACCTTGGGCTTGGTTTCCGGATAGGTTTATGGAGTGTGTATGTTTTCTGTTTTTCGAGAAACTTGGTGACATGCTCTAGTTTAATTTTTGGGTTTATCTTTTTTGCTTCTTCTAAAATTTTATTAATTCCCGCAAAACTTGCCGGAGATTTGAGGTCGTAATAAACTTTTGATAAAACTGTGTCTATAGATTTGGTCATAACCTTCAAAATATATCTAAACATAATCTATGTGTTTTTCTTTTATAATCTCTGTTTTGATGCGGCGGGTGAGAGGGGTGCGAAACAAGAGACAGACGGGAGGGCAGGGAGGGGTGTCCGTGGTGCTTGAAGGCGAGCCTTCATGTTTTTTCTGTATCTTTTTTTTTGCGGGGTTTCGGTTGAACGGCCAGTTTAATACCATTACCTTTATATTCTGGCGCTGAGTTGACCCGTACCCGGATGCACTTTTCATCTAAAAATCTGGGCGCTCAGCTGGCCTTTCCGGGAGGGAGGAAAGGTATGTGCGCGGGAAGGGGGGTGGGGGTTTAGTCGATGGAGAACGTGTGCCCGGGCGGGAGTGAAGGGTTACGGATTTCATGGGTCTGGAATTTTGGAAATTGGCAATGGACCCGAAAGGTTATGGGAGACCAATTTAAAACGCATTTGTTTTTGAATGGGTGTAATCAATTAAAATGTGTAATCGCGCATTCATTGTCGGGCGAGAGAATTAAAAGAAATGCCAAAACATCCAATCGACTTAGTTGGTGGCGGGAAAATTAAATGACCCGAACCCTCTAATAGGTTTTGGGGGACCAATTGTTTAATCATAAATTAATCCGCGCCTTTTTAACCCCGCTCGGTTTTTGTTAGGACTGTCTCGCTTTTGAGGTCAGGTTTTGGTTTTATAGGCGGAATGATCAAAGGTTTATCCCCTCCAATAGGTTTGGGTTTAGTTGCAGCAGGATCAAAGGGCCCGATAGGTTTTGGTTTGGGTCAGCATGATCAAAGGACACGATAGCTTTAGAACCTTGCGGGCGGCAAGATCAAAGAGCCCAATAGGTTTTTGGGCGGAAAGATCAAAGGACCCAACCCCTCCAATAGGTTTGGGCTTTGCGGGGCGGCTGAAAGTAAGCAGACCCCTTTGCCACCGCTCCGTGCCTTGTCGCTACGAGAGCGAATAGTTTAGAGCAAAAGTCGCTACGAGAGCGAATGGGTTATTCAAAACGGACAAACAGTCTCCTTGTGGAAAAATTTTACCACAGCGGGAAATTATTCGTCGGCGAAGTTTGGTCACACGTTAAAATATACCGGGAAGGTAAAGGCAAAGCAAAACCTCTCAGAATTTATTTCTTATTCGCTGAAAGAAAATTCCGGGTTCCGTCTATTGATATCTGTGCAGCCAGGAGGCTACACTTCGGATTCTAATGTTACGCCAAAAGGCCTAACAATCCGATTGTCAATCCGTCAACAGAGCCCAGAATTCCTATTAATGAATTTGGAATAAATAAACTGGTGTGCCTCAGGCTCTATTTTTTAAAATGTTTGGTACCTGCTTTTGAATGCATATTTTATTTCGGTCGGAAGTGGACAACGTTCGGATGATATAGGATTAAGTAAGGAATCGATAAATATTGCAGTTTAAATCTTGTTGAAGCGAATTTGGAAAATGGTTTGGGGTAGTTAAGGGACGGACAAAAAGATAGAGGATATATTTTTAAAAAATATTAAGAACAACGAAAGCTGGATGAAGGCAAAGTTGGATCTTTTTCTTCTTTTTTAACAAAAAACAGTCTTTAAGAAAATAAATTGAGTGTCGAAAAAATTTGTTGGTGAATAATCCATCTGGCGGTAGGAGACGCCAGATTACAGCGCCCACGGGTGTAATGTACGCGGTTAGAACGCGCACCACCCATTCATTACACCACCACTATTTGGAATAAAAAGGGGCCGGAGCTTTAGGACCAAAATGGCAAAACTACGGCGAAAAACTATTTGTTAATAGCGAATTATTATTCGTCGGCGAAGTTTGGTCACACGTTAAAATATACCGGGAAGGTAAAGGCAAAGCAAAACCTCTCAGAATTTATTTCTTATTCGCTGAAAGAAAATTCCGGGTTCCGTCTATTGATATCTGTGCAGCCAGGAGGCTACACTTCGGATTCTAATGTTACGCCAAAAGGCCTAACAATCCGATTGTCAATCCGTCAACAGAGCCCAGAATTCCTATTAATGAATTTGGAATAAATAAACTGGTGTGCCTCAGGCTCTATTTTTTAAAATGTTTGGTACCTGCTTTTGAATGCATATTTTATTTCGGTCGGAAGTGGACAACGTTCGGATGATATAGGATTAAGTAAGGAATCGATAAATATTGCAGTTTAAATCTTGTTGAAGCGAATTTGGAAAATGGTTTGGGGTAGTTAAGGGACGGACAAAAAGATAGAGGATATATTTTTAAAAAATATTAAGAACAACGAAAGCTGGATGAAGGCAAAGTTGGATATTTTTCTTCTTTTTTAACAAAAAACAGTCTTTAAGAAAATAAATTGAGTGTCGAAAAAATTTGTTGGTGAATAATCCATCTGGCGGTAGGAGACGCCAGATTACAGCGCCCACGGGTGTAATGTACGCGGTTAGAACGCGCACCACCCATTCATTACACCACCACTATTTGGAATAAAAAGGGGCCGGAGCTTTAGGACCAAAATGGCAAAACTACGGCGAAAAACTATTTGTTAATAGCGAATTAAGAGTGTAAAAAAATATATTTTGAAAATGACAATAAAAGCAATCGACCATTCACGGGAGAAGGGGGGGGGGACGTCTGTCATTAGTGAGTGAAATCGCATTATGGGGGGGGGGGGAGGGGGGGGGGGGGTTCTGAAAGCGTGTGAAGTTTCATGGGCAAATAAAAAAATATGCTTGAGCGAAAATAGTTTTGAAAAGTTTAGTTTAAGGGCAGAGCTTTTGCAGAAATGAAAAGGCAAAAATTCAATCGAAAACTACAGACGTCCTTCACGGGAGGGGGGGGGGGGAGGGGAGGGGAGGGGAGGGGAGGGGTTGGGTAGCGTCCGTCTGTCGCTAATAACTTTAAATGTGCTTTGAAAGGAGAGAAAGGAGTTGGAAGAGAAGAGTGAAGGTGTGGGATAGAGGGTGCGAGCCGGGTGAACAGCTGAAACCCCCAAAAAATCAGGATTAGCAGCTGAAATATCAAGAAAAATCAGCTTAAGCAAAAAATGTGGAAAAGTTCCGAAATGAGTAATTGTTTAAAGAGTGAGCAATGCTTGGGTCAAATTGAAATCCACAGACAAATTTTTAGAGAGTGGGAAGCGGCAGAGTTGCGCGGGCGGGAGGGAAGGGTGGGACGCAGGTAGGAAAGGTGCACGGTCTTTTTTCTCTAACTTTCTCCTTTTACCGTACTCTCTCATCGGGTACTGTTAGACGGGGGTTGGGGTTGGGATTGGTCTGGCAGGAAGAGTGGGATGACGGCGGCGGAAACGCGAGGGGTCAAAATTTTGGAGCCATGTGTGTTTATTTTATTTTTTATTCTTTCAAGATTTAATTTTTAATATATCTTTAAAATTTTTTTACCTTTTCCTTTACATTGAAAAATTCCGGCGCTCAATTGGCCTCTGTACCGGGATGCACATATACGGCACTCAGCTGGCCTTCCTTTTTTTAAGAGAAGGGTGGGAGGAAGGGTTTAGGGTTAGGGTTGGGAGGGGTGCGAGAGGAGGGGGCGGAAGGGAGGCGAGGGTTGCGAGAGGAGGGGGCGGGAGGGAGGCGATGGGTGCCTAGTCTGGTTTGCGGAATCAATGGGAAACTGTCGGGGGGGGGGGAGGGTATGGGGCGAAAAGGACTCAGGTTCGTGGGGCAAAATTTGGGGCCAGATTCTGGGCCCCATACTTCTGGTGTAGGTGACAGTGCTGGTGGTTGTGTTGGGATCGGGGAAGGGGACGGTGAAGGCGATGGTGGAGGTGGTTGGTGTGTTTTCGGCGGATCTTGAAAAATTGTGTTTATTTGAGTTAAAAAATTTTTTGTTCTTTAAAACAATAACTTTCTAAGCTTTTGTGTTTTTTTTAATCAGATACAGAATTCTGGGGATAATGACAGAAATTCTGATGAACAAAATAAGCAAATCCCCTGGGCAGACCGCACTCGTCTTCCGAATCGCCCAGCGTGATGACTTCGGAACTTGCTCTCCTCTGTCTTGGCTCCCTATAAGCATGGACCGCCGCGTGCCCGTGGCGGTCGTAGATACTCTTCAGCATGCTGTCCGACAAAATTTTGTATGCCTCGTCAATTTCCTGAAATTTTACTTTTAAAAATTTTAAAAATAGGGGCACGGGACAGGGACATTTGAAAAAAAAACCGGGATTTCTGGGACCGGAAAATCGGGATTGAGACTCGGAATTAACCAGATTTTTCCCCCGTCAACAGCTTCAAATTGTGTTATCACTAGTTTTTAGGAATTATGATTTACTTTTGGGTGAGGCCAAAATGCGCAGCGGTAAAACTTTTTGCTTCAATTTGAACCCAGGAATGGATTATGCGCCATCTGAGGCCCCCACTTGCGCGCCATCTGAGCGCCACCAATTCAGTACCATAATAATAATCAATTTTTTTTATTGGGGATGGAGTTGCTGAGCTATAATGTTGCATTCGATTGGCGGAATGGGCGGAGAGGGGTTTGGGCCAGTGAGAAGGGTCTAATTAGGGGAGCCCGATTTGCAAACAATTTTTTTTGGATCGGATTTTGGGCCAGATTTTTTTGCAAACAATTTTGGGACTAAAATTGGGGCCCGATTTGGGGCCCGATTTAAGGGGGAAGGAAGGGTTGGGTTTAGGGTCGGGGAGGGGATTTAGGGTTAGCGCGTTGGGTGGGCGACGGAAAAAGGAAGGGTTCGGGCAGAAGGCGGGGGGGTTCGGTTTGGGGCGGGATTTAAGGCGGGATTTGTGGCCAAACACTGCTCGCGATATACTACGCATCCCCTGCAAGACTTTTGTTTGTACTTTCATTTCACGTAATCGTTGTATAAGACACACATAATCCAGTTTATGCACACCCGCTTCCTATGGCACCTTTTATTTATATCATAATAATACAATGTTTTCCCACTTTGGAGGCCCTGTGGCATAAAAAATAATTCATTATCAAAGTGTTCAGATTCTGTGACAGCGTGATTCGGATTTATTGAATTGTGTTCAATTTGCCCAAAGTGATCAGACTTTTGAGAGGCGGATTCTGATCAGTTGAATTGGATCAATTTGTTCAAGGTGCCTAGACTTTTTGAGAGGCGGATTCTGATCAGTTGAATTGGGTTCAATTTGCCCAAAGTGTCCAGACTTTTTGAGAGGAGGATTCTGATCAGTTGAATTGGGCACATTTTGCTAAAGCGGTGTGATCTGCCGGTCGCCTTGGAGAGGGCATTTTGCTTTTACCCTTTACCCCCTCTGAGGCTTTTAGGCCTAGCATAGCGGAGTGTCTGATTTTTTGGGGCCGCATTGTGCCTTGGGCGTTGCTTCAGCGCCTCTCAATAAGATTAATGGGCGTTCTGAAATGTTTAAATAAGCATTGACCGTTCAGCCAGACATCCCCTTCGTTGCAGCGAATTGTTTTGGCTGCTGGCTAGCGTTAATTGTAAATAAGTGCCATAGGGGGCCCTTTTTTTAACGTTTCCAATTTTAAGATTCGCTGGGCCCCATAAATTACACCGACGAAGTGAGAACAAAGAGAATTGCCACCCTACAGCCCTGCCGGAATGGTACGTCATTCTGTTCTAAAACCCCAAGCATTAGTTTACGGTTCATTTTGGGGTTCTTGCAGAAGGTTGTTTGCAATGGCTCCGACCGAAACGAGAACCCCCTCAGGGCCGGGCCCCCTAATCTCGGTCGAGAGGCTCACCAAGGCTGTAAAAGGCCCAGTTGTGAACTTTTTAGTTATGGAGAGCGTGCCCTGACAGCCCTGGCGCTTGGAGCCTTACCGCCATAGTGGGTGCAGGAGAGTGCTTAGGATGCGCTGACGAGGACGACGGCGAGCAGCGCGATGAGGTGAGGGGGGGATTCGGGGAATGGGAAGCAGGGGGGCGGTGAGGACAAAGAGGAGGAAGACGAAGATGAGGAATAGGACGAAGATGAAGAGGAGTAGGACGAATATAAGGAGGAGGACGAAGATGAGGATGAGGACGCAGATGACGAGGAGGACGAAGATGAGGAGGAGGCCGAAGATGCGGAGGAGGACGATGAGGACAAAGATTAGGAGAACGAAGAAAAGGGAGGCAAAGAGGAGAAGGAGGAGGAAGAGGACAAATAGGTGGAAGAAGGGGAGCGTGGTGTGGGTAAAAAAGGGCGCACAAAGGGGTGCGAGGGAGACGAGAATGAAGTGCCCACTAAGAAGGCCAAAAAATGTTGTCGGGTTAAATGAAGAAAGAAACGACCCTTAATGGAGTTGGCACCCCCTGACTGGCAGGCGCCGCTGTATTGGGACGAACCATATTATTTTGGCCAATGAAGAGGGGCCGGGAATGCCCAATGAAAGAACCAAGAGCCCCTCCCCATGGACTTCTAGGGCTTAACCCCCATGAACTTTGAGAAGCTACTGCCCATGCCTTTCGGCCCCCAGAAGATACACTGCATGCAGAAACGAAGAGGCCGCACTGCTTGAAGCAAGTGAAGAAACACCCCAAGAAGAATAAAGAATAATCCCAAGGGAAAAAATGTTGGACCTGTTGCAAAATTGTTAATCAAAATGTTGAGCCTGTTGCAAAATTGGCATAAAATGTTGCAAAAAAGGGTAGTCGCCGGTTTTTTCCTTTAATTTGATAAATTTGGAGGGCCTTAGATTATATCGTGCCCTTCTCAAGGGCAACGCCACGTCCGTTCTTTTCAGCACCCCCATCTTTGGGAATCTGTCGTAGTAATTGCTGAGCGGGGAAAAGATTAAAAAAAATTATTTCTGAAAGTTAGCCCGGGGCTTAAATTTATGTGCATATTCCAATACTCCAAAAAGGCGGAAACCAAATTTTACAGCCCCGACCCGTGCATTTCACATTGTTCTTCGCCAAACATTCTTTCCCCCTTTGTTGTCCGATCGATTTTCGCCCCTCTGAGGCCGAACTGGAATGTTCTCTCGAACCGCCGCAGGAGCATTCCCAATTTTTAGTCTAGTTCCCAGATTGGGGAAAAAGTTCGGCCTCAACTGCCCCAAATAGAGCCTCTGGCGGCCGATTGGCCCAATGTTACATTTACAAAGGGCATTCGCCCCAAATGAGGGGTCCGGATTCAAATTTTGTTTTCCACGCCTCCATTTTCTTTTTTCTTCCTTTGCCGAATAAAGCTCCCTGCGGAACGTTTGCGCGCACCTTTTAATAAGTGCCTTTATTGGGTGCAAATGAATGAATTCAGCTGGCCATATTCCTCAACCTGATTTGGAAAAGACAATTCGGGGGGACCTTTTTGATTTTCAAACCCGGAAGACCAATTTAAAAAAAAAAATTTCGTTAAAATCGTAAAATTTTTCTCGCGGTGGCTACTGGCAAATAAGAACAACCTTTTAAAACGTTCTAAATTCTGATAAAACATTTATTTTGGCTAATGTGAATTGTAAACCAGGCTCTTAACAAATTTTTCTGAAAAAAGGACATAAAACATCGGTAAACCCTTCAAAAAGATTGCCCGGTGGGGTGGACCATTCCATTCTTAATCAGGGCGCTCAGATTCAGATCACCGTCCAGAAAATATGGCAACCGGCTCCAAAATAGTGGCATTTTTATGGCAATTTGCTTAAAGAATTTTCAAAAACAAAAAAATGGTGGGAGGGTTGGCGGTTCGGCTGTGCCAATAGGCGCCGCCGAGAAAATTTTGAAACTCATTTTTTTGAGATTTACGTCAAAAATTACCCATTTTTGCCTCAAAAACTAAGAAATTTTCACAGTTCAAAAACGTGGCAAACACAGAATCTCAAAAAATTTTCAAAAATTGAGAACATCCTAATGGACGCGGGCAAGGGTGCTTCGGCGGTGTCGACGATATTTTAAATTTTTGACTCAATTTGTTAGGAGATTTGCAGCCAAAATTTAAAAATTCGGCAGTTTTTTGAAACTTTTTAGGAGGGGTAAGAGACCAGCGGCGCCGCCGTAAAATTTTTGAGGATTTAACGAATTTGTTAAGAAAATTGGTCCAATAATTACCAATATTACAAAAAAAAATGACCCCGATTTCCTTAAAAAACAATTCAAAACCATTTTTAATTATTTGTTTCGTCCAACCTAAATGCTCACCGAAAACATTGCTCAAATGTTCGATTATATTTTTGGGTTTGTCATAAGGCTTTTGACCTATTTTTGTTTGTTTGCGCGGCGCCAATTTTTTATTAAATTTAGATCTAATGACAAACAAGAATATTTTTGCAGTTTTGTTGAAGAATATTTTTAATTACCTGCCAGCAGGTGAAAAATAGATTGTGTCGTGGTGATCAGCAAGGTGCCAGATAATAATTGCCACTCTTCCTGGCCACTTGACGGCCTTCAATGGCTCATCAATGCCTTGACTTTGTTATCCGAGCCCCTTCCCTTCCACGTATCCCATATTCTGTATGAAATTTTTAAAAAAGGAGTTTGTCTATATCACCTTCATAATACTTGAGATGACGTCACGCTTCCCCGTGGTTGTTAGCCACGAGGCTGACGCCTGTGGCACGTTGTCCGTAGGCCGGGATTGGAATCAATCCTTTCACACCATTCATTACCTAAATTACTTTGCCTGCTAATTAACGGCAGTTGCCATGGAAAAGCCCCCCCCCCAACATCCAATTCATTTATTTTGCTCTCTAAAACGCGCGGACCCCTGGGGTTTTTTGGTCCCTTCAAAAAAGAACAAAAGGTGAATCCCAACCTTTGAGATTTTTTGGGCACCCGGGTGACCCTAAAAAATTAATTTTCAAGAAAAATTTCTCTTCCATGCCATTTGATTGGCTCTATTGGATCGACGATGCCTTGGCCTTCTTTTCCGAGCCCCTTTCCTTCGACGTATCCCATTTTCTGTAAGCAATTTTTTTTAAAAGCCGTTAGTCTATATTACCTTCATAATACTTGAGATGACGTCACGCTTCCCCGTGGCTGTTAGCCACGAGGCTGATACCTGAGGTACGTTGTCCATTGGCCGGGATTGGAATCTTGGCTCCTAAATGGCACAAACTGAATCCCGTAAATTTTTGTTTTTTAATAACTAGGGCCGCGATTTACGTGGATAAAAATCTCATATGGCCATAAAATATGGATTAAAAATTGCAAAATATGAACCAAATGTGGACAAAAATTGCAAAATATGGACTGAAAATGGATAAAAAATTTAAAATATAGCAGGCTACCTTTTTTACATCAAACCATGGTGTCATGTCCTCATCGATCATTGCCACTTCGGTTGTTGGTCGCGTTTTTTTGCACTGGAAAGGCTCAAGGGCAGCGAATTCCGGGGCAACGCTTGCAGGTGTTTGCTGCGGCGGATAGTTTGCATTGAATGGGCAAATGAGAAAAAGTGTTGGCTTTTTATCCTTTTCTAGCCAATTTAATTGCCAATCAACATGTTATCACACGCACGGGTACAAATAACTTCTTTTTCGGCCTGTTAACCCCCGCGTCAACAGCGTCGGTGCTCAAGTCACGAACGAGGCGGAATGGGTTGCCCAGAATGTCGAGGCCTAAACAAAAATAAATTTTTAGGGTTAGGGTTTTCGGGATATTTGGGTTTACCAAAAACAAGCACATAGAGCTGTTTAACGAATTGATAAAGGTAGTGGGCCTGAATTTTGGATTGAAGTTCGACTGTAGAAGCACGCATCTCGTTCGAAAAAGGCAAGCCTAAAAGGCATTCATATTAATGATCAAACTGTTGTGGGTGGCGGCGGTATGATTTCGGGTTGCAAAGTGGATTGCCACGGCCTTGCCGTGGATGTGGGCCGTAGTCGCGCTGATGTATTTGACCATGTCCGACAATGGCGCCAATTGGTTCGGCTTAATTTGGTGCAAATGGCTGTCACATGGTTGCCTGTAGTGTATTGGGTGTGCCGATCAAAATGGCCGGCACCATTCCCGGCACAAAACTTTTCAAATGAACAACGGACAATTCATCCGAAGAGAAACGGTCACGTACATGCCGATCAACTGAAAAAAAGTTTAATATAAATTTTTGTTGGTTTGCTTCAATAATCACATTATTTTTGATTTGGCAGAACCCTTCGAAAGCCTCAGTGAATGGGAATTGTACGGACTCCTCTTCCGTGTTGGAATAGCGTGCCACCAGCGTCTTCCGCCTTTCTTTTTGCATAGGCCAGAAACCGATCACCTATAAAATGGGCATGACATTTAAATTAACTTTGAAGCAATTCAAAATCATACCGAATCCGCCGCCACCAAAAGCCATTTCAAAGTGTGCGGTTCGCGCACTTCAATGTCAACGTTGCTGTCATTTTTCAGCAAAAAGAAGGGCGAAATGGTCACCACTTTTGTGAGACCGGATTGACCCAGTAGTAGAGTGCGGCAAAATCGGATTTGCGGATCCCGCTGCGGGATTGCAGATCAAAATCTCGTGCGGGATCGGATTTGCGGGATTAATCCCGCAAATCCCGCAATCCCGCAAATCCCGCATTTTAAATTTGCGGGATCCCGCTGCGGGATTGCGGGTTTGATTTTACCAAAAAAATCAAAACACCTTTCAAACTGGACCGAATTGTTCAATTTGTATCATTTGAAGCTCTTATTTATCCAAGACTACTTGTAACTAGGGCCGGGACCGGGATTGGGATTAAACAATGGGGGGGGGGTATTTTTTTTTATAATGATCAAGGCAGCATCAATTTTTTTGAAATTCTGGCTCCACTTCTGCTGCTGGGGCTGAGCAAGTCGTCGGCGGTGCCGATAGGCGCCGCCGGGGGTAAATTTTTAGAATTTTTGACTCAATTTGTTAAGAAATTTGCAAACAAATACGGCTATTTTTGAATTTTTGAGTCCATTTATTTACCAATTTTATAGGTAAAACAAAAGGTCCCCCCTAATATGCTTTTTTAATTTCGTCCAAAAATTACAAAAAGATGTAAAAAGACGCCCAAAAACTTTTTAAAAATCATAAGAATTGTCATCAAAAGACATAAAAAACCAATTTGCACAGTAGGGATTTGAACCCACAACCACAACACTTCCAAAATACATCACTCACCACTACACCAGACGATCTCTGCTTATTTATCAAAAATTCCATTTTTATGGTACTCCACTTGTGTAATTTGTGAGCATCGAGTCTTTTAATTTGAAAGATTTGGCAAAACGTCTATCCTAATTTTGAATAAACTGACATTATTCACTAACAAAATTTCCAATTGCGGGATCCGCTTACCAATTTGCGGATCCCGCTGCGGGATTGCAGATCAAAATCTCGTGCGGGATCGGATTTTCGGGATTAATACCGCAATCCCGCAAATCGCAAAATGCGGGATTGCGGCGCGGGATCCCGCAAAATCCCGCGTGGGATCAATCCCGCGCCGCACTCTACCCAGTAGTACATTGACGGTCATCTGAACAGAAATGATGAAAAATTTTGTCTTAAGTAAAAGCTTTAGAAAATTGCCTCAAATTCACGCTTCCTCTTTCCTCTGGTGTTGGTCTTGCAAATGAGGCTCCCACTGCTGCCACATCAAGCGGAAAGCTGGGCGACCAATCAATCGGTCACGCCGACAATTTTTACCTTCGCCTTTTCGACTCAAATTCACGTTTGTTCAGCGGCAAAACAAAGGATTTTCGTCGGGCGGATGCAAAATTTCAGCGGTTTACACTAAAATTGAAATAAAACAAACACATGACTACATTAAGTACACACTTTTTTTTATTGATTTTTTCCAATCCAAAAGCTGTTGAATAGGGCGGAGCTCAGAGAGAGCAAATTCTGCGGCTAGGGTTTTGGGTTTAATAATTTCTGCGCCATTTTTTTCAAAATTTTAATTAATTTTATTATTTGATATTTTTAAATTACTTTTTAATTTAATAAATTTGCTGCGAGATTCGATCCTTCAACGCCAACTTCTTATGTCGTGCCTAAAACCGCCAAAATTTTGATTTCCAGACCCTGAACGGCTCCAATCCTTTTATTAATAAAAGTGAATTTTTTACAATTACCAGGTGCTCAAGGAATTTTAACGGCCCGCAAATTTTGCGCTTTGAATGGAACAAAAGCTCACAGCCAAGGGCGCCGTTTACGCAAAATGGACAAAACGGTTTGACATTTTTGTTCAACAAATATTAGCGCCATAAAGCAAAAATTATGAAATTTTGCTTTGTATTCCCTTGCAAAATTACGGTACATCGCCAAAATTACATTTCCTAGCCGTAACAAATAAATTGAAACAATAGTTGAGCAGACCAATAAGACATCAAGTAGAAAATTGACATTCTTAGAAAATTTTATAAAATTTAAACTAAAAAAATTTAAAAATGTTTTTTTTTCAATAAAGTTTATTCATCAAAAGATTTTAAAAGAGTTCATATTATTTTCATTTGCTGTTAAAATGTTGTTAATTTCAGAAACAAAAACCTGTTAACCAATGATCCTTCTTTTCATTTGAAATTGATCATCGAATTTCCGCTTTGCAAATTCAATGTCCTTAACGGCGTGCGCTAAAAATAGTGGTGGCAAGAAATCGGTTTGCGCACTCATCAAAAAACCGTCTGCGCAAATTGCGCATCTCAACATTTTTAACATGCAGTAATGTTAGAGGATATAACGAGGAAATGCCGCTCCCCACAATTGGAATTCTCTTCAAAATTTGGAATCAAATTATATATTTTAGTTTTTTTTTTTTGGCATTTCAATCGGATAAATGGCGCTAGTAAATAAATTCCATGAACATTATAACGAGGAAATGCCGCTCCCCTCATTTGGAATTCTCTTCAAATTATATTATATATTTTAGCCTTAACGAGACGATCGTCGGCAATTGTGAACAGAATGACGGGCAACTTTCCGATAATACGAAACCTAAGAACTAACGTTAATGTCAATTTTTCAAAAATAGCACCTCGGAATTTTGACGTTATCAATAGTAGCGCGTAGCATGTCAATGCACATTCCGGCCGGCTTCATCAAATGGTCGCCCGACGACTGGTTTTGCCGAGCCTTTATGCGTTAAACGAAGGGCTCAGTTTTGATGACAGCTGAAAAAACGCATCTCCATCACGTCGTCCAGCTTAAGCATGAGCATTTCGAGGTCCAAAGTGAACATATTTTCCACAAAATGTTTCAGGTAGTCTGTAGGTCACCTTTGGTTGTAAAATTTGTCCTCATTTCGCACTTGAACTTCCTTAATGTTCAGTTGGAGGTTTTTGACTCCTTGGGCGATCAGCTTTTTTGTGAAAGTGTCATCTGACGGAATGTTCGACTCTAAAGAAAAGTTGGAAAATTCTAAATAAATTCCTTTCTATACTTTGACGATTCCGTCTGTTTTCTTCCAACCGTAACAGTTTTCTCTGCTTAATTTCCTGTTCATTTTTGTGAGATTTTTCATAGTTGTAGGCGATGCCTTGGTTCGGTACAATGAACAGATAAACGGCACTTAAACCATGTTCAATTTAAAAAAACTAATTTAAAAAATTTTCATATTTTTTTTGGTGGCAGAATATTTAATTGCTTTTTTTGGCGTTCTATTTGTTATTTTTATGCTTTTCTTGCGGAAATTCTTCTTCCAAAAATTGACAACTTTGTGCTTTTAAAAGGCGAGTCGTATTTTTCGAGGCTGAACAATTGCGTCGCGAATATTTGCGCTGTCAAATTTGCCCTACGGCGCAAATTTCGGCCAATCGTATTTTTTCGGCAGTAATTGAACGGTTCATAATTTTAGCATTGGTATTAATGCAGAACTTTCAAAATTTGTTGCATTTGGGCGCGTTTATGAACGATTTGGATGAAATGTCACTCCGTATTCTGGCAATGGACATTCTCTCATCCATCGGACAAAATGGCACCGGATTGTGCGGTCCTCACGAATTTGTACTACTATATGTTAATGATACTAGATGTCGACCCTAAACGACGAAATTTTACTAGAGAACTTTTCGTGATCTTTCTGTGATTGTTTAGTGATCGGTCTAAATCTCGATCAGTCCTCAATACCGATCTCTAAATGATTTCAAATCGTGCCCCCACCAGAAAGTACTATATGTTAATGATACTAGAGGTCGGGCCGATCGAGAATCCTGATCTAAGTCTCGGTAAATCTTGATCGAGATTTTTCGAGAATCTCGATCGACGAAATTTTACTGATTTTGAGATTTTTTCGTGATTTTTCAGTGAACGATCTAAATCTCGATCGTATCGATCTCTAAATGATACTTCAAAATTGCGGTCCCCTCTCACGGGTAGGGTTCATTACCGTCTGGCCAGTACCGTCTCAGGAAGGTTTAGCATAAAATTAACCAAAAAAGTCCAAAAACTAGAGGGGTTTCGAACAGGTTTCGTAACTGTTTAACCGGTACTGTGCAACCAACACTAGCTAAAAGGACAAAAAAATTTAATCATTCCGTCGATTATTTGCACATTCAACAAATTTCATTGGATATGTAAACAAATGACAGAAAGTTTATAAATTGGGTAAAATTTGTTTGACGATTGTGAAACAGGCAAATTGTTAAATAAAGTCTGAGCAATTTAAAATTGTTCGATTGAAATAAAAATGTTGACGGAAATTAAATCGTTTGTTCGTTCAGCCGACGGAACGAAACTTCGAGGCTGCCAAATGATGGCTTAACTTTGGCCTTTTGTGAAGCTGATTTGCCTATAAAAACCCGTGGAGAATGAATGCCGACATTTAAATTCGCAATTTAAATTAAAATAACTAATTATAAATTCTCCTAATATGGGCCTAATTCCAATCAAATCATGCTTAATTACTTCACTAATCTTTGTAATTGCATTTTCCGTGGCAATTTGTGACGAACTCTCCGCGAATGGCACAACAACGCCCGCTCCTGTCATAAAAATAGATTGGTTTTGTGGGAGTGACCGCTTTAATATGGTAAATCGAATTTAAATTCTGGCCAAATTTTGTCAATTTCTTTTTGCATTTTAAGTTTATGACGGAGAATGCAATAAACAGAGATTGTCCGACCAGAAAAAGTAATTATTATTTTTAGCCATTTTTTCAATTTGTATAAATTCAAAATTCAGACGCATTTAACAATTGTTGTGTGGCGCATGACCTGTGAACTTTGACGTGACGCCTCTCACAATTCAATTTTGCTTATTTCAGATGTTATTCGGCACAAGCCGGTCAAAGCAATTGCGACGATAAATTTTGCAATTGCTTAGTGGTAACTTTTTCTTTTTTTTAATTTAATTTTAAAAATGTTAAAAAAATGTTTTTGTAGGAAGCGGCCAACGGAACCAGAGTTTGTTCGCGCTATGAGGCCAAAGGGTTTTGTTTGATCGTCCGTCAGTTTGGCGACGGTCCTTACAGAGCGTCGGCTCCGATTATTTTAAATGCGTCGGCTCCGATTATTTTAAATACAAAGTTAAATAAAATTGAAATTCAAATTTAAATTCGGGCTTTTCAGTTGTACGTGGAGTGATTGCGGCTTTTGGTTTAACACCGCCAAACAATTGGGCTGCGACTGCGATGGCACGGAGATCAAAGGCTGCGGTCCGTTAGGCATGGGCCGCAGTTACCAGTGCTGCCCCACGTGTCTGATTGGGAACAAATAAATGCGGCGGCATTAAATTCGATTTTAATTTATTTCGGTCGAATTCTTTGCTATTTCCCCCCAACAGACTTTAGCTTAAAGAAATTCTAATAGAAGAGTCTTCATAATAGACCTTATACCCGTAGAATTTATTGCAAACATTATATTATTCCATTTGTACCCGGCTCTTAACCCCGAAACTAGCTGAGAATAATAGTTTAGCGAAAAGGATTGTATTTGTTTGTGGGCATCTATCTTTGAATTTGTTAATAAAATAAATTTTTTATTGCATTTTTGTTGAATTTTTGTCGAAAATCACATTTTATGTTCATTTTTAAGTAACATATGCCAAATATCAAAAATTATGCGTTTGAAACCTTTAAAAATTAAGTAAAACTATTTTCCACCTTACTGACTAAAACTCCGGAAACCAAACCGGGTTGCCCTCTCCGGAAACCAAACCCGGTTTTCCCTTTCCAGAATTAAATGCCAAAAGTTCCTGAAACCAAAACCGGTTTTCCCTTTCCGGAATTAAATGCCAAAAGTTTTGGAAACCAAAACCGGCTTTCCCTTTCCGGAATTAAATGCCAAAAGTTTTGGAAACCAAAACCGGCTTTCCCTTTCCGGAATTAAATGCCAAAAGTTTTGGAAACCAAAACCGGCTTTTCCTTTCCGGAATTAAATGCCAAAAGTTCCGGAAACCAAAACCGGTTTTCCATTTTTCTGAATCAAAAGCCAAAACTCCTTAAGGATTTATTAAATTTGATTTGGCATTGTGTTCAAAATCGGCACAAATTGTCATTTTGTTTTGGTAAAATGTTAGGTAACAACACCACCACTTTTCTCAACCAAATTCCTTAAAAGTGCCATCATTAGTGGTGTATTTTTTTCATTTTTTAACCCGGGGGTACCGGTTTTCGGGTAGGCCGGTTTTACGACCCCCGGTTTTCGGTTTCGGTTTTTGGGCCAAAAAAAACCGGTTTTCGGTTTCGGTTTTTGGGCCAAAAAAACCGGTTTTCGGTTTCGGTTTTTGGGCCAAAAAAACGGTTTTCGGTTTCGGTTCGGTTAACCGAGTGCCATCTACCCTAGTACAAACCAAACTATTACCCGAAATTGTCTAAATAAAGGTTTTATTCGGGTTCCTCGACCCCAAAAATCCCCCAGACATATTTTGCATTACAAATTTTTATTTAAATCAATGAAGGATTTTCACGCAAAAATTTAAAAAAAAAGTGATTCGGTATGTCATAATTTAAGAAGAATTGGGTCCCGGCCTCCATTTTGAACAATTTTAACGCGGGACCCAAATTCGCACATTTGACTGAAAATTCATAAATGGTCTTAAAGCTAATCAAAATTTTTGAGCATTTTTTGCGGTAAATGTTGATAATTGAATTCCCAAGTTTGTTAAGGAAAATGTATTTTACATTTGAAGATGAGAAAAAACGTCTCTTCGAATAATTGTAGAAATGTGGAAGAAAGGAGCAAAAATGTTGACTTTTACAGAAACAACAAACAAGTAAAACCCTATTAAAATAAATCAAAAGAAATTCCGATTTTGTGCCACCAAAAAAGTCAATTCCGGCGAGAAAGGTCATTGACCCCGAAGAGCCTCTCGGATTGAAAACTTTGACAAGTTCTGCTTAAACAATTTAGACCAGGGTGCGCATCTTTCCTTATTTATAAGATAAAATATTCAATGAATGCCCTTTCTTCAACCCTTTTAAAAAATTTTGGATTTTGGGTATTAAAACTTTTACATTTTGTAAAAAAGGTTTCGAGAGAATAAATTTAAAAAATTGCTTCTGAGAATCGTTTACTGCCTTACAAATGTGTCTAAAGCATTCATTGAATTAATTTTTTCGTTTATAGGAAATTTAAGGCACTATAAAACTAAGATAAGGGCTGATGATAGACATCAAATGTGCGTTAATCTTTTTAAGTTTATAAATATTATTAAATTAATTTTTTTTATGAAATTTATAAATTGAAAATGCGTCCATTTTTTCAACTTTCTGCTTAAGAGATGCTTATAAAAATTGGATTCTTCTTATTTGTATTCATCAAATTGTTGTTTGTTGTTGAAATTGATGAAGTAAGTGTTGAATAATTTAAATAAAAATAACAATCAAAATGCCGTCAGGTTTCTTCGTGTAAATTAAAGATTCATGATGTTGAAAGGTGTTGCAAGCTCGCGCCGTTTTGGCAAGTCACGTACGTATTTTTGTTATAAAACTGGGAGCGAAGATTTTTAGCCGGGATTAACCGGGTCTTTTCAAGAGAGAAATTAATTATTATTTTTTGTAATGATCAATTAGTAAATGAAATTACAAATGGGAGAAGCCCCACGGGGTCTCGACAGGCGCCGTCGGAAATATTTTTACAAAAATTGGCAATATTTGTAACAAATTGAAGCAAAAATCAGAAAGATGTGATGCTTTTTAAAAATTCTTTGCGCGTATTTAATTAAAAAATATTTAAAATTTATGAAAAATAATTAAATGGGGGAGAGCGCATCTATCTGACTCGTGGCAGAATGATAAATATTTTCGGTTTTTTGTTGTACATAAAAAAATATTTGGTCCCGGGCGTGGACGTGGACGAGAAACTCGGGCATCCCTCCCCGGCCATTGCCATCCCCGTTCCCCGGTTTGCCCATCTCCCGCAAACGGGGATCTGCGGTTTCATCCCCGCCGGTGACGGGGATGAAAATGCACTCCTAAAGAGGCACTTCACGGTTAAAATTCATTTCTTGGTCTGAGATGATAAAGCAAATTGCACTTTGTGGTCAAACGCTCGAAAGGCATTTTTACAATACTTTTAATATTTTTAACTAAAGCTGTTTAACTGCAAAAAAAAACAAATTTTAACTTAAATCCC
The DNA here is from genome assembly GCA_020449905.1 of Globodera pallida. Classification (NCBI taxonomy): domain Eukaryota; kingdom Metazoa; phylum Nematoda; class Chromadorea; order Rhabditida; family Heteroderidae; genus Globodera; species Globodera pallida. Next base: position 448,411 of record JAIXHY010000016.1, read on the forward strand.
TGTCGTTAATGTTGAAGTTTTGAAACGAAATCTCCCGAAATTAGAATAACCCGTAATTGTACGTAGACAAAAGGCCCGACGGAGAAAATACCTCTTAAAAAGCATCACATCTTTCTGAATTTTTGCTTCAATTTCTTACAAATATTGCCGATTTTTGTAAAAATTTTCCCAGCGGCGCCTGTCGCCACCGCCGGACTTTCCTTTCTATGAAGAAACAGTAAATCGATCTTTTGGGGTGCATTTTTGGTCTAAGAAAGTCTTTTTATTTTATTTTTTTAAAAAGTACCATTAAAATTGCATTTTTCAAAAAATGCACCCCTAAAATGGATTTTACCCATCCCCGTACGGGGATCACACATTCCCCGGTTTGCTCATCCCCGAAAACGGGGATCCCCGGTATATTAAATATCGATAATGGGGACCTGAGAAAATGCTACATATGCAGGCTCAAGCAATCATTCAATATTTGCATTTAGTTGTCCTGGAGCCTACAAGCCAAACTGCAACATTTTCTCCCACAATTGTGTGGGATGCGATTACACCTTCAGCAAAGCGACCGGATGCAAGCCAATCGTGCGCTGCAGCTGTTACTACTGTTGCAACACGAAGTATGCCGCCGAAAGCTGTCCGGACGGATGCCGTGACTGTGTCAAGGACGGAGAGGGCGGTTGCCCGGAGAACTCGGCAGTCGAGTTCACAGTGGTTATAAAGTCTTTTCAACGATGAGGTTAAAGTTTTGATTGGTTTCAATTGTGGATTTGACGGAATCGGAGGCAGCTTTTAATTGATTGAAGGCGCCGCTTTTTGCTTCTCGTTGATTTATTCCGTTGAGTACGGTGAGGGGTTGCCCGATTTGGGAGATAAACTGGAGTGTGTCCAACGTTAATTTTATTAAACAGACCAAGAGTCTAAATTGTTTAAGCAGAAATTGTCAAAGTTTTCAATCCGAGAGGATCTTCGGGGTCAATGACCTTTCTCGCGGGAATTGACTTTTTTGGTGGCACTGAAATCGGAATTTCTTTTGATATATATTTTATAAAGTTTTACTTGTTTGTGTTTCTGTAAAAGTCGACATTTTTGCTCCTTTCTTCCACATTTCTACAATTATTCGAAGAGACGTTTCTTAATTAAAATACCAATTTTCCTTAACAAACTTGGGAATTTCGTTTCTAGGTTCAATGAGCAACATTTACCGCAAAAAATGCTCGAAAATTTTGATTAGGTTTAAGACCATTTATGAATTTTCAGTCAAATGTTCGAATTCGGGTCCGGCGTTAAAATTGTTTAAAATGGAGGCCGGGTTCGGATTCAGCGCCCTCCAAACCCTTTTTTAGCTCATCGGAATCATTAAAAGCATTTGGATTCGCTACAACGAAAAATGTCGGTCACTCCGAAGAGTTGAGAAACGATTGAAAAAATGTGACGAACGGCTCTTCGGTTCCTGGCATTTTTTTGGGGGGAGGGGTCGGATCCAATTTCCACGGAAGAAGTGTACAATCCGTAAAACTAACTAAACTTAAAAAGTACCCATTCCTTCTTAAATACTGACATACCGAATCTCTTTTTTTTTAATTTGCGTGAAAGGCATTCATTGATTTAAATAAAATTTTTAATACAAAATATGTCTGGGGGATTTTTGGGTCGAGGAATCGGAATAAAACCTCCTTTTAGACCAGTTAGGTAGTTTGGCTTGTACCTCCCATTTAAAAAATAAATAATTTGTTTCAAAGTATTTGGCATACCTATGTTACTTAAAATTTACATACTATTCAACAAAAAAATGCAATGAAAATTATTTTATTAAACAAAAGATAGATGCCCACAAACAAATACAATCTTTTTCGCTAAACTATTATTCTCAGCTAGTTTCGGGGATAAGAGCCGGGTAAAAATGGAATAATTTAATGTTTGCAATAAATTCTACGGGTATAAGGTCTATTATGAAGACTCTTCTATTAGAATTTCTTTAAGCTAAAGTCTGTTGGGGGGAAATAGCAAAGAATTCGACCGAAATAAATTTAAATCGAATTTAATGCCGCCGCATTTATTTGTTCCCAATGAGACACGTGGGGCAGCACTGGTAACTGCGGCCCATGCCTAACGGACCGCAGCCTTTGATCTCCGTGCCATCGCAGTCGCAGCCCAATTGTTTGGCGGTGTTAAACCAAAAGCCGCAATCACTCCACGTACAACTGAAAAGCCCGAATTTAAATTTGAATTTTCAATTTCAATTTTATTTAACTTTGTATTTAAAATAATCGGAGCCGACGCATTTAAAATAATCGGAGCCGACGCTCTGTAAGGACCGTCGCCAAACTGACGGACGATCAAACAAAACCCTTTGGCCTCATAGCGCGAACAAACTCTGGTTCCGTTGGCCGCTTCCTACAAAAACATTTTTTTAACATTTTTAAAATTAAATTAAAAAAAAGAAAAAGTTACCACTAAGCAATTGCAAAATTTATCGTCGCAATTGCTTTGACCGGCTTGTGCCGAATAACATCTGAAATAAGCAAAATTGAATTGTGAGAGGCGTCACGTCAAAGTTCACAGGTCATGCGCCACACAACAATTGTTAAATGCGTCTGAATTTTGAATTTATACAAATTGAAAAAATGGCTAAAAATAATAATTACTTTTTCTGGTCGGACAATCTCTGTTTATTGCATTCTCCGTCATAAACTTAAATTGCAAAAAGAAATTGACAAAATTTGGCCAGAATTTAAATTCGATTTACCATATTAAAGCGGTCACTCCCACAAAACCAATCTATTTTTATGACAGGAGCGGGCGTTGTTGTGCCATTCGCGGAGAGTTCGTCACAAATTGCCACGGAAAATGCAATTACAAAGATTAGTGAAGTAATTAAGCATGATTTGATTGGAATTAGGCCCATATTAGGAGAATTTATAATTAGTTATTTTAATTTAAATTGCGAATTTAAATGTCGGCATTCATTCTCCACGGGTTTTTATAGGCAAATCAGCTTCACAAAAGGCCAAAGTTAAGCCATCATTTGGCAGCCTCGAAGTTTCGTTCCGTCGGCTGAACGAACAAACGATTTAATTTCCGTCAACATTTTTATTTCAATCGAACAATTTTAAATTGCTCAGACTTTATTTAACAATTTGCCTGTTTCACAATCGTCAAACAAATTTTACCCAATTTATAAACTTTCTGTCATTTGTTTACATATCCAATGAAATTTGTTGAATGTGCAAATAATCGACGGAATGATTAAATTTTTTTGTCCTTTTAGCTAGTGTTGGTTGCACAGTACCGGTTAAACAGTTACGAAACCCCTCCTAGTTTCTGGACTTTTTTGGTTAATTTTAATGATTTTTAATTTTGATCGTATTCAATGCAAGTGTAAAGTTATTGCCCAAAAATCTGATAAGCACCCCCGAATAGAATTTTCTTTTTTATTTCATTGGCCTTTTTGTCATTAATTTTGACGCTGCCGAGAAATTTGGAAAATTTTGGCCACATTTGTTAAGGAATTCGTTTAAAATTGGGCTTTAGCGTGATTTATTGATGTTTTGTATGGTATTTTGATCAAAATTAGTAAATTCTCCAAAACAAATAATATTTTTTCACTGCTCGACTCAGTGTTTATTTTGAATTAAAATGAGTGTTTAATGCTTATAATAAAGATTGCAAATTAATTTTATAATATTAGCGTGCTTTTTTTTTAAATTAGGAAGATTTATGCTAATTTTTTCCCTAAAGACCCTTCAAAAACTCTGCGTTTATTTTGAATTAAAATGAGTGTTTAATGCTTATAATAAAGATTGCAAATTAATTTTATAATATTAGCGTGCTTTTTTTTTAAATTAGGAAGATTTATGCTAATTTTTTCCCTAAAGACCCTTCAAAAACTCTGCGTTTATTTTGAATTAAAATGAGTGTTTAATGCTTATAATAAAGATTGCAAATTAATTTTATAATATTAGCGTGCTTTTTTTTTAAATTAGGAAGAAGCAGCATATGGCGTCAAAACCGCGCGGGTACGGCGCGGCCAAAAAGGGCGCGGGTACCCAAACCTATTGGAGGGGTCAGATCCTTTGATCGTGCCGCCCGCAAAGCCCAAACCTATTGGAGGGGTCGGGTCCTTTGATCTTGCCGCCCAAAAACCTATTGGGCTCTTTGAACAAGCCGCCCAAAATTTATTGGGTTTTTTAAACTCGCCGTCCACAAAACCCACACTATTGGAGGGGTCGGGTCCTTTGACCTTACCTCCACTAAACCCTACCTATTGGGTCCTTTGAACCCGCCGCCCACAAAACCAAAACCTGGCCCCAAAAGCGAGACAATTCAGCCCCAAACAAAAAACTCGCGGGTTAAAAAAAGGCGCGGATTAACACAAACCAAGTTTTCTAATTGATCCCCCAAAACCTATTGGGCCCGTTGCCAAATCCAAAATTCAATTTTCCCTCCCCCCGCCCTCAAGGTCATTTCGGCACCTGTCAATCAAACTTTCTCCGCGCAGCAAAAATTTCCGGTCACCTGTCAATCAAACTTTTCTTCGCTCAAAATTTGCAACAAAACTTTCGGGAAAATCGATTTTCACTTTTGGGACATTTTTAAATAGGGCATAATATGATAGTACATTTCGTTAATTTCTTCAATATTTTTACCACCCGTAATTACCACTTTTCCCGTCCAAAAAATTAAGGCGGTCAATCTTTTTCCCCTTTTGTAGTTTAGACCACAAAAAATTTCAGGCTCATAAAAACTATTTTTAGAACGAATTTTTCGAAATTCATTTAGATCAATTTCACGCCCAAAACTAAAAGATGTAACAACATTTTCAATTAAATGTCCGGTGTAAAAGACACTGGGACATCCCGAGAATTTAATAATTTCAACAAATTTTCTTATCGCTTTTTCGCAATCTTCCAAATTTTTGGTGCCCAAACAAATTATTTTTCCAGACTCCCATAATAAAGCGGTGGATTTTATAGGATTTTCAGATTTTAAAATTGCTGCTTTAAATTTTCGGGGGTTATACTTAAATTTGCAATCATTAATCGATAATGAAGAGAAATCAATCTCAACCCCCAAATTAGCGACAGCAACGATATTGACAATGATAGGTTTTTGCATTTTTGATACAGTGTACCAAATAATCAATCGATTTTAATCCTTTATATAGGCATATCAATTTAAATCATTTCAAGGACGCATTATGTAAAATAGGTCAATGTCACATGACACACATTTTAAAGTGATGACTCGCAAATTATTTTGAATCTGCAAATTATTTTGCAAGCTGTCACCTGTCAATCAAAATGATAGATGACTCGCAAATTATTTCAAAATCTTCAACTTTGAATAATTTTAAAATCTGTCACCTGTCAATCAATATGATTGATGACTCGCAAAATTATTTCAAAATCTGTCACCTGTCAATCAAAAATGATTGATGACCTTCAATATTTTGCAATTTGGCAGACGATTATTTCAAAATCTGTCACCTGTCAATCAAAAATTAGCAAAAATCTTTCAAAATCTGCCACCTGTCAATCAAAAATGATTGATGACCGTCAATATTTTGCATTTTGCAGACTTATTTCGTAATCTGAGCCAGACAGACTGGTCACGTGACAGGTATTTCGCAATTGTTACGCCCCATTTTCCCCCTATATAAGGCGGCGATCCTGCCTCCGCATTCACTCTTAACCGAGCAAAATTTTTAAAAATCTCCGCTGCGAATTTTTATTAAAACTTTATTATTTATTAAAATGTCTTCAAAACGTGTGAACCAATCCGGCGGACCTTCGGCCAAAAAATGGGACTTTCGAACAATTGGGTAAGAAATTAAATATTTAAAAATTCTATAAATAGGATTCTTTTATTTAGAAACAATTTTTCGGAAGAAATGTATAAATTGAACGATCACCGCACGGAGACTTGCAAGAAATTTGGATTTATGAAGAACATTACCGAATTTACCATCAACCCGGATACGCCGCACCCGGATGAACGAATGAGAGATGCGATTGAGGACATGATAAACAAGGCCTTTAAGCGGACGGAGGAGACAATGGGGCGAAAGGTGAAAATGTTTGGCGTGTCGCTCACGGGAACGGGACTTGGATACCCGGTCTATTTACCATACCGGCCCTATCCACAAAACAACGCGGACGTCGTCATGGAGGAAATTAATAAACTTGGACAAAGCGGAGGAGAAAATGGAGATGACAAGCGGACGATTTTACTTTCACGTCCGGTGCAAATGAATGTTACATGTGTTGCGCTGCCAGCTGGAGAAGGGCCACGAAATGTTCACAAATTTGACTATGGATTCAAGGAACATCAGCGGATACAGTGAGTTTGAATATTTAAAAAAATTTAAAAAAACACAAAAAAAAAACAAAAAAAAGTAAAGAAAAAAATTTTTAGGGTCAACAACAACGACAAATTTTGTTTATTTTATGCGTTGGCGGCGGCAAAGAATTATCTTGAAATGCACAAGGATAGTTTTCGACGATTTATGGACAACAATATTCGTCAACGAGAGGCAGCGTTTGAATTAATGCACAAATCTGGCGTCAACGATATGGAAAATAGTTATGGAGTTGAGCATCTGTCGTCGGTTCAGAAATATTGGGTAATAATAAAAAAAAAAAATAATATTTCAGAAAAATAATAATTCTTTCAGGATCAAACTTTTCCGGGAAAATATCGTATTGCGGCCTTTGAGAAATCCGCTGACCCGAGGAGATCAATTCGCGTGCTTTGGAAGGGACCGATGGGGCGTGAAGCTGTTGTGCCGATATTTTTGGAGGACAATCATTGGGATGGCCTAAAGAATTACGTGTGCTTCTTCAACAAAGGGAAGAAATTTTGTATAGACTGTGAATGTTTCTACGACCAAGACGTCCGACATACTTATGAGTGCAAAGCCAGATGTTACTATTGCAACCGAGTCGGAGGAATGCCATGCACCAAGGAAAGAGGAGTAAAAATTGAATGTCCCAAATGCCGCCGCTACTTTTACAACCAGCAATGCTTCAATCACCATCAAAGACATCAAACATGCAACATTTGGAAGCGGTGCGTGGAGTGCAACAAAACTTATTTGTTCAATCCGAAGAGTAAACACGAATGTGGGGAGACTTTCTGCCGATCATGCGGAATTTGCCATGACCCGAAGCGAGGATGTTTTATTAAGCCAATCGTGGTCAAAGAGAAGAAGGATATCTACAGGATCGTTGTTTGGGTAAGTCAATATTAAACCCACAGGCAGGAAAAATTTATAACTTTAGGACTCGGAGACGTCACAAGACAAGATTTATAAGGGAGAGCAACGGGAACATGTGATCAACTACATCTCGGCGAGAGTGACGTGCACCGAATGCTGCGACGACGGAAACAGGGTGGCCTGTCGGATTTGTGGGATAGAACGAGAAAAGGACTGGAGCGAAGCGGAAGGGCAGGAGCCGACCAAGGACTTTTTGGAGTGGATTCTGACGGCATTTGATAAGAAGTACAAGACCTACCTATTCGCACATAACGCCGGGAGATTCGATGGGCATTTCGTGTTTAACTACCTTTGCCGAGCCGGGAAGAGCCCGATGCCGCTGATTAATGGACTGAAGATTTATGAATTTACGGTGCAAAACTCGAAGAAACACTCAATGCTGATATGGAGGGATTCATGCTTGCTGATGCCGGTGAAACTTGAAACGATGAAGGCGACATTTAATTTGGACTGCGAGGATAAGCCGTTCTTTCCGTACTACTACAACAAGAAGGAAAATTACAACACACATCTGCCCCACTTGCCGCCCATGGAAGATTATTCGCCAGGATCGATGAAGAAGGAAAAGTTCGACAAATTTGAGAAGTGGTACAACGAGAACAAGGAGACGCCGTTTTATTTGCCCGAGGAGCTGAAGAATTATTGCCGAAACGACACGGAGATTTTGTTGAAGTCGATAATTGAATTCCGGAGGATTTTGGTCAAGGACATTACGGGAGGGTTCGACCCGCTGCCAAGGAGCTGTACAAATGCGGGTGTTGCGATGAGTATTTTCAAGGCCATGTTTTTACAAGAGGAGGAGTTATCGATTGTGCCGGAGCGGGGATATGAGCGTTGTGACAGGGCCAGCGTGATCGCCATCAAATATTTGGAGTGGAGGAGCAAAAGAGACAATGTGGACATTAAGCATGCGGGCAATGGGCGAGAAGAGCAAGTTGGAAAATATAAATTGGACGGATATATTGAGACTGGGAGCGGCAGAGGCAAATGTATTGAAGTTATGGGCTGCTTTATCCACGGATGTTTGAAATGTTATGACCCGACGGCTCAGCTGATTGGAGGACGAGCGGCGCAAGATTTGTATGATGACACACAGGAGCGATTGGCTGAGCTGCGGGAAACGTTGGATGTTGAGGAAGTTTGGGTATGTTAATAAATAAAATATTTTAAAAAACCATTTTAATAATTTTAGTGTTGTGAAATCGAACAAGAGCTGAAAAAGGACGCTGAGATGAAAGAATTTTTTGATGACAGAGGGAACGAGAAGGGGCCAATTGATCCAAGGATGGCATATGCGGGAGGGAGGACGGGACCGATGAGGTTATTTGCAAAGGCCGATGAGAAGAAGAAGATTTCCGTCTACGATATTGTGAGCTTGTACCCGGCAGTAAACTACGAAACTGCATATCCGACACGATTACCCGACATTATTATACCGACGCGAGATGAAATTGACGTGAGCTGGACTAGGCCGGAGGATTTGAGGTACAAGGGGCTGTACAAAGTGAGGGTCAGCCCGCCAAAGGGGCTCAGAATACCGGTGCTGCAGTTGAAGTGTGATGAGAGATTATTGTTTCCGCTGTGTTGGAGGTGTGCATCGAGCTTTAAGAAGGAGAATACGAGATGTGATTACAAGTGCCCCCATGATGAAGCTCAGCGGAGATATGTTGCCACGTATACAAGTGTTGAATTGGTAAGAAAAAAATTTATAAAATAATTTGAGGAATAAAAAATTATAGGCGAAAGCGTTGGAATGCGGATACACAGTGGACAGATTTTATAGGGCATGGCACTATGGGGAGGATAACGACGATTTGTTTAAGGGCTATGTAAGATTATTTTTGAAATTGAAGGAAGAGGCGAGCGGTTTTCCGAAGGCGTTGAGACAGAGGAGCAGAAGAGGAAATGGGCAGAAGAGTATAAGGAAAAGTACGGAATTGAGATTAATTTGGAGAAAGTGAAGAAGAATCCGGGCCTGAGGTACATCAGTAAGCTGATGTTGAATAGTTTATGGGTAAGAAAAATTTAGCAAAATTACAAAATTTACATAAAATTTTAGGGGAAATTTTCGATGAGGAATTCGTTGTGCAAGAATAAGGTTATTGATCAGGCGTCAGAGTTTTACGGATTGGTGTGCGACCACAAGATTGAGATTCACGACATTGTTGAGTATTCGGATGGGGCGATACGCGTTGTTTACAAGGACAAGGAGGATTTCGTCACGGAACATAGCTCGAGCAACATCATCATAAGTTTATGGTAAGATTAAATTACAAAAAAAAAATAAAAACATAGTTTGAATTTAAGGACGACAAGTATGGCTCGGTTGAAATTGTTGGAATATATGCAGGAGGCGGAAAGAAATGGAGGAGAAATATTGTATACTGACACGGACAGTATTTTTGTTATGCACGACAGGGATGTGGAGCCGATTACGACGGGGAAGTATCTTGGACAAATGAGTGAGGAGTATGGCGGCTACGAAATTGAAGAATTTTGTTGTGGTGGGGCTAAGCAGTATGGGCTAAAGATGCGGAACGGAAAGACGGGGGAAGTGGACTACGTGATGAAGATTCGAGGGATAACATTTGATGTGGACAATCACAAGACACTGCACTATGAGGCGTTCAAGGAGATGGTGATGAGCTATGGAAAAGAGATGGACCCGGCCTTCTTTGTATACAAAAACGATTTTGGGTATGTTTTTTTTGAAATTTTGTAACATTTTTATTTTTATTTTTAGGCCAACGCGGGAGTCGAAGGTCGTCACGAGGGAGAAGCACAAGATGTACATGCCGATATGTCAGAAGGGGATCATCGATGAGGATTTTAATGTTTTGCCATTCGGATTTGATTGATTTCTTTTTTTTTTTGTTGAATAAAGTATAAATATAAAAAAATTAAATGATATTGGGACTAGCAGGGGTGGAACGGCCTAAAGTGAAAGCCCACACCTGTTAGCCGCAATATTTTTGTAACAGTTCCAGAGGAAAATAATTTCGATGACCACTATTTTGGTACATCACTATGCAGGGGAATTGGGGATAATCTAATTTGACTCGGTGTTTGGAATATAAATGCTGCTCAACTGTTACGCCCAGAAACCCCCGGTATGCAAATAACCTATTTGCACCAACAAAAGTGATGTTGTCAGGTGAAACAAATTGATTATGCCTCAGATGTATGGTGACCAGTGGGTCATTTCTCAGAAAATTAAGGTTTTCAACTCTTCTTCTCTTTAAAATTTGGGCAAGCTCATGGGGCTCACACCTATTAAATTCGCATAAGATTTCAATGAGACTGGTGCACATTTTGCATGGGTGGGCGTATTGCCTCAGTCAGTTCCTTATATACTCTTTCATCGTCTGATGAATAAAACACAGAGGTATTTAAAGAATCTTGCTTCTTTTTTCCTAACTTCAGCTTTTTAATAATAAATATACAAAGCAAGAACATTAACACGTCAAAAGCATATAAAAAATATACCCAAGCATTTGAGCTAGATATCTTTATCGGTTCAAACTCTTTAAATATCATAATGTTGAACTTGTCAGAATCTGAAGCTGAAATTAATTTTGGAAGTATATCATTAGATCCTAGAGCATATCGATAAACTTTTCCGTTACTGATCAAATAAATCTGATTCTCGACTATTAGGAAATCGGTGTACTCGGAAGGCATTGCACCAATCGGCTCTAAATGTAATTTTTCAAAGTCTTTTTGGCTATCGTGAAGCCACCAGTTCTCAAACGAACTCATGTTGATTTCATCGATTTTGTCATCTCTAACTATGAAGAGCTTTTTTCCGACATGATCAAACCTTAAGTCACCGTTTGGAAAATTTTTAAAGACTTTTTCATAATGACCACGTATGATAGATGTTTCATTTGTGTTAATATTTTTAAAAAGAAGGTATGTGTGTTCATTAAAGTAAAAACATGCCTTGGGTTTCATAACTCTAAAATCGTGGTGTAATTCAAGCTTTGTCGGTCCAATTCTCTCAATAGAATTTATCTTCTGAATTGAAATTGTCCATCCCAATCTAAGGTCTCTGCCTATCATACACAATCTATTTTGGTCAAACCCAAACATTCTATCAAGTGTTGAGGGTTTTGAAATTGTAATATATTTATTGTCAAAAAAGTTTGGTCTATCCGTGGAAATTTCCACATTGATTACTTCACAGATGCTTGGAACAAATATTGTGACAAAAATTACTAACGATAACATAGTGATCTAACAAATTTCTTAACTAATAAATCAGCTATTGCGCGAGTCTTATATAAGTTATCCATGACTTTGCAGTATGAAACCCCTGAACAGCGAACAGCCAAAAAATAAATACAAAAATGACCGCATGAATCTGAAAACGGATGCTGAATAATACGTTCGTTAAACAAAATTTTGTCAAATTGCTTAAGGTAGTCACCCAAATCTTCATTTGGGTGCTCACCCAACGAATCAAAATACTCTATTTGAGTATACGAGCTAACAATGCAGGCCACCCAATGCTCGCCAATTGTGCCAGCCTTGCCCGTATTAGCCACAAAACAATATGGGTATTTTCTGCTCCGAGGTTTGGGAATATTATTGGAGGCGAAAACGCCAATAAAATATTTTTCAGTCGCTTTAATGTTTGTCAAGATACGATTTAGCTGGTTAGAATTCATTAGATGCTTCCGTCACTACTAATAACGCGATTTGCATTGATCGATAATATTGAATCAAATTCTCCCAAAACAATCATCTCATAGCCACCAGCTTTTATAGGTTCAGTAAATTGAACCTTGACACTGGTAGTCCCGTTTCGTATGAGCTCAAATCCTGGGGTGTCATCAAGGGTAGAAGTCATTGGTATTACAAAGAAGCACCAGCCACCCAAGAATTTAGACATATTTATTGACATTGTTCTGTCGCCATCATCCATGCCTAGACCGGTGTACATATCAACAAAAGCCCTCACATATTTGCTATTTTTGAAATTGAATGAATATGGGGCTCCGGGAAATGTATACCCATTTGCCTCAATGGTAATCGATCGAATATTTGCATGTTCAAATTTAAAAGGTGAAAGAGCCTTATTACCAGTATAGGCATCAGTGGAAACAAAGCCAATAATCAACCGCCTCGGAACGACGCTTGTAAAAACATTGTGGGATAGGTCGGAGGTACCTTCGGGCAGGAAAAGACTTCTAATCTCTATTTTTCTCATTGGGTATTTTGCCGGAGTAATCTCCAGATGCTTACTGATAGCATTATTTAATGATTGAGCAACATCAACGGTCTTCACATAAATTCTAATGTCATTTACTCTAATCCGAAATTCATGAGGATTCTGCATCATCTCTTTATCTGGTTTGTAAGGCGGAGCCAAAATTAAAAACTCATCACTATTACGATAGATGCTAAATATTACATCGGAATTATTTAATAGTAAATTGGGTTGCCGCCCCAAATCGAAATTGAGTTTCACCATAGTTTCACAATTAGCGCCATCTGCAAATCGAGATGCTCTGTTTTTAAATCCCTCATTTTCAAAATTATTCTGATCGGCGTCATCAACATAGTAACAATTTGCTTCATATAATCCTCTCTTTACAACATCAGAAAACCCTAGTTCATTCATCATATATGACCGGTATGCATAATATACGCCCGAATCATATATTTCTACACCGGAAACGCTGATTTTTAGAGTTTTTATAAAGCTGTGGCCAAAGTTTTGAATTACCCCGGCATGCTTGTCAGCGTCGCTAGCGCTTGTAACTGGAATCCAATTATTATTTTGTTTTCTTTCTATTGATGTTGATAGGAATAAAAAGGTTTTATTAAGATCACAAAATTGGCTGTCCGAAAATAATCTAAAAATATATGGACCAGATTGATTTATAGCGGATAGTGGTAGCAATTCCCGAACGCTGGATTTGTTTATCGCAACATTGGTAGGAGGAATATCGAATAGTGCGAGGCCTCCTTCGAGACCATCTTCACTTGTTTTGTCAATTTTCTTTAAAGTCGCCATAGGCTTTTAATTATTGGATAGGTGATTCTATTTATACCTTTCAAACGAAACTTAATTGATCAATAGCCTGCCTCCTATTCCGCTTGCCTTTTCCACATTGCTGAAATTTATTTGAGAGATTTTCAAGCCCCTGTTTTGAATGCTGCCTAAGGGCGTCTTTTAAATCTTTACCTTGGGCTATATCACCTAAAACCCTTTGGCCTGCGGCTATTCCTTCGTTTCCTGCAGCTGTTGCAATATTTTTAGCTATTGGCGTTAAGAAGCGAACAACATTATCGAGGAATCCAAATCCTCGCTGATATTTGCTTCCGACAAAATATTGTTTTTGTCCTCTTCCTACTTGAGTTTCTAAAAATAATGACCAATCCACCGACTGTGGATCAAAGAATACATGTGTCATTTTTAAAATAGAGATTTCTTAAAATGTAAGGTGAGAATACAAGTTCCCCAATGAAATTTCACTAATTCTCCAAACGGTGTATAAATTTCTACAGAAATTTCGGCGATTCGTTTTGATTGTAAACGATGAAAATACTCGGTGCTATATATAACCTCGTTTATTGATCCCGGATCTCCAACAACATTAATGATTCGTAAAAGCGGCGCCAATCGGTTGCCTATTATGGTGTTTTCCACCAGATTCGGTGCATAAATATATATCTGTCTTACTCCACCTGTCAAATCTGGCATATAAGGAGCCTCATCACCATGATGCAGCTGCAGTTTTTTAAACCCTAATACATAGGCTAAATGTTCTGACAACTCGATATGTGGGATGGCGGCATCTAGATGAACAATAAATTTCTGATCAACAGTGTCATACCTAAATTCTATAGGCCTAGGCGGGGGTTTACCGAAATCTTCTGCGATAGATATTTTTGGTTCGGGTATCAGCTCTGCAGAAAAATTTTCCCCTTCTTGCACTTCTTTTGGCTCTTCAATTTCCTCATCAGTTGTTGGATTCGTTTCTTCTCTCTGTGACTCGATTGGATCAATTTCGTGCGGCTGCGGTGCTTCTTTATTCTGATCTTCTACTGTTTGTGGCTGTAAGAAATCCCCGATCGACTTATTTACTCTTGTTACAAGTCCGGCAAATCCCTCTTCAGTAGTATTTGCATGCTCTCTAACTATTTCCAGCTGCTTGGTTTTTACATTTCTTGCAGCAACTTTTGCTTTTTCTGCAAATTTTTTCGCTCCCTTAAGATCTTGCTTAGCTACACATTCTAGTGTACTATTTTGAGCACCTTCAACTTCTTTTGAAAGTGTGTTAATTTCCTCAAACATTGATTCAAATTTGGTACTCTTTTCTGCTAATTTCTCGAACAACTCCTTCACACCCGGAGCTTCGAGTGAGTTTGAACTCAATTCTTTTGATTGTGCCATTAGACGCCTTGTTTGCGTTATTATATTGTTAGCTTTTTGGACATATCCTTGAGTCTCTCTCCAGGCTCGATTGGATGCTCTTTTAGCAGAGTCTATTTGCTTATCTGTGCCCTCTTCTTTAGATTTTGCCTCTCTTTTTCTTCTCACTTTTCGCAAATCATAATAATGAGAAAATGCTTCATTAATTTTCTTTTCTAGCCCTCTTGCGGTTTTAAAGTTCATATCTGGCAGGTATATTTTTAAACCTTCCGTCTTCCCTTTTTCAAAGACGTTAATAAATTCTCTTCCCTCTATTCCGAGAGCTGTGAACGAATAGGGATAAATTATTGAAGAAAGGGCAACTGACCAGCTTGTGTCTAATTCTAATGTTTCTGGTAGTCTTACAATAAACTTTGAGGTTTTGTTTCCTGAAACGGGTGTATTTGATGGTAATACAATATAAAAATCATCCATTATTTTACTAAATCTGAATCTTTTACCCAACTATTAAATTTTTCAGAATATCCTTTCCACCTTACAAAATGCTCTTTAATTCCTTTCCTAACGCGCGTTTTTATAACCTCTGCAATTTTAAAAATATCTTCTTTGGACTTTACAAGTTCTTGATTATAAAAAATACCCTTGATTAGATTATCGTCAAAATCTGCAATGCGATATGAGACTGGATTTGTTGGATTAACAACGGAAATTTTGAACAATTCCTCGGTAAAATTCGGATAATAACCTTTTGTAAATGTTCCTTTTTCTTTTGTAATGCGAACGATATCACCTCTTTTAAATTTATTCTTAATTGGTATCATATTTTCCTTATATAACTTCTCCCATAGTGCTCTGGCATTTTCAAAATTTACGGAGGTTGGTTTCATCCCCGTTGTTCGATGAACACTATTATTTAGGTTTTTAACAATTTCATCTATAACGTCAACCCATCTAAATGTATTATTTTGACTAAAGTATCTATAGAGACGCTCTTTTATTGTTCGATTAGCCCTTTCCACAACGCCTGCATGGAGGTGTGGGCTATGCATTACCCTTTTTATTACATCTTTATCCTCGAAATATTTTTTCATTTTATTTGCCTGAAATTCAAGCCCGCTATCGCTATACAATTTATTTGGTAAAACCTTGGCCTTTTTGAAAACTTTTTCAAAAGCCTCTATCATATCCTCACTTCTTTTTGACTTTACCGGAGCAACAAAAAGCATTCGGCTCAAAACATCGATGCAGACTAATAAATATTTATATCCGTTGTTATATTGTTTTAATTGGTCAAAAATACAAAGGTCGCATTGCCAATCGGTATGAAAACCGGTAGGTATTGTTTTTAGTTTTGGAAATTTTTTTCTAATAGGTTTATGGAGAGTGTAAGTTTTCTGTTTTTCGAGAAAATTGGTAACGTGCTCCATATTTATTTTTGGATTTACCTTTCTTGCTTCTTCTAAAATTTTATTTACCCCCGCAAAACTTGCTGGGGATTTGAGATCGTAATAAACTTTTGATATAATTTTATCTATAGCCTTGCCCATATTGTTGGTTTAAAAAGCTTCTTTTCTCGAAGGATACCGATTGTTTTTATAGGTTTCAACCTTACAACAACTTTTTTACCCTCCCCCCACATGTCGCTTGACTTGCCAACCATTTCTCGTATTGTCGGATCTTTTAAGAGCCGGTCCTTTAAAAATTTTGCTCCCCTTGGTGTTTCTTTTTTCCCACCGACAAGATACATCAAAACATCCTTATAATTACTATCATCAATTGGCAGATTTCTATTAGATTGAACTTTGCCCATTGCCGTTATTTTAAATGTATCCTTGTTTTTAGATACATAACTCACTAGTTCGTTCAAAAAGTCTGGATGAATTAACGATGTTGTTTGAAATTTTTCAGGCGTTTTAAAAATTGGAGATGATAGAGTAGAAGGCGGTAATTGGGATACGTCTTGGTCCATTTGGGGTGGAGCTTGCTGCTCAGAAGGTTCCGGCATGCTTTTGAGCCTTATTCTAGGAACAATGGCCTTTCTTGGCTCTTCGGTCATCTGGGTTTTTGGCTGACTAACTCCCAAATACGGTGCAATATTTGGTGATGGGGTTTGATTTTCAATAATCACCTTTTGTGGTCGATTTTCTGTCATTTCTTTTAACATCCGTCTTTCCTTATAAAGCCAGTTATGTTTACTCGCTTTAATATCTTCTTTAATTGTTGTATCGTCTAAATTCTGTCTGATTTTTGCATCTAGCATTGATTTTTCATTTTGAAGATAATCTCCGCCCTGGATGGCACTTAACAGTGCATAATATTCCGTTTCGGGAACCATTAACATTTTCTTTGCAAATTTCATGATGTAATTTTTTCTAATAAATGTTGCGCTAGAACACTTAAAACTGGAATTAAAACTGCTCCTAGTGCTATTCCACTTCCCTGTTGTAGCTTTTTTCTTGCTGTTTTTTCAGTTTTTGATTTGGCAATGGCTCGATAAAAATCAGCGTACTGAACAAGCCTTTGTTTTTGTCTTTTATTAAGTTTGAATGTAAAACTCAAAATGTTTGCACAAATTTCAACAATTGCCAAAATTTGATCAGTAGTTGCCGTTTCGATTAAATTATTCTTCTTTTGATCGGATCTGGTAGAGGCAAGCTTTTTTAAAAATGCTGTATTCTCCTTTACGTGAGAGCTAAATTGGTACATTTTCATATTTTCCGACATTTAATTTCCTTTTATAGATTTTTATTCATTTGGTAAATATACTTCTAAAATTTCGTCTGGAAATATTTTGCTAGATAATCTAAATTCTTCATCCGCGTTTGGGTGCATATTAATTACAAGATAGCTGAATTGATTACTGGTTGCGTTGTTATATGTCTCCATAAAGTAATTCATTCTTTTGGGAAACAGTTGTGAGCCTACAGTTCTTACCTGAAGTTGTCCTGATGGGTTTCGCATCAAGACGAGATAATGAGCATTTGCTCTTGCGGTTTTTATATCCTTACCATATAAGCTTTGGGTAACGAAAATTATGCTAACGTTCCAATTATGAGATCCCCTAGTGAATAGCAAATCAAGAAAATTATTTTTTACGTTAAGCATTAAATCGTCAAGAATAAGTAACAACGGTTTAGCTTGCTCTTTTATCATTTTCAAATCTGGAATTCCATTGTGTGTCTCGATACCCTGCCCAATTAACCCCAAAATACTATCGTTCATTTCACCATAACAATATAAAATCTTATTTGGAACGGGATCAATTAATTCTTTATAATATTTCAAAAATTTCAAAAGCCATTGGGTTTTACCGCTTCCGGTAGCCCCTGAGAGAATTAGTGTGAAAGGTCCACTAAACATTTTTCTTTTTTATTTATTTATTATTATTATTATTTATAGGGATGGTCCCTCACATTGTGTATCGACTGAAATTTGGGGCGAATTAAAGTTTGATTGACAGGTCAGCTGGAAATTTTTGGTGCGCGGAGAAAGTTTGATTGACAGGTGCCGAAATGACCTTGAGGGTGGGGGAGGGAAAATTGAATTTTGGATTTGGCACTGGCCCAATAGGTTTTGATTGTTTAATCAGAAATTAATCCGCACTTTTTCAAAACTTTGCTTTGGGCGGCACGGTCAAAGGCCGCTCGGATTTTGGATCAATAGGATTCGGCCCGCCACTGCATTTTGGTGGTTGGATCAAAACACTTGTACCGATCCAATAGGTTTTGGTTTGGGTCGGCATGATCAAAGGACACGATAGCTTTAGATCCTGCGGGCGGCAAGATCGAAAAGCCCAATAGGTTTCGGTTTGGGGCGGCAAGATCAAAGGGTTGGACCCCTCCAATAGGTTTGGGCTTTGCGGGCGGCATGTTCAAAGGCCGCACGGTTTTGGTACCCGCTCGGTTTTGGCCGCGCCGTACCCGCGCGGTTTTGACGCCATATGCTGCTGGAAGATTTATGCTAATTTTTTCCCTAAAGACCCTTCAAAAACTCTGCGTTTATTTTGAATTAAAATGAGTGTTTAATGCTTATAATAAAGATTGCAAATTAATTTTATAATATTAGCGTGCTTTTTTTTTAAATTAGGAAGATTTATGCTAATTTTTTCCCTAAAGACCCTTCAAAAACTCTGCGTTTATTTTGAATTAAAATGACATTGCAAATTAATTTTATAATATTAGCGTGCTTTTTTTTTAAATTAGGAAGATTTATGCTAATTTTTTCCCTAAAGACCCTTCAAAAACTCTGCGTTTATTTTGAATTAAAATGAGTGTTTAATGCTTATAATAAAGATTGCAAATTAATTTTATAATATTAGCGTGCTTTTTTTTTTAAATTAGGAAGATTTATGCTAATTTTTTCTCTAAAGACCCTTCAAAAACTCTGCGTTTATTTTGAATTAAAATGAGTGTTTAATGCTTATAATAAAGATTGCAAATTAATTTTATAATATTAGCGTGCTTTTTTTTTAAATTAGGAAGATTTATGCTAATTTTTTCCCTAAAGACCCTTCAAAAACTCTGCGTTTATTTTGAATTAAAATGAGTGTTTAATGCTTATAATAAAGATTGCAAATTAATTTTATAATATTAGCGTGCTTTTTTTTTAAATTAGGAAGATTTATGCTAATTTTTTCCCTAAAGACCCTTCAAAACTCTGCGTTTATTTTGAATTAAAATGAGTGTTTAATGCTTATAATAAAGATTGCAAATTAATTTTATAATATTAGCGTGCTTTTTTTTTAAATTAGGAAGATTTATGCTAATTTTTTCCCTAAAGACCCTTCAAAAACTCTGAGTTTATTTTGAATTAAAATGAGTGTTTAATGCTTATAATAAAGATTGCAAATTAATTTTATAATATTAGCGTGCTTTTTTTTTTAAATTAGGAAGATTTATGCTAATTTTTTCCCTAAAGACCCTTCAAAAACTCTGCGTTTATTTTGAATTAAAATGAGTGTTTAATGCTTATAATAAAGATTGCAAATTAATTTTATAATATTAGTGTGCTTTTTTTTTAAATTAGGAAGATTTATGCTAATTTTTTCCCTAAAGACCCTGCAAAAACTCTGCGTTTATTTTGAATTAAAATGAGTGTTTAATGCTTATAATAAAGATTGCAAATTAATTTTATAATATTAGCGTGCTTTTTTTTTAAATTAGGAAGATTTATGCTAATTTTTTCCCTAAAGACCCTTCAAAAACTCTGCGTTTATTTTGAATTAAAATGAGTGTTTAATGCTTATAATAAAGATTGCAAATTAATTTTATAATATTAGCGTGCTTTTTTTTTAAATTAGGAAGATTTATGCTAATTTTTTCCCTAAAGACCCTTCAAAAACTCTGCGTTTATTTTGAATTAAAATGACCCTTGCAAATTAATTTTATAATATTAGCGTGCTTTTTTTTTAAATTAGGAAGATTTATGCTAATTTTTTCCCTAAAGACCCTTCAAAAACTCTGAGTTTATTTTGAATTAAAATGAGTGTTTAATGCTTATAATAAAGATTGCAAATTAATTTTATAATATTAGCGTGCTTTTTTTTTAAATTAGGAAGATTTATGCTAATTTTTTCCCTAAAGACCCTTCAAAAACTCTGCGTTTATTTTGAATTAAAATGAGTGTTTAATGCTTATAATAAAGATTGCAAATTAATTTTATAATATTAGCGTGCTTTTTTTTTAAATTAGAAAGATTTATGCTAATTTTTTCCCTAAATACCCTTTAAAAACTCTGCGTTTATTTTGAATTAAAATGAGTGTTTAATGCTTATAATAA
The DNA here is from genome assembly GCA_020449905.1 of Globodera pallida. Lineage (NCBI taxonomy): Eukaryota > Metazoa > Nematoda > Chromadorea > Rhabditida > Heteroderidae > Globodera > Globodera pallida. The sequence continues at coordinate 468,840 of JAIXHY010000016.1, forward strand.
AGATTGCAAATTAATTTTATAATATTAGCGTGCTTTTTTTTTAAATTAGGAAGATTTATGCTAATTTTTTCCCTAAAGACCCTTCAAAAACTCTGCGTTTATTTTGAATTAAAATGACCTTGCAAATTAATTTTATAATATTAGCGTGCTTTTTTTTTAAATTAGGAAGATTTATGCTAATTTTTTCCCTAAAGACCCTTCAAAAACTCTGCGTTTATTTTGAATTAAAATGAGTGTTTAATGCTTATAATAAAGATTGCAAATTAATTTTATAATATTAGTGTGCTTTTTTTTTAAATTAGGAAGATTTATGCTAATTTTTTCCCTAAAGACCCTGCAAAAACTCTGCGTTTATTTTGAATTAAAATGAGTGTTTAATGCTTATAATAAAGATTGCAAATTAATTTTATAATATTAGCGTGCTTTTTTTTTAAATTAGGAAGATTTATGCTAATTTTTTCCCTAAAGACCCTTCAAAAACTCTGCGTTTATTTTGAATTAAAATGAATGTTTAATGCTTATAATAAAGATTGCAAATTGCTTTTTTTTTAAATTAGGAAGATTTATACTAATTTTTTCCCTAAAGACCCTTCAAAAACTCTGCGTTTATTTTGAATTAAAATGAGTGTTTAATGCTTATAATAAAGATTGCAAATTAATTTTATAATATTAGCGTGCTTTTTTTTTAAATTAGGAAGATTTATGCTAATTTTTTCCCTAAAGACCCTTCAAAAACTCTGAGTTTATTTTGAATTAAAATGAGTGTTTAATGCTTATAATAAAGATTGCAAATTAATTTTATAATATTAGCGTGCTTTTTTTTTAAATTAGGAAGATTTATGCTAATTTTTTCCCTAAAGACCCTGCAAAAACTCTGCGTTTATTTTGAATTAAAATGAGTGTTTAATGCTTATAATAAAGATTGCAAATTAATTTTATAATATTAGCGTGCTTTTTTTTTAAATTAGGAAGATTTATGCTAATTTTTTCCCTAAAGACCCTTCAAAAACTCTGCGTTTATTTTGAATTAAAATGAGTGTTTAATGCTTATAATAAAGATTGCAAATTAATTTTATAATATTAGCGTGCTTTTTTTTTAAATTAGGAAGATTTATGCTAATTTTTTCCCTAAAGACCCTTCAAAAACTCTGCGTTTATTTTGAATTAAAATGACCCTTGCAAATTAATTTTATAATATTAGCGTGCTTTTTTTTTAAATTAGGAAGATTTATGCTAATTTTTTCCCTAAAGACCCTTCAAAAACTCTGAGTTTATTTTGAATTAAAATGAGTGTTTAATGCTTATAATAAAGATTGCAAATTAATTTTATAATATTAGCGTGCTTTTTTTTTAAATTAGGAAGATTTATGCTAATTTTTTCCCTAAAGACCCTTCAAAAACTCTGCGTTTATTTTGAATTAAAATGAGTGTTTAATGCTTATAATAAAGATTGCAAATTAATTTTATAATATTAGCGTGCTTTTTTTTTAAATTAGAAAGATTTATGCTAATTTTTTCCCTAAATACCCTTTAAAAACTCTGCGTTTATTTTGAATTAAAATGAGTGTTTAATGCTTATAATAAAGATTGCAAATTAATTTTATAATATTAGCGTGCTTTTTTTTTAAATTAGGAAGATTTATGCTAATTTTTTCCCTAAAGACCCTTCAAAAACTCTGCGTTTATTTTGAATTAAAATGACCTTGCAAATTAATTTTATAATATTAGCGTGCTTTTTTTTTAAATTAGGAAGATTTATGCTAATTTTTTCCCTAAAGACCCTTCAAAAACTCTGCGTTTATTTTGAATTAAAATGAGTGTTTAATGCTTATAATAAAGATTGCAAATTAATTTTATAATATTAGTGTGCTTTTTTTTTAAATTAGGAAGATTTATGCTAATTTTTTCCCTAAAGACCCTGCAAAAACTCTGCGTTTATTTTGAATTAAAATGAGTGTTTAATGCTTATAATAAAGATTGCAAATTAATTTTATAATATTAGCGTGCTTTTTTTTTAAATTAGGAAGATTTATGCTAATTTTTTCCCTAAAGACCCTTCAAAAACTCTGCGTTTATTTTGAATTAAAATGAATGTTTAATGCTTATAATAAAGATTGCAAATTGCTTTTTTTTTAAATTAGGAAGATTTATACTAATTTTTTCCCTAAAGACCCTTCAAAAACTCTGCGTTTATTTTGAATTAAAATGAGTGTTTAATGCTTATAATAAAGATTGCAAATTAATTTTATAATATTAGCGTGCTTTTTTTTTAAATTAGGAAGATTTATGCTAATTTTTTCCCTAAAGACCCTTCAAAAACTCTGAGTTTATTTTGAATTAAAATGAGTGTTTAATGCTTATAATAAAGATTGCAAATTAATTTTATAATATTAGCGTGCTTTTTTTTTAAATTAGGAAGATTTATGCTAATTTTTTCCCTAAAGACCCTTCAAAAACTCTGAGTTTATTTTGAATTAAAATGAGTGTTTAATGCTTATAATAAAGATTGCAAATTAATTTTATAATATTAGCGTGCTTTTTTTTTAAATTAGGAAGATTTATGCTAATTTTTTCCCTAAAGACCCTTCAAAAACTCTGCGTTTATTTTGAATTAAAATGAGTGTTTAATGCTTATAATAAAGATTGCAAATTAATTTTATAATATTAGCGTGCTTTTTTTTTAAATTAGAAAGATTTATGCTAATTTTTTCCCTAAATACCCTTTAAAAACTCTGCGTTTATTTTGAATTAAAATGAGTGTTTAATGCTTATAATAAAGATTGCAAATTAATTTTATAATATTAGCGTGCTTTTTTTTTAAATTAGGAAGATTTATGCTAATTTTTTCCCTAAAGACCCTTCAAAAACTCTGCGTTTATTTTGAATTAAAATGAATGTTTAATGCTTATAATAAAGATTGCAAATTGCTTTTTTTTTAAATTAGGAAGATTTATACTAATTTTTTCCCTAAAGACCCTTCAAAAACTCTGCGTTTATTTTGAATTAAAATGAGTGTTTAATGCTTATAATAAAGATTGCAAATTAATTTTATAATATTAGCGTGCTTTTTTTTTAAATTAGGAAGATTTATGCTAATTTTTTCCCTAAAGACCCTTCAAAAACTCTGAGTTTATTTTGAATTAAAATGAGTGTTTAATGCTTATAATAAAGATTGCAAATTAATTTTATAATATTAGCGTGCTTTTTTTTTAAATTAGGAAGATTTATGCTAATTTTTTCCCTAAAGACCCTTCAAAAACTCTGAGTTTATTTTGAATTAAAATGAGTGTTTAATGCTTATAATAAAGATTGCAAATTAATTTTATAATATTAGCGTGCTTTTTTTTTAAATTAGGAAGATTTATGCTAATTTTTTCCCTAAAGACCCTTCAAAAACTCTGCGTTTATTTTGAATTAAAATGAGTGTTTAATGCTTATAATAAAGATTGCAAATTAATTTTATAATATTAGCGTGCTTTTTTTTTAAATTAGAAAGATTTATGCTAATTTTTTCCCTAAATACCCTTTAAAAACTCTGCGTTTATTTTGAATTAAAATGAGTGTTTAATGCTTATAATAAAGATTGCAAATTAATTTTATAATATTAGCGTGCTTTTTTTTTAAATTAGGAAGATTTATGCTCATTTTTTCCCTAAAGACCCTTCAAAAACTCTGCGTTTATTTTGAATTAAAATGACCTTGCAAATTAATTTTATAATATTAGCGTGCTTTTTTTTTAAATTAGGAAGATTTATGCTAATTTTTTCCCTAAAGACCCTGCAAAAACTCTGCGTTTATTTTGAATTAAAATGAGTGCTTAATGCTTATAATAAAGATTGCAAATTAATTTTATAATATTAGCGTGCTTTTTTTTTAAATTAGGAAGATTTATGCTAATTTTTTCCCTAAAGACCCTTCAAAAACTCTGCGTTTATTTTGAATTAAAATGAATGTTTAATGCTTATAATAAAGATTGCAAATTGCTTTTTTTTTAAATTAGGAAGATTTATACTAATTTTTTCCCTAAAGACCCTTCAAAAACTCTGCGTTTATTTTGAATTAAAATGAGTGTTTAATGCTTATAATAAAGATTGCAAATTAATTTTATAATATTAGCGTGCTTTTTTTTTTAATTAGGAAGATTTATGCTAATTTTTTCCCTAAAGACCCTTCAAAAACTCTGCGTTTATTTTGAATTAAAATGAGTGTTTAATGCTTATAATAAAGATTGCAAATTAATTTTATAATATTAGCGTGCTTTTTTTTTTAAATTAGGAAGATTTATGCTAATTTTTTCCCTAAAGACCCTTCAAAAACTCTGCGTTTATTTTGAATTAAAATGAGTGTTTAATGCTTATAATAAAGATTGCAAATTAATTTTATAATATTAGTGTGCTTTTTTTTAAAATTAGGAAGATTTATGCTAATTTTTTCCCTAAAGACCCTGCAAAAACTCTGCGTTTATTTTGAATTAAAATGAGTGTTTAATGCTTATAATAAAGATTGCAAATTAATTTTATAATATTAGCGTGCTTTTTTTTTAAATTAGGAAGATTTATGCTAATTTTTTCCCTAAAGACCCTTCAAAAACTCTGCGTTTATTTTGAATTAAAATGAATGTTTAATGCTTATAATAAAGATTGCAAATTGCTTTTTTTTTAAATTAGGAAGATTTATACTAATTTTTTCCCTAAAGACCCTTCAAAAACTCTGCGTTTATTTTGAATTAAAATGAGTGTTTAATGCTTATAATAAAGATTGCAAATTAATTTTATAATATTAGCGTGCTTTTTTTTTTAATTAGGAAGATTTATGCTAATTTTTTCCCTAAAGACCCTTCAAAAACTCTGCGTTTATTTTGAATTAAAATGAGTGTTTAATGCTTATAATAAAGATTGCAAATTAATTTTATAATATTAGCGTGCTTTTTTTTTTAAATTAGGAAGATTTATGCTAATTTTTTCCCTAAAGACCCTTCAAAAACTCTGCGTTTATTTTGAATTAAAATGAGTGTTTAATGCTTATAATAAAGAATGCAAATTAATTTAATAATGTTAGCGTGCTTTTTTTTTAAATTAGGAAGATTTATGCTAATTTTTTCCCTAAAGACCCTTCAAAAACTCTGCGTTTATTTTGAATTAAAATGACATTGCAAATTAATTTTATAATATTAGCGTGCTTTTTTTTTAAATTAGGAAGATTTATGCTAATTTTTTCCCTAAAGACCCTTCAAAAACTCTGCGTTTATTTTGAATTAAAATGCGTGTTTAATGCTTATAATAAAGATTGCAAATTAATTTTATAATATTAGCGTGCTTTTTTTTTTAATTAGGAAGATTTATGCTAATTTTTTCCCTAAAGACCCTTCAAAAACTCTGCGTTTATTTTGAATTAAAATGAGTGTTTAATGCTTATAATAAAGATTGCAAATTAATTTTATAATATTAGCGTGCTTTTTTTTTTAAATTAGGAAGATTTATGCTAATTTTTTCCCTAAAGACCCTTCAAAAACTCTGCGTTTATTTTGAATTAAAATGAGTGTTTAATGCTTATAATAAAGAATGCAAATTAATTTAATAATGTTAGCGTGCTTTTTTTTTAAATTAGGAAGATTTATGCTAATTTTTTCCCTAAAGACCCTTCAAAAACTCTGCGTTTATTTTGAATTAAAATGACATTGCAAATTAATTTTATAATATTAGCGTGCTTTTTTTTTAAATTAGGAAGATTTATGCTAATTTTTTCCCTAAAGACCCTTCAAAAACTCTGCGTTTATTTTGAATTAAAATGAGTGTTTAATGCTTATAATAAAGATTGCAAATTAATTTTATAATATTAGCGTGCTTTTTTTTTAAATTAGGAAGATTTATGCTAATTTTTTCCCTAAAGACCCTTCAAAAACTCTGCGTTTATTTTGAATTAAAATGAGTGTTTAATGCTTATAATAAAGATTGCAAATTAATTTTATAATATTAGCGTGCTTTTTTTTAAATTAGGAAGATTTATGCTAATTTTTTCCCTAAAGACCCTTCAAAAACTCTGCGTTTATTTTGAATTAAAATGAGTGTTTAATGCTTATAATAAAGATTGCAAATTAATTTTATAATATTAGCGTGCTTTTTTTTTTAATTAGGAAGATTTATGCTAATTTTTTCCCTAAAGACCCTTCAAAAACTCTGCGTTTATTTTGAATTAAAATGAGTGTTTAATGCTTATAATAAAGATTGCAAATTAATTTTATAATATTAGCGTGCTTTTTTTTTTAAATTAGGAAGATTTATGCTAATTTTTTCCCTAAAGACCCTTCAAAAACTCTGCGTTTATTTTGAATTAAAATGAGTGTTTAATGCTTATAATAAAGATTGCAAATTAATTTTATAATATTAGCGTGCTTTTTTTTTTAAATTAGGAAGATTTATGCTAATTTTTTCCCTAAAGACCCTTCAAAAACTCTGCGTTTATTTTGAATTAAAATGAGTGTTTAATGCTTATAATAAAGATTGCAAATTAATTTTATAATATTAGCGTGCTTTTTTTTTTAAATTAGGAAGATTTATGCTAATTTTTTCCCTAAAGACCCTTCAAAAACTCTGCGTTTATTTTGAATTAAAATGACATTGCAAATTAATTTTATAATATTAGCGTGCTTTTTTTTTAAATTAGGAAGATTTATGCTAATTTTTTCCCTAAAGACCCTTCAAAACTCTGCGTTTATTTTGAATTAAAATGAGTGTTTAATGCTTATAATAAAGATTGCAAATTAATTTTATAATATTAGCGTGCTTTTTTTTTTAATTAGGAAGATTTATGCTAATTTTTTCCCTAAAGACCCTTCAAAAACTCTGCGTTTATTTTGAATTAAAATGAGTGTTTAATGCTTATAATAAAGATTGCAAATTAATTTTATAATATTAGCGTGCTTTTTTTTTAAATTAGGAAGATTTATGCTAATTTTTTCCCTAAAAACCCTTCAAAAACTCTGCGTTTATTTTGAATTAAAATGAGTGTTTAATGCTTATAATAAAGATTGCAAATTAATTTTATAATATTAGCGTGCTTTTTTTTTAAATTAGGAAGATTTATGCTAATTTTTTCCCTAAAGACCCTTCAAAAACTCTGAGTTTATTTTGAATTAAAATGAGTGTTTAATGCTTATAATAAAGATTGCAAATTAATTTTATAATATTAGCGTGCTTTTTTTTTAAATTAGGAAGATTTATGCTAATTTTTTCCCTAAAGACCCTTCAAAAACTCTGCGTTTATTTTGAATTAAAATGAGTGTTTAATGCTTATAATAAAGATTGCAAATTAATTTTATAATATTAGCGTGCTTTTTTTTTAAATTAGAAAGATTTATGCTAATTTTTTCCCTAAATACCCTTTAAAAACTCTGCGTTTATTTTGAATTAAAATGAGTGTTTAATGCTTATAATAAAGATTGCAAATTAATTTTATAATATTAGCGTGCTTTTTTTTTAAATTAGGAAGATTTATGCTAATTTTTTCCCTAAAGACCCTTCAAAAACTCTGCGTTTATTTTGAATTAAAATGAGTGTTTAATGCTTATAATAAAGATTGCAAATTAATTTTATAATATTAGCGTGCTTTTTTTTTAAATTAGGAAGATTTATGCTAATTTTTTCCCTAAAGACCCTTCAAAAACTCTGCGTTTATTTTGAATTAAAATGAGTGTTTAATGCTTATAATAAAGATTGCAAATTAATTTTATAATATTAGCGTGCTTTTTTTTAAATTAGGAAGATTTATGCTAATTTTTTCCCTAAAGACCCTGCAAAAACTCTGCGTTTATTTTGAATTAAAATGAGTGTTTAATGCTTATAATAAAGATTGCAAATTAATTTTATAATATTAGCGTGCTTTTTTTTTAAATTAGGAAGATTTATGCTAATTTTTTCCCTAAAGACCCTTCAAAAACTCTGCGTTTATTTTGAATTAAAATGACATTGCAAATTAATTTTATAATATTAGCGTGCTTTTTTTTAAATTAGGAAGATTTATGCTAATTTTTTCCCTAAAGACCCTTCAAAAACTCTGCGTTTATTTTGAATTAAAATGAGTGTTTAATGCTTATAATAAAGATTGCAAATTAATTTTATAATATTAACGTGCTTTTTTTTTAAATTAGGAAGATTTATGCTAATTTTTTCCCTAAAGACCCTTCAAAAACTCTGCGTTTATTTTGAATTAAAATGAGTGTTTAATGCTTATAATAAAGATTGCAAATTAATTTTATAATATTAGCGTGCTTTTTTTTTAAATTAGGAAGATTTATGCTAATTTTTTCCCTAAAGACCCTTCAAAAACTCTGCGTTTATTTTGAATTAAAATGAGTGTTTAATGCTTATAATAAAGATTGCAAATTAATTTTATAATATTAGCGTGCTTTTTTTTTAATTAGGAAGATTTATGCTAATTTTTTCCCTAAAGACCCTGCAAAAACTCTGCGTTTATTTTGAATTAAAATGAGTGTTTAATGCTTATAATAAAGATTGCAAATTAATTTTATAATATTAGCGTGCTTTTTTTTTAAATTAGGAAGATTTATGCTAATTTTTTCCCTAAAGACCCTTCAAAAACTCTGCGTTTATTTTGAATTAAAATGAGTGTTTAATGCTTATAATAAAGATTGCAAATTAATTTTATAATATTAGCGTGCTTTTTTTTTAAATTAGGAAGATTTATGCTAATTTTTTCCCTAAAGACCCTTCAAAAACTCTGCGTTTATTTTGAATTAAAATGACATTGCAAATTAATTTTATAATATTAGCGTGCTTTTTTTTTAAATTAGGAAGATTTATGCTAATTTTTTCCCTAAAGACCCTTCCAAAACTCTGCGTTTATTTTGAATTAAAATGAGTGTTTAATGCTTATAATAAAGATTGCAAATTAATTTTATAATATTAGCGTGCTTTTTTTTTAAATTAGGAAGATTTATGCTAATTTTTTCCCTAAAGACCCTTCAAAAACTCTGCGTTTATTTTGAATTAAAATGAGTGTTTAATGCTTATAATAAAGATTGCAAATTAATTTTATAATATTAGTGTGCTTTTTTTTTAAATTAGGAAGATTTATGCTAATTTTTTCCCTAAAGACCCTTCAAAAACTCTGCGTTTATTTTGAATTTAAATGAATGTTTAATGCTTATAATAAAGATTGCAAATTAATTTTATAATATTAGTGTGCTTTTTTTTTAAATTAGGAAGATTTATACTAATTTTTTCCCTAAAGACCCTTCAAAAACTCTGCGTTTATTTTGAATTAAAATGAGTGTTTAATGCTTATAATAAAGATTGCAAATTAATTTTATAATATTAGCGTGCTTTTTTTTTTAATTAGGAAGATTTATGCTAATTTTTTCCCTAAAGACCCTTCAAAAACTCTGCGTTTATTTTGAATTAAAATGAGTGTTTAATGCTTATAATAAAGATTGCAAATTAATTTTATAATATTAGCGTGCTTTTTTTTTTAATTAGGAAGATTTATGCTAATTTTTTCCCTAAAGACCCTTCAAAAACTCTGCGTTTATTTTGAATTAAAATGAGTGTTTAATGCTTATAATAAAGATTGCAAATTAATTTTATAATATTAGCGTGCTTTTTTTTTAATTAGGAAGATTTATGCTAATTTTTTCCCTAAAGACCCTGCAAAAACTCTGCGTTTATTTTGAATTAAAATGAGTGTTTAATGCTTATAATAAAGATTGCAAATTAATTTTATAATATTAGCGTGCTTTTTTTTTAAATTAGGAAGATTTATGCTAATTTTTTCCCTAAAGACCCTTCAAAAACTCTGCGTTTATTTTGAATTAAAATGAGTGTTTAATGCTTATAATAAAGATTGCAAATTAATTTTATAATATTAGCGTGCTTTTTTTTTAAATTAGGAAGATTTATGCTAATTTTTTCCCTAAAGACCCTTCAAAAACTCTGCGTTTATTTTGAATTAAAATGACATTGCAAATTAATTTTATAATATTAGCGTGCTTTTTTTTTAAATTAGGAAGATTTATGCTAATTTTTTCCCTAAAGACCCTTCAAAAACTCTGCGTTTATTTTGAATTAAAATGAGTGTTTAATGCTTATAATAAAGATTGCAAATTAATTTTATAATATTAGCGTGCTTTTTTTTTAAATTAGGAAGATTTATGCTAATTTTTTCCCTAAAGACCCTTCAAAAACTCTGCGTTTATTTTGAATTAAAATGACATTGCAAATTAATTTTATAATATTAGCGTGCTTTTTTTTTAAATTAGGAAGATTTATGCTAATTTTTTCCCTAAAGACCCTTCAAAAACTCTGCGTTTATTTTGAATTAAAATGAGTGTTTAATGCTTATAATAAAGATTGCAAATTAATTTTATAATATTAGCGTGCTTTTTTTTTTAATTAGGAAGATTTATGCTAATTTTTTCCCTAAAGACCCTTCAAAAACTCTGCGTTTATTTTGAATTAAAATGACATTGCAAATTAATTTTATAATATTAGCGTGCTTTTTTTTTAAATTAGGAAGATTTATGCTAATTTTTTCCCTAAAGACCCTTCAAAAACTCTGCGTTTATTTTGAATTAAAATGAGTGTTTAATGCTTATAATAAAGATTGCAAATTAATTTTATAATATTAGCGTGCTTTTTTTTTAAATTAGGAAGATTTATGCTAATTTTTTCCCTAAAGACCCTTCAAAAACTCTGCGTTTATTTTGAATTAAAATGACATTGCAAATTAATTTTATAATATTAGCGTGCTTTTTTTTTAAATTAGGAAGATTTATGCTAATTTTTTCCCTAAAGACCCTTCAAAAACTCTGCGTTTATTTTGAATTAAAATGAGTGTTTAATGCTTATAATAAAGATTGCAAATTAATTTTATAATATTAGCGTGCTTTTTTTTTAAATTAGGAAGATTTATGCTAATTTTTTCCCTAAAGACCCTTCAAAAACTCTGCGTTTATTTTGAATTAAAATGAGTGTTTAATGCTTATAATAAAGATTGCAAATTAATTTTATAATATTAGTGTGCTTTTTTTTTAAATTAGGAAGATTTATGCTAATTTTTTCCCTAAAGACCCTTCAAAAACTCTGCGTTTATTTTGAATTAAAATGAATGTTTAATGCTTATAATAAAGATTGCAAATTGCTTTTTTTTTTAATTAGGAAGATTTATGCTAATTTTTTCCCTAAAGACCCTTCAAAAACTCTGCGTTTATTTTGAATTAAAATGAGTGTTTAATGCTTATAATAAAGATTGCAAATTAATTTTATAATATTAGCGTGCTTTTTTTTTAAATTAGGAAGATTTATGCTAATTTTTTCCCTAAAGACCCTTCAAAAACTCTGCGTTTATTTTGAATTAAAATGACATTGCAAATTAATTTTATAATATTAGCGTGCTTTTTTTTTAAATTAGGAAGATTTATGCTAATTTTTTCCCTAAAGACCCTTCAAAAACTCTGCGTTTATTTTGAATTAAAATGACATTGCAAATTAATTTTATAATATTAGCGTGCTTTTTTTTTAAATTAGGAAGATTTATGCTAATTTTTTCCCTAAAGACCCTTCAAAAACTCTGCGTTTATTTTGAATTAAAATGAGTGTTTAATGCTTATAATAAAGATTGCAAATTAATTTTATAATATTAGCGTGCTTTTTTTTTTAAATTAGGAAGATTTATGCTAATTTTTTCCCTAAAGACCCTTCAAAAACTCTGCGTTTATTTTGAATTAAAATGAGTGTTTAATGCTTATAATAAAGAATGCAAATTAATTTTATAATATTAGCGTGCTTTTTTTTTTAAATTAGGAAGATTTATGCTAATTTTTTCCCTAAAGACCCTTCAAAAACTCTGCGTTTATTTTGAATTAAAATGAGTGTTTAATGCTTATAATAAAGAATGCAAATTAATTTTATAATATTAGCGTGCTTTTTTTTTAAATTAGGAAGATTTATGCTAATTTTTTCCCTAAAGACCCTTCAAAAACTCTGCGTTTATTTTGAATTAAAATGAGTGTTTAATGCTTATAATAAAGATTGCTTTTTTTTTAAATTAGGAAGATTTATGCTAATTTTTTCCCTAAAGACCCTTCAAAAACTCTGCGTTTATTTTGAATTAAAATGAGTGTTTAATGCTTATAATAAAGATTGCAAATTAATTTTATAATATTAGCGTGCTTTTTTTTTAAATTAGGAAGATTTATGCTAATTTTTTCCCTAAAGACCCTTCAAAAACTCTGCGTTTATTTTGAATTAAAATGAGTGTTTAATGCTTATAATAAAGAATGCAAATTAATTTTATAATATTAGCGTGCTTTTTTTTTTAAATTAGGAAGATTTATGCTAATTTTTTCCCTAAAGACCCTTCAAAAACTCTGCGTTTATTTTGAATTAAAATGAGTGTTTAATGCTTATAATAAAGATTGCTTTTTTTTTAAATTAGGAAGATTTATGCTAATTTTTTCCCTAAAGACCCTTCAAAAACTCTGCGTTTATTTTGAATTAAAATGAGTGTTTAATGCTTATAATAAAGATTGCAAATTAATTTTATAATATTAGCGTGCTTTTTTTTTAAATTAGGAAGATTTATGCTAATTTTTTCCCTAAAGACCCTTCAAAAACTCTGCGTTTATTTTGAATTAAAATGAGTGTTTAATGCTTATAATAAAGAATGCAAATTAATTTTATAATATTAGCGTGCTTTTTTTTTAAATTAGGAAGATTTATGCTAATAGGTCTACCACCAGGACAAAAATGAAGGTTTAGTGATTCAACACTTGCATTGAAAGAAATAAAAATTAAAAATTAGTTAAATTAGCAAAAAAGTCTAATAACTAGGGGTGCTTAAACCGCCTGTTTGGGTAACCAGTTTTCGGTTAACCGGGATTTTGAAGACCCGGTTTTCGTAACCGTTTAACCGGTACTGTCATACCCTAGTAAAGACCTTCAATTAAATGTTTTCTTGCCCAAAAATGCACCCCATATAAACGAATCATGGAAAACCCAAGTTTTAAGCCATCATTGTTATTTTTGCACCTATTTTTTCACACCTATTTTTGCTTACGAATTTATTTTACATAAATAATTCATACAATTTAATCGAATACCATACATAGCCAGCCCATTGGATACATTCAATTTTATAAGGAAAAATAATTAAAAGTTAGCCTTTTTAATAATCATCAATCATCAAAATTATCTTTAAATTTAAATATTGTTCCGTTCTTTTCCAAATCCAAGTCACCGTTAATCTGAATGGACGAACGGGGGCGCATTTATATACTATTTGAACAAGACAAAAAGCGGCGGGTTCTTTTCGGTTATTGTCAACAAAAAAAAATTATTTATTTAGACAGCAAAAAGTGTTTCAGGGGTTTTCGGGGTCGTAGAATCCAAATGCGACCTCCATTTCGACCTATTTCGAACCAGGACCCGAATTCGAACAATTTGCAGAAAACCATTTTTTCGCACTTTTCCATTCTAATCGTTGAAATGTCACTGAATTAGATGAAATTTTGCAAACCATCGTTTAATTTATGCAACCAAGCAGATATTCCTTATTCTGCACAATGCAAATCAAAAAAAATTAATGGAAATGCCAAAAAAAAAAATTTCTGAAAATTGTTCGAATTCGGGGTTCAAAATCGGGCGACATAGAAGTTAGATTCGGATTCTACAATCCCAAAAACCTTTATAAACACTTTTTTTCTAGACCTTGAACAAAAAGCTCTTTTTTTTTTGTTGACATATAACCGAAAAGAACCAAGCAAAACGCACGTGAATGTACTGGATTGCCCAGTGGGGAAGTGTTGTTTTGTCCTTTGTACAGTTACCATTCAGGCACAAGTCAAAGTGCCGTTCTTCTCCAAACGAAATGTTCAAATCGAACAATTGTTCGGGCGCCAATTGATCGATCTTCTCGATTAATTTGATCTTTGTCGGCCCCGTTTCTTTCTTTGAAATGAGCAACTCTATATGGAATTTAGACAAATTTACTCACGTAGCTCTCTGACAAATTCAAAAAGTGCCCCCAACGTTCGACATACAAAACCGTCTTGCCCTCTGGGAAAAAGAAGCAACTCATTAATTGCTATTCCAATTTTAAAAGTTTTTTTAATTCATATATGAAAAATGTCATAGATACGGTCATAAAAATTGAGCAAAAAAATATAACAAAATGTTGACTAACTTCTTAAGATTTATATTTTCTTCTTTTTTTCACTTGAGAAAATAATTTTGTTTTTATACTAATTTATTTGTTTTTCAGTTAAAAAATATAAACAAAAGTTCGTTTTAAAAATTCCGATTTAAATAAATAGAAATTGATTGTTTGAAAATTAAGGACAAAATAATGACAAAACCCAAAGCTGGACCAGCAAAACACTGATCGAGACTTCTGCATTTACCTGGTTCAAATGCTGCCAGTGCAGCATAAAGCAAACTGACGTTGATTTTCAGCTCCTCTTGCCCACTTTTGGGCCATGTTACGGTTCCGTTAATGTGCATGGAAGTGCCGGAACCAAATGCCCTTCCGTTCGGCACTTTGATTACAATTGGCGTTTGAGGAGGAGCTGCTCCAACTTCTGACAGTTCGGTGACTGCTCGACCTCTGATTCTTTTGATCGTGCAGTTGTAGAAGTCACCATCAACCTCAAAATTTAATTTTGTTGTCAAATGATTTTTGAATGTCCTCTGCCGGCGTGCGGAATATGCGTCAGTGATTATTAATGTCGTGAAGACCGCGAAAAAGGATAAAAACATTAAGAATAAAATAAAAACTAAAAAATTAAAGTGAAATCAAAACCTATAATAAAAATAAAATGCTAAAAAACAAAAGAGAAAATGTATGAAATAAAAAGAAATTAAATCGTCATCCAAAAAATTTAAGGCTTAGGCTAGCGTAGGCTTAGGCCTAAGCCTAACAAACCCCAAGCCAGGGTGGCTTAGGACTAAGCTAGGCTTAATTTTAGCTTAAGTACTGGCCTAAATCGGCGCAAGGTGGGCTTCGGCCCGGTTATCGGCCAAATTAAAATTTTAAATTTTCGCGCAAATGTTCAAATTCTGGTCCGGGGTTCGGTTGGTTGAAACAGAGGTCAAAATCGGGTTCTTCAATCACAAAAACCTTCAGAAACATGTTTACATGAGTTTTAATGACCACTGACTAAGGCTGTCGGTTTCAAACCGAACCGAACCGAGACCGAAAACCGACATTTTTTCGGTTCGGTTTGAAACCGAAAGCTTCGGTTCGGTTTTGGTTTTCGGTTTCGGTTCGGTAAAACCGAAAGCTTCGGTTCGGTTTTCCGTTTCGGTTCGGTAAAACCGAAAGCTTCGGTTTGGTTATCGGTTTCGGTTCGGTAAAACCGAAAGCTTCGGTTTGGTTATCGGTTTCGGTTCGGTTTGAAACCGAAAGCTTCGGTTCGGTTTTCGTTTATCGGTTTCGGTTCGGTAAAACCGAAAGCTTCGGTTCGGTTACCGGTTTCGGTTAACCGAAAATTTTTTGAAACCGACAGCCTTACCACTGCGCATTTTCCACTGACGCATTTTCAGGGAGCCCCTCTGCCCCCCACCCACCCTCAATCGGTTTGTAGCCCACGGGCGCACCAACTCGTCAGCAATGTTCGCCACTAAAGCGCCGTGAGTGTGTATTGCATAGTGTCCGTATTGAACACGAATTTCCACTTTAAACTCTTCTCCAGCAAAAACAGGGGACAAAACTTTTTTTTTCAATGTGGTGATCTTGTTCTAATATAAAAAAATAGATTAAGACAAATTATATAAGCCAAAAGAACTAACGGAAGAATACACGACCATTACGCCTTCATTGTATTTCTTTTTGAACACAAAAGTGATTTGTAACGGTATAGAAATATCTGAGGGGAAAAAAGCATTTACATTTTGATAATCATTTTTTGTTGAATTAATCACTTTTAGTTTCGGGTTCAAAAGTGTCACGGAGCAAACAAATTCTCAATCTTCTTGAGTGTTTCACCAAAAAACCTTCGAACAGAATCGAATCTCCAACAGCCAAAAGCGGGTCAATTTCAAGCACAGAAACACGCTCTACACGCTAAAAGTGAGCATGTTCAAACTGTTTCCAGAAAAAGCAAATTTTGCCTTCCAAAATCTTTTGACTTCAGGCTCAGCAAACAGAGTCAAATCGCCCGAAGCCTTTAAAAATAATTTTAGAAAAATGTGCCAGAAATGAATGGAAATGCCAACTCCGATGTTGTCGATTGGATATTCATTTTTGAAACCGTAAGTGCCCAAGTTTGCTTCTGGTTGCTTGTTGGAGTCCGTGAACAGTGCCACATTGATCGTCATATTGATGGGCGTCACTTAAAAAAAATTACAAAATTAAAATAGGTAATTAAAAAAGGTTTATGGGCATACATAATTCGGTTTCGTCTGTGTCATTTGAATTCAGAATGAATCGAACTTCAAACGGACTGCCTCGTTGCAAAACATATTCCTTTTTGTTAATGCCATTATAATGCAACATAACATTTTGATTTTCATCCTTTAAAACTTGAGTTGTAAATTCTGTCAGCTGCTGTTGATTGGCCACATTGTTAGTGCTACGTACAGTCCCCGCCCTAAGGCGTTTTAACCCACCAGCCTTCCCTTTAGGCGTTTTATGGCCCAGGCCCGCGGCGTTTTAACCCACCAGCCTTCCCTTTAGGCGTTTTATGGCCCAGCCCCGCGGCGTTTTAACCGTGCCACCAGCCGTCCCTATTAGGCGTTTTATGGCCCAGGCCCGCGGCGTTTTAACCCACCAGCCTTCCCTTTAGGCGTTTTATGGCCCAGCCCCGCGGCGTTTTAACCGTGCCACCAGCCGTCCCTATTAGGCGTTTTATGGCCCAGGCCCGCGGCGTTTTAACCGTGCCACCAGCCGTCCCTATTAGGCGTTTTATGGCCCAGGCCCGCGGCGTCATATTATCCCTACAGTACATTGCTCCATTCCTGATATTTATCCTCCAAAGACACATTTTGGCCATCAGCAGTAAAATTCAGTTGAATTATCAGCAGTGCGGTGCCAACTAAAAATATTAGTTCATTAAATTTTCATACAGTAAATTGTTCATTTGGTGTACTGTAATCGTTGACTACGTGCGTATTTTGCAGCAAATGAAATTCAATGTAAGACGCATTCGCATTGCTCTGGCCCTTAAAAATCACTTGGTCACCGGCATTCAGCGAGGCATTCAAGTGGCATGATTTGCGAATTACGAACGATGGACCATTATAATTCTGAATTATTTTATTAAAAAAAACATCTATCAGCATTTAAAAAACTGTGATTAATTTTGAAATGAAATTTTGGGATAGGCCAGGGCCCTCAGTCGTCCTTTTAAGGTGTACACTAGAGCGCCGGCGCTCAAATGACCGGCCAGCTGATTTTTAAAGTCAATTTTTAGGGGTGCATTTTTGGGGGTTATTGCATTTTCACACATCAAATTGGCATACGCTATTTTTGATGTTGGCTATTTGGGCATCAGCGTAACCAGAATAGACATCGCCGGTAAGCTTTAAAACAAATCCTTTTTTGTTATTATAAATTGGTTTAAAAAAATTACCGTAATTATTTTTTTGGTATAAAATTGATTTTAAAAATTACCGTAACAAATTGAATTCCCTCCGTCCGACCCGTGCCTTTCCACCAATCGGTTGGCGACGGGAAATAATTCGCAAATGTCTCATTAATCACTTTGACCTCGAAGAAGTATGGGTGCACAATGAAAGCGATTGACAAATATTTGTCACGATTTTGCGCTAACGAAAATTTGCTATTTCTTTCAATCGGCACTGTAACGTTACTCTTAAAGGGCGAATTTTGCTTTTTTTAATTTAATTTAAACTCTGAAAAGTGCTTTTTTATTTAATTTAAACTTGGAAAGGCGCTTTTTATTTAATTTAAACTCTGAAAGGTGCTTTTTTTATTTCATTTAAAGTCCGAAAGTGCAAATTTTGCTTTTTTATTTAATTAAAAAAATTTTACGAAAACGGACCCCTTTAGCAGTCGAATTCAGCGCAATGTGTTCATTGGTAAAGTTCATGCAAAAAATTAAATTTTTGTTTTTGTCCTTCAAATGAAATAAAACGAAAGTCGCATTTTTGTTCAGTCGAAAATTGGTTCGAATTGTGTCGCCAATTTTAGCGAATGTTTTCAGCTTAAATTCGGCGTCATCCATAGTTATTGCGCATTTCTTTGGAATTGATGGAGCAATTGAGGCAAAGTCAATGCCCGTTATTTTTGGCGTTTCATAGGGATGACGAAACTTAACGAGAATTTTTCATAAAACAACTTCATTAATTATAGCTATGTATATATTATTATTTTTTAATATAGCGTTTTGTAAGAAAACATTAATTGAGAATACCTAGTTTAGAATGGGGATAACCCATGGTGGGAAAAAATCAAAGTCGATAAAAAGATGCTTCTAGGGGGAATCGGGGTCGCAGAATCCAATAGAGGTCAGATTCGGATTCGGCGACCCCGATTACTCCAATCAATTTAAATCTTTTTTTTGATTTATTTTTTCCAAAAAGGGGGCATACCATCTAAACTACTTTATTACCATTAATTGTTTTTTAATTATTTGGACAAAACTTATGCCGCCACCCACCCACGCGTGCATTTCGCATGCACAGTCCCGGTAGGCGTGCAACTGCAACTTTCTGCGGCTTAGCATCGGCAAGACGTCCAGGCCGAGCATCCACAGTCCCACGAAATTGCTCAGTTTGGCACCTTCGGCTTTTTGTGTCAAATAAGCGTCACGCAATTTGTCATCGTTGTGACTCAGCTCAATGCGTTGGCCTGCATTTTTGAGAGAAATGTTTTCGTAATGGAAAATATTTCATTTAAATACCAGATTCATCGCTTAAATACGTCCACAGGTTGTGCTGGTTGCCCAAAACGATGCGAAATGCGGCGTCATTGCGTCGTAATAAGTTGAATTCGTACCTTTGAAATAAAACAACATTTATTACCTCTTTTAATCCCCCATGGGGGATAATTTTTCAACCTACTCAGAGAGTGGGGGATTCAGGGTGGGGTGATTATTAGAAGAGCTTACTCAGAAGGTGGGGGATTATTAGAGGGTGGGGGATTAAAGAGGTAATACGGTATATGTAAATACTAGAAACCGGACTTGAGCTTCGAGCGAGACTCGAGACGAGATTCTCGAAAAATCTCGTATCTCGAAAAATCTCGAAAACTCAGTTTTATTCGAGACGAGCTGGCGAGACAAGATTTTTCGAGAATCTCGGATCTCGAAAAATCTCGAGCCGGAATAGTCGAGATTCGAGATTTTTATGAAAATATAATTTTTTTTCCACCAAATTTTGTACGGGTAAGAAGAGAGCACTAGAAGCATGTCTGCAAATGTCACGAAATACAAGTGTTAGCCTGTGTTCCAAGGTTTTGAAAATCAAAAGAAAATTCAATGGTGAGGGGATATAGTGTCTGACCATATGCTGTCTGCCGCATGGCTATTTTTGAATCATAAGAGAAATTGCTTAAATTTTGGCGTTTCGCCTCTGGGCTTGATCCATAGTGGGGTATGAAAGAGCCGGTGAGAAAATTGTTAGAATTATTTAACATTTTTGTTAAGAAATTGTTCAAAAATACAAGTTTTCTGAGAATTTAAGAGATTTCCAACCAAAATGGGGGATGTCCGGCAGTGTCGACAGGCGCGTCGGGGAAATTTTTTACAAAAATTGCCAATCTTTGTTAACAAAAAGCACTATTTTCATAAAAAAATTTTTGGAGTCGAGATCGAGCTTCTTTCGAGCGAGACTCGAGACGAGATTCTCGGAAAAATCTCGGATCTTGAAAAATCTCGAAAACTCAGTTTTATTCGAGACGAGCTGGCGAGACAAGATTTTTCGAGAATCTCGGATCTCGAAAAATCTCGAGCCGGAATAGTCGAGATTCGAGATTTTTATGAAAATATAATTTTTTTTCCACCAAATTTTGTACGGGTAAGAAGAGAGCACTAGAAGCATGTCTGCAAATGTCACGAAATACAAGTGTTAGCCTGTGTTCCAAGGTTTTGAAAATCAAAAGAAAATTCAATGGTGAGGGGATATAGTGTCTGACCATATGCTGTCTGCCGCATGGCTATTTTTGAATCATAAGAGAAATTGCTTAAATTTTGGCGTTTCGCCTCTGGGCTTGATCCATAGTGGGGTATGAAAGAGCCGGTGAGAAAATTGTTAGAATTATTTAACATTTTTGTTAAGAAATTGTTCAAAAATACAAGTTTTCTGAGAATTTAAGAGATTTCCAACCAAAATGGGTGATGTCCGGCAGTGTCGACAGGCGCGTCGGGGAAATTTTTTACAAAAAATGCCAATCTTTGTTAACAAAAAGCACTGTTTTCATAAAAAATTTTTGGAGTCGAGATCGAGCTTCTTTCGAGCGAGACTCGAGACGAGATTCTCGAAAAAATCTCGAAAATCAGTTTTATTCGAGACGAGATGTCGAGACGAGATTTCTCGAGAATCTCGTCGAGATTTTTCGAGATTTCAAGACGAGATCTCGTCTCGACCGGTCCCTAGTAAATACTTATATTTATTTTTATTAGCATTTAACGAACGATTTGTTGGTGATGGACATTTCCAGACGAATCACTTCTCTGTAATTGATCGGCCTGCTCACTTTGATGCCGTGCCAAACAAGGTCATTGGTGCAGAATTTCTTATTGTTACTTTGGCACACCAGTCGATGCTTTTCGGCACATTTTGCGGCGACGGAATTCTGTTGATTTTGTTACCACTTTTTTAAATCGATTGATGTTTTCAAACATAATTTAATAGTAACTTATTTAAAAAGTTTACCCCTTGCTTATTTTCAACTCTGAATGGAATTCCCGCTGCCATGCCGTAATTAAACTTTGTGGCTTTCGCTTCCAATGTGCCCGGGTAGCAAATCAGAATTCTAAATTGCTTAATAAAAATAAATAAAAAACACTAATTTTTATTTTGGATAATAAATAAAAAACACTAATCATTATTTTGGATAATAAATAAAAACCACTAATCATTATTTTTACCCTTCTTTGCAATTTCCAATAATTTGGAAATTAAACGAGAACGAATGTATCGTTTGGCCCATTTTTTTTGCGTGACATTGGTCCAATGCATCGTAATCCGTCTCAAACTGGTGTTTTTCTTCACTGAGAATGACCCTAAAAATTTGCAAAATATAAAGTAAAAAACGAAAACTCACGTATTAAATAAGTTGCTAACTTTTTGACAAGATGAACTGCAAAAAACAACCAATAAAATGGCAATTTTGAGAATTAGCATTGCCTTAAACTGAGCATTTGATTTCAATTAGGGTTGAGACCCCGACCCCGTCCCCGCAAATTTGGGTTATTTTTCGGGGTTTTCCCCGACCCCGACACTTCCAACCACGACGTCGGGGTACCAACCCTAATTACAATAGTAATTGTTGAAAAGGATTTTTATGTTCACCATTTAATGGCTTTATTTATGACAAGGGAAATAAATGATTCTTTCTAATCGTTTGAAGCAATCTCTGACATTATTTTATTCATTTCGTCAAAATTCTTTTTTTTGTTTGTTTTGCCTCGCGATTTACGCACTGATTCATTCATTTATGCAATGAAAAAACAGCGGTACTTTTTTGCACATTGCAATGCGAAGGTTTTGTAACGAACAATTTTATGATTTTGTCTCTACATCAAACAATTTGGGAAAAGTAAAAATTTTGGTAGTTTTATATTGTTTAACTGCCTAGAAAAGTGTCAAAATTATTGTGAAATGTGATTTTCACAATTCAGATAACTGTTTGGCCGAAAAACGACTACTTTTTTCCCGCAACACAAGCGGGTTTTTTGAGAATGTATAAGGCGGAATGCCAGCGTGGCTAGGGACTTAATAATTACTCCCAAGTTCTGATAACTGTTCGGCCGAAAAAACCACAATCTTTTTACCGCAACACAAGCGGGTTTTTTGAAAAAGTATAAGGCGGAATGCCAACGGGGCTAGGGCCGTAATAATTACTCCCAAGTTCTGATAACTGTTTAGCCGAAAAAAGCACAATCTTTTTACCGCAACACAAGCGGGTTTTTTGAAAAAGTATAAGGCGGAATGCCAGTGGGGCTAGGGCCGTAATAATTACTCCCAAGTTCTGATAACTGTTTGGCCGAAAAAAGCACAATCTTTTTACCGCAACACAAGCGGGTTTTTTGAAAAAGTATAAGGCGGAATGCCAGCGGGGCTAGGGCCGTAATAATTACTCCCAAGTTCTGATAACTGTTTGGCCGAAAAAACCACAATCTTTTTACCGCAACACAAGCGGGTTTTTTGAAAAAGTATAAGGCGGAATGCCAGCGGGGCTAGGGCCGTAATAATTACTCCCAAGTTCTGATAACTGTTTGGCCGAAAAAAGCACAATCTTTTTACCGCAACACAAGCGGGTTTTTTGAAAAAGTATAAGGCGGAATGCCAGCGGGGCTAGGGCCGTAATAATTACTCCCAAGTTCTGATAATTCGTTTGGCCGAAAAAACCACAATCTTTTTACCGCAACACAAGCGGGTTTTTTGAAAAAGTATAAGGCGGAATGCCAGCGTGGCTAGGGACGTAATAATTACTCCCAAGTTCTGATAACTGTTTGGCCGAAAAAACCACAATCTTTTTACCGCAACACAAGCGGGTTTTTTGAAAAAGTATAAGGCGGAATGCCAGCGGGGCTAGGGCCGTAA
Organism: Globodera pallida; assembly: GCA_020449905.1. Lineage (NCBI taxonomy): Eukaryota > Metazoa > Nematoda > Chromadorea > Rhabditida > Heteroderidae > Globodera > Globodera pallida. Next base: position 491,579 of record JAIXHY010000016.1, read on the forward strand.
TAATTACTCCCAAGTTCTGATAATTCGTTTGGCCGAAAAAACCACAATCTTTTTACCGCAACACAAGCGGGTTTTTTGAAAAAGTATAAGGCGGAATGCCAGCGGGGCTAGGGCCGTAATAATTACTCCCAAGTTCTGATAATTCGTTTGGCCGAAAAAACCACAATCTTTTTACCGCAACACAAGCGGGTTTTTTGAAAAAGTATAAGGCGGAATGCCAGCGTGGCTAGGGACGTAATAATTACTCCCAAGTTCTGATAACTGTTTGGCCGAAAAAACCACAATCTTTTTACCGCAACACAAGCGGGTTTTTTGAAAAATAAGGCGGAATGCCAGCGTGGCTAGGGACGTAATAATTACTCCCAAGTTCTGATAATTCGTTTGGCCGAAAAAACCACAATCTTTTTTCCGCAACACAAGCGGGTTTTTTGAAAAAGTATAAGGCGGAATGCCAGCGTGGCTAGGGACTTAATAATTACTCCCAAGTTCTGATAACTGTTTGGCCGAAAAAACCACAATCTTTTTACCGCAACACAAGCGGGTTTTTTGAAAAAGTATAAGGCGGAATGCCAGCGTGGCTAGGGACGTAATAATTACTCCCAAGTTCTGATAACTGTTTGGCCGAAAAAACCACAATCTTTTTACCGCAACACAAGCGGGTTTTTTGAAAAAGTATAAGGCGGAATGCCAGCGGGGCTAGGGCCGTAATAATTACTCCCAAGTTCTGATAATTCGTTTGGCCGAAAAAACCACAATCTTTTTACCGCAACACAAGCGGGTTTTTTGAAAAAGTATAAGGCGGAATGCCAGCGTGGCTAGGGACGTAATAATTACTCCCAAGTTCTGATAACTGTTTGGCCGAAAAAACCACAATCTTTTTACCGCAACACAAGCGGGTTTTTTGAAAAATAAGGCGGAATGCCAGCGTGGCTAGGGACGTAATAATTACTCCCAAGTTCTGATAATTCGTTTGGCCGAAAAAACCACAATCTTTTTACCGCAACACAAGCGGGTTTTTTTGAAAAAGTATAAGGCGGAATGCCAGCGTGGCTAGGGACTTAATAATTACTCCCAAGTTCTGATAACTGTTTGGCCGAAAAAACCACAATCTTTTTACCGCAACACAAGCGGGTTTTTTGAAAAAGTATAAGGCGGAATGCCAGCGTGGCTAGGGACGTAATAATTACTCCCAAGTTCTGATAACTGTTTGGCCGAAAAAACCACAATCTTTTTACCGCAACACAAGCGGGTTTTTTGAAAAAGTATAAGGCGGAATGCCAGCGGGGCTAGGGCCGTAATAATTACTCCTAAGTTCTGATAACTGTTTGGCCGAAAAAACCACAATCTTTTTACCGCAACACAAGCGGGTTTTTTGAAAAAGTATAAGGCGGAATGCCAGCGTGGCTAGGGCCGTAATAATTACTCCCAAGTTCTGATAATTCGTTTGGCCGAAAAAACCACAATCTTTTTACCGCAACACAAGCGGGTTTTTTGAAAAAGTATAAGGCGGAATGCCAGCGTGGCTAGGGACGTAATAATTACTCCCAAGTTTTGATAACTGTTTGGCCGAAAAAATCACAATCTTTTTACCGCAACACAAGCGGGTTTTTTGAAAAAGTATAAGGCGGAATGCCAGCGTGGCTAGGGACGTAATAATTACTCCCAAGTTTTGATAACTGTTTGGCCGAAAAAACCACAATCTTTTTACCGCAACACAAGCGGCTTTTTTGAAAAAGTATAAGGCGGAATTCCAGCGTGGCTAGGGACGTAATAATTACTCCCAAGTTCTGATAACTGTTTGGCCGAAAAAACCACAATCTTTTTACCGCAACACAAGCGGGTTTTTTGAAAAAGTATAAGGCGGAATGCCAGCGTGGCTAGGGACGTAATAATTACTCCTCAAGTTCTGAAAACTGTTTGGCCGAAAAAACCACAATCTTTTTACCGCAACACAAGCGGGTTTTTTGAAAAAGTATAAGGCGGAAGTTTTTTGAAAAAGTATAAGGCGGAATGCCAGCGTGGCTAGGGACGTAATAATAACTCCCAAGTTCTGATAATTCGTTTGGCCGAAAAAACCACAATCTTTTTACCGCAACACAAGCGGGTTTTTTGAAAAAGTATAAGGCGGAATGCCAGCGTGGCTAGGGACGTAATAATTACTCCCAAGTTCTGATAATTCGTTTGGCCGAAAAAAACCACAATATTTTTTCCGCAACACAAACGGGTTTTTTGAGAATGTATAAGGCGGAATGCCAGCGTGGCTAGGGACGTAATAATTACTCCCAAGTTTTGATAACTGTTTGGCCGAAAAAACCACAATCTTTTTACCGCAACACAAGCGGCTTTTTTGAAAAAGTATAAGGCGGAATTCCAGCGTGGCTAGGGACGTAATAATTACTCCCAAGTTCTGATAACTGTTTGGCCGAAAAAACCACAATCTTTTTACCGCAACAAGCGGGTTTTTTGAAAAAGTATAATGCGGAATGCCAGCGTGGCTAGGGACGTAATAATTACTCCTCAAGTTCTGAAAACTGTTTGGCCGAAAAAACCACAATCTTTTTACCGCAACACAAGCGGGTTTTTTGAAAAAGTATAAGGCGGAAGTTTTTTGAAAAAGTATAAGGCGGAATGCCAGCGTGGCTAGGGACGTAATAATAACTCCCAAGTTCTGATAATTCGTTTGGCCGAAAAAACCACAATCTTTTTACCGCAACACAAGCGGGTTTTTTGAAAAAGTATAAGGCGGAATGCCAGCGTGGCTAGGGACGTAATAATAACTCCCAAGTTCTGATAATTCGTTTGGCCGAAAAAACCACAATCTTTTTACCGCAACACAAGCGGGTTTTTTGAAAAAGTATAAGGCGGAATGCCAGCGTGGCTAGGGACGTAATAATTACTCCCAAGTTCTGATAACTGTTTGGCCGAAAAAACCACAATATTTTTCCTGCAACACAAACGGGTTTTTTGAGAATGTATAAGCCGGAATGCCAGCGTGGCTAGGGACGTAATAATTACTCCCAAGTTCTGATAACTGTTTGGCCGAAAAAACCACAATATTTTTCCTGCAACACAAATGTGTTTTTTGAGAATGTATAAGGCGGAATGCCAGCGTGGCTAGGGACGTAATAATTACTCCCAAGTTTTGATAACTGTTTGGCCTAAAAAACCACAATCTTTTTACCGCAACACAAGCGGCTTTTTTGAAAAAGTATAAGGCGGAATTCCAGCGTGGCTAGGGACGTAATAATTACTCCCAAGTTCTGATAACTGTTTGGCCGAAAAAACCACAATCTTTTTACCGCAACACAAGCGGGTTTTTTGAAAAAGTATAAGGCGGAATGCCAGCGTGGCTAGGGACGTAATAATTACTCCTCAAGTTCTGAAAACTGTTTGGCCGAAAAAACCACAATCTTTTTACCGCAACACAAGCGGGTTTTTTGAAAAAGTATAAGGCGGAAGTTTTTTGAAAAAGTATAAGGCGGAATGCCAGCGTGGCTAGGGACGTAATAATAACTCCCAAGTTCTGATAATTCGTTTGGCCGAAAAAACCACAATCTTTTTACCGCAACACAAGCGGGTTTTTTGAAAAAGTATAAGGCGGAATGCCAGCGTGGCTAGGGACGTAATAATTACTCCCAAGTTCTGATAACTGTTTGGCCGAAAAAAGCACAATCTTTTTACCGCAACACAAGCGGGTTTTTTGAAAAAGTATAAGGCGGAATGCCAGCGTGGCTAGGGACGTAATAATTACTCCCAAGTTCTGATAACTGTTTGGCCGAAAAAATCACAATCTTTTTACCGCAACACAAGCGGGTTTTTTGAAAAAGTATAAGGCGGAATGCCAGCGTGGCTAGGGACGTAATAATTACTCCCAAGTTTTGATAACTGTTTGGCCGAAAAAACCACAATCTTTTTACCGCAACAAGCGGGTTTTTTGAAAAAGTATAAGGCGGAATGCCAGCGTGGCTAGGGACGTAATAATTACTCCTCAAGTTCTGAAAACTGTTTGGGCGAAAAAACCACAATCTTTTTACCGCAACACAAGCGGGTTTTTTGAAAAAGTATAAGGCGGAAGTTTTTTGAAAAAGTATAAGGCGGAATGCCAGCGTGGCTAGGGACGTAATAATAACTCCCAAGTTCTGATAATTCGTTTGGCCGAAAAAACCACAATCTTTTTACCGCAACACAAGCGGGTTTTTTGAAAAAGTATAAGGCGGAATGCCAGCGTGGCTAGGGACGTAATAATTACTCCCAAGTTCTGATAACTGTTTGGCCGAAAAAACCACAATATTTTTTCCGCAACACAAACGGGTTTTTTGAGAATGTATAAGCCGGAATGCCAGCGTGGCTAGGGACGTAATAATTACTCCCAAGTTCTGATAACTGTTTGGCCGAAAAAACCACAATATTTTTCCCGCAACACAAACGGGTTTTTTGAGAATGTATAAGGCGGAATGCCAGCGTGGCTAGGGACGTAATAATTACTCCCAAGTTTTGATAACTGTTTGGCCGAAAAAACCACAATCTTTTTACCGCAACACAAGCGGCTTTTTTGAAAAAGTATAAGGCGGAAGTTTTTTGAAAAAGTATAAGGCGGAATTCCAGCGTGGCTAGGGACGTAATAATTACTCCCAAGTTCTGATAATTCGTTTGGCCGAAAAAACCACAATCTTTTTACCGCAACACAAGCGGGTTTTTTGAAAAAGTATAAGGCGGAATGCCAGCGTGGCTAGGGACGTAATAATTACTCCCAAGTTTTGATAACTGTTTGGCCGAAAAAACCACAATCTTTTTACCGCAACACAAGCGGCTTTTTTGAAAAAGTATAAGGCGGAATTCCAGCGTGGCTAGGGACGTAATAATTACTCCCAAGTTCTGATAACTGTTTGGCCGAAAAAACCACAATCTTTTTACCGCAACAAGCGGGTTTTTTGAAAAAGTATAAGGCGGAATGCCAGCGTGGCTAGGGACGTAATAATAACTCCCAAGTTCTGATAATTCGTTTGGCCGAAAAAACCACAATCTTTTTACCGCAACACAAGCGGGTTTTTTGAAAAAGTATAAGGCGGAATGCCAGCGTGGCTAGGGACGTAATAATTACTCCCAAGTTCTGATAACTGTTTGGCCGAAAAAAGCACAATCTTTTTACCGCAACACAAGCGGGTTTTTTGAAAAAGTATAAGGCGGAATGCCAGCGGGGCTAGGGCCGTAATAATTACTCCCAAGTTCTGATAACTGTTTGGCCGAAAAAAGCACAATCTTTTTACCGCAACACAAGCGGGTTTTTTGAAAAAGTATAAGGCGGAATGCCAGCGGGGCTAGGGCCGTAATAATTACTCCCAAGTTCTGATAACTGTTTGGCCGAAAAAACCACAATCTTTTTACCGCAACACAAGCGGGTTTTTTGAAAAAGTATAAGGCGGAATGCCAGCGGGGCTAGGGCCGTAATAATTACTCCCAAGTTCTGATAACTGTTTGGCCGAAAAAATCACAATCTTTTTACCGCAACACAAGCGGGTTTTTTGAAAAAGTATAAGGCGGAATGCCAGCGTGGCTAGGGACGTAATAATTACTCCTCAAGTTCTGAAAACTGTTTGGCCGAAAAAACCACAATCTTTTTACCGCAACACAAGCGGGTTTTTTGAAAAAGTATAAGGCGGAAGTTTTTTGAAAAAGTATAAGGCGGAATGCCAGCGTGGCTAGGGACGTAATAATAACTCCCAAGTTCTGATAATTCGTTTGGCCGAAAAAACCACAATCTTTTTACCGCAACACAAGCGGGTTTTTTGAAAAAGTATAAGGCGGAATGCCAGCGTGGCTAGGGACGTAATAATTACTCCCAAGTTCTGATAATTCGTTTGGCCGAAAAAAACCACAATATTTTTTCCGCAACACAAACGGGTTTTTTGAGAATGTATAAGGCGGAATGCCAGCGTGGCTAGGGACGTAATAATTACTCCCAAGTTTTGATAACTGTTTGGCCGAAAAAACCACAATCTTTTTACCGCAACACAAGCGGCTTTTTTGAAAAAGTATAAGGCGGAATTCCAGCGTGGCTAGGGACGTAATAATTACTCCCAAGTTCTGATAACTGTTTGGCCGAAAAAACCACAATCTTTTTACCGCAACAAGCGGGTTTTTTGAAAAAGTATAATGCGGAATGCCAGCGTGGCTAGGGACGTAATAATTACTCCTCAAGTTCTGAAAACTGTTTGGCCGAAAAAACCACAATCTTTTTACCGCAACACAAGCGGGTTTTTTGAAAAAGTATAAGGCGGAAGTTTTTTGAAAAAGTATAAGGCGGAATGCCAGCGTGGCTAGGGACGTAATAATAACTCCCAAGTTCTGATAATTCGTTTGGCCGAAAAAACCACAATCTTTTTACCGCAACACAAGCGGGTTTTTTGAAAAAGTATAAGGCGGAATGCCAGCGTGGCTAGGGACGTAATAATAACTCCCAAGTTCTGATAATTCGTTTGGCCGAAAAAACCACAATCTTTTTACCGCAACACAAGCGGGTTTTTTGAAAAAGTATAAGGCGGAATGCCAGCGTGGCTAGGGACGTAATAATTACTCCCAAGTTCTGATAACTGTTTGGCCGAAAAAACCACAATATTTTTCCTGCAACACAAACGGGTTTTTTGAGAATGTATAAGCCGGAATGCCAGCGTGGCTAGGGACGTAATAATTACTCCCAAGTTCTGATAACTGTTTGGCCGAAAAAACCACAATATTTTTCCTGCAACACAAATGTGTTTTTTGAGAATGTATAAGGCGGAATGCCAGCGTGGCTAGGGACGTAATAATTACTCCCAAGTTTTGATAACTGTTTGGCCTAAAAAACCACAATCTTTTTACCGCAACACAAGCGGCTTTTTTGAAAAAGTATAAGGCGGAATTCCAGCGTGGCTAGGGACGTAATAATTACTCCCAAGTTCTGATAACTGTTTGGCCGAAAAAACCACAATCTTTTTACCGCAACACAAGCGGGTTTTTTGAAAAAGTATAAGGCGGAATGCCAGCGTGGCTAGGGACGTAATAATTACTCCTCAAGTTCTGAAAACTGTTTGGCCGAAAAAACCACAATCTTTTTACCGCAACACAAGCGGGTTTTTTGAAAAAGTATAAGGCGGAAGTTTTTTGAAAAAGTATAAGGCGGAATGCCAGCGTGGCTAGGGACGTAATAATAACTCCCAAGTTCTGATAATTCGTTTGGCCGAAAAAACCACAATCTTTTTACCGCAACACAAGCGGGTTTTTTGAAAAAGTATAAGGCGGAATGCCAGCGTGGCTAGGGACGTAATAATTACTCCCAAGTTCTGATAACTGTTTGGCCGAAAAAAGCACAATCTTTTTACCGCAACACAAGCGGGTTTTTTGAAAAAGTATAAGGCGGAATGCCAGCGTGGCTAGGGACGTAATAATTACTCCCAAGTTCTGATAACTGTTTGGCCGAAAAAATCACAATCTTTTTACCGCAACACAAGCGGGTTTTTTGAAAAAGTATAAGGCGGAATGCCAGCGTGGCTAGGGACGTAATAATTACTCCCAAGTTTTGATAACTGTTTGGCCGAAAAAACCACAATCTTTTTACCGCAACAAGCGGGTTTTTTGAAAAAGTATAAGGCGGAATGCCAGCGTGGCTAGGGACGTAATAATTACTCCTCAAGTTCTGAAAACTGTTTGGGCGAAAAAACCACAATCTTTTTACCGCAACACAAGCGGGTTTTTTGAAAAAGTATAAGGCGGAAGTTTTTTGAAAAAGTATAAGGCGGAATGCCAGCGTGGCTAGGGACGTAATAATAACTCCCAAGTTCTGATAATTCGTTTGGCCGAAAAAACCACAATCTTTTTACCGCAACACAAGCGGGTTTTTTGAAAAAGTATAAGGCGGAATGCCAGCGTGGCTAGGGACGTAATAATTACTCCCAAGTTCTGATAACTGTTTGGCCGAAAAAACCACAATATTTTTTCCGCAACACAAACGGGTTTTTTGAGAATGTATAAGCCGGAATGCCAGCGTGGCTAGGGACGTAATAATTACTCCCAAGTTCTGATAACTGTTTGGCCGAAAAAACCACAATATTTTTCCCGCAACACAAACGGGTTTTTTGAGAATGTATAAGGCGGAATGCCAGCGTGGCTAGGGACGTAATAATTACTCCCAAGTTTTGATAACTGTTTGGCCGAAAAAACCACAATCTTTTTACCGCAACACAAGCGGCTTTTTTGAAAAAGTATAAGGCGGAAGTTTTTTGAAAAAGTATAAGGCGGAATTCCAGCGTGGCTAGGGACGTAATAATTACTCCCAAGTTCTGATAATTCGTTTGGCCGAAAAAACCACAATCTTTTTACCGCAACACAAGCGGGTTTTTTGAAAAAGTATAAGGCGGAATGCCAGCGTGGCTAGGGACGTAATAATTACTCCCAAGTTTTGATAACTGTTTGGCCGAAAAAACCACAATCTTTTTACCGCAACACAAGCGGCTTTTTTGAAAAAGTATAAGGCGGAATTCCAGCGTGGCTAGGGACGTAATAATTACTCCCAAGTTCTGATAACTGTTTGGCCGAAAAAACCACAATCTTTTTACCGCAACAAGCGGGTTTTTTGAAAAAGTATAAGGCGGAATGCCAGCGTGGCTAGGGACGTAATAATAACTCCCAAGTTCTGATAATTCGTTTGGCCGAAAAAACCACAATCTTTTTACCGCAACACAAGCGGGTTTTTTGAAAAAGTATAAGGCGGAATGCCAGCGTGGCTAGGGACGTAATAATTACTCCCAAGTTCTGATAACTGTTTGGCCGAAAAAAGCACAATCTTTTTACCGCAACACAAGCGGGTTTTTTGAAAAAGTATAAGGCGGAATGCCAGCGTGGCTAGGGACGTAATAATTACTCCCAAGTTCTGATAACTGTTTGGCCGAAAAAAGCACAATCTTTTTACCGCAACACAAGCGGGTTTTTTGAAAAAGTATAAGGCGGAATGCCAGCGGGGCTAGGGCCGTAATAATTACTCCCAAGTTCTGATAACTGTTTGGCCAAAAAAAGCACAATCTTTTTACCGCAACACAAGCGGGTTTTTTGAAAAAGTATAAGGCGGAATGCCAGCGGGGCTAGGGCCGTAATAATTACTCCCAAGTTCTGATAACTGTTTGGCCGAAAAAACCACAATCTTTTTACCGCAACACAAGCGGGTTTTTTGAAAAAGTATAAGGCGGAATGCCAGCGGGGCTAGGGCCGTAATAATTACTCCCAAGTTCTGATAACTGTTTGGCCGAAAAAACCACAATATTTTTTCCGCAACACAAACGGGTTTTTTGAGAATGTATAAGCCGGAATGCCAGCGTGGCTAGGGACGTAATAATTACTCCCAAGTTCTGATAACTGTTTGGCCGAAAAAACCACAATATTTTTCCCGCAACACAAACGGGTTTTTTGAGAATGTATAAGGCGGAATGCCATCGTGGCTAGGGACGTAATAATTACTCCCAAGTTCTGATAACTGTTTGGCCGAAAAAACCACAATCTTTTTTCCGCAACACAAACGGGAGAATGTATTAGGCATAATACCAGCGTGGCTAGGGACGTAATAATTACTCCCAAGTTCTGATAACTGTTTGGCCGAAAAAACCACAATATTTTTCCCGCAACACAAACGGGTTTTTTGAGAATGTATAAGGCGGAATGCCATCGTGGCTAGGGACGTAATAATTTCTCCCAAGTTCTGATAACTGTTTGGCCGAAAAAACCACAATCTTTTTTCCGCAACACAAACGGGAGAATGTATAAGGCATAATACCAGCGTGGCTAGGGACGTAATAATTACTCCCAAGTTCTGATAACTGTTTGGCCGAAAAAACCACAATCTTTTTTCCGCAACACAAACGGGAGAATGCATAAGGCATAATACCAGCGTGGCTAGGGACGTAATAATTACTCCCAAGTTCTGATAACTGTTTGGCCGAAAAAACCACAATATTTTTCCCGCAACACAAACGGGTTTTTTGAGAATGTATAAGGCGGAATGCCATCGTGGCTAGGGACGTAATACTTTCTCCCAAGTTCTGATAACTGTTTGGCCGAAAAAACCACAATCTTTTTTCCGCAACACAAACGGGAGAATGTATAAGGCATAATACCAGCGTGGCTAGGGACGTAATAATTACTCCCAAGTTCTGATAACTGTTTGGCCGAAAAAACCACAATCTTTTTTCCGCAACACAAACGGGAGAATGTATAAGGCATAATACCAGCGTGGCTAGGGACGTAATAATTACTCCCAAGTTCTGATAACTGTTTGGCCGAAAAAACCACAATATTTTTCCCGCAACACAAACGGGTTTTTTGAGAATGTATAAGGCGGAATGCCATCGTGGCTAGGGACGTAATAATTTCTCCCAAGTTCTGATAACTGTTTGGCCGAAAAAACCACAATCTTTTTTCCGCAACACAAACGGGAGAATGTATAAGGCATAATACCAGCGTGGCTAGGGACGTAATAATTACTCCCAAGTTCTGATAACTGTTTGGCCGAAAAAACCACAATCTTTTTTCCGCAACACAAACGGGAAAATGTATAAGGCATAATACCAGCGTGGCTAGGGACGTAATAATTACTCCCAAGTTCTGATAACTGTTTGGCCGAAAAAACCACAATATTTTTCCCGCAACACAAACGGGTTTTTTGAGAATGTATAAGGCGGAATGCCATCGTGGCTAGGGACGTAATAATTTCTCCCAAGTTCTGATAACTGTTTGGCCGAAAAAACCACAATCTTTTTTCCGCAACACAAACGGGAGAATGTATAAGGCATAATACCAGCGTGGCTAGGGACGTAATAATTACTCCCAAGTTCTGATAACTGTTTGGCCGAAAAAACCACAATCTTTTTTCCGCAACACAAACGGGAGAATGTATAAGGCATAATACCAGCGTGGCTAGGGACGTAATAATTACTCCCAAGTTCTGATAACTGTTTGGCCGAAAAAACCACAATATTTTTCCCGCAACACAAACGGGTTTTTTGAGAATGTATAAGGCGGAATGCCATCGTGGCTAGGGACGTAATAATTTCTCCCAAGTTCTGATAACTGTTTGGCCGAAAAAACCACAATCTACAAGCGGGTTTTTTGAAAAAGTATAAGGCGGAATGCCAGCGTGGCTAGGGACGTAATAATTACTCCCAAGTTTTGATAACTGTTTGGCCGAAAAAACCACAATATTTTTCCCGCAACACAAACGGGAGAATGTATAAGGCATAATACCAGCGTGGCTAGGGACGTAATAATTACTCCCAAGTTCTGATAACTGTTTGGCCGAAAAAACCACAATATTTTTCCCGCAACACAAACGGGTTTTTTGAGAATGTATAAGGCGGAATGCCATCGTGGCTAGGGACGTAATAATTTCTCCCAAGTTCTGATAACTGTTTGGCCGAAAAAACCACAATCTACAAGCGGGTTTTTTGAAAAAGTATAAGGCGGAATGCCAGCGTGGCTAGGGACGTAATAATTACTCCCAAGTTCTGATAATTCGTTTGGCCGAAAAAACCACAATCTTTTTACCGCAACACAAGCGGGTTTTTTGAAAAAGTATAAGGCGGAATGCCAGCGTGGCTAGGGACGTAATAATTACTCCCAAGTTTTGATAACTGTTTGGCCGAAAAAACCACAATCTTTTTACCGCAACAAGCGGGTTTTTTGAAAAAGTATAAGGCGGAATGCCAGCGTGGCTAGGGACGTAATAATTACTCCCAAGTTCTGATAATTCGTTTGGCCGAAAAAACCACAATCTTTTTACCGCAACACAAGCGGCTTTTTTGAAAAAGTATAAGGCGGAAGTTTTTTGAAAAAGTATAAGGCGGAATGCCAGCGTGGCTAGGGACGTAATAATAACTCCCAAGTTCTGATAATTCGTTTGGCCGAAAAAACCACAATCTTTTTACCGCAACACAAGCGGGTTTTTTGAAAAAGTATAAGGCGGAATGCCAGCGTGGCTAGGGACGTAATAATTACTCCCAAGTTTTGATAACTGTTTGGCCGAAAAAACCACAATCTTTTTACCGCAACACAAGCGGCTTTTTTGAAAAAGTATAAGGCGGAATTCCAGCGTGGCTAGGGACGTAATAATTACTCCCAAGTTCTGATAACTGTTTGGCCGAAAAAACCACAATCTTTTTACCGCAACAAGCGGGTTTTTTGAAAAAGTATAAGGCGGAATGCCAGCGTGGCTAGGGACGTAATAATAACTCCCAAGTTCTGATAATTCGTTTGGCCGAAAAAACCACAATCTTTTTACCGCAACACAAGCGGGTTTTTTGAAAAAGTATAAGGCGGAATGCCAGCGTGGCTAGGGACGTAATAATTACTCCCAAGTTCTGATAACTGTTTGGCCGAAAAAAGCACAATCTTTTTACCGCAACACAAGCGGGTTTTTTGAAAAAGTATAAGGCGGAATGCCAGCGTGGCTAGGGACGTAATAATTACTCCCAAGTTCTGATAACTGTTTGGCCGAAAAAAAGCACAATCTTTTTACCGCAACACAAGCGGGTTTTTTGAAAAAGTATAAGGCGGAATGCCAGCGGGGCTAGGGCCGTAATAATTACTCCCAAGTTCTGATAACTGTTTGGCCGAAAAAAGCACAATCTTTTTACCGCAACACAAGCGGGTTTTTTGAAAAAGTATAAGGCGGAATGCCAGCGGGGCTAGGGCCGTAATAATTACTCCCAAGTTCTGATAACTGTTTGGCCGAAAAAACCACAATCTTTTTACCGCAACACAAGCGGGTTTTTTGAAAAAGTATAAGGCGGAATGCCAGCGGGGCTAGGGCCGTAATAATTACTCCCAAGTTCTGATAACTGTTTGGCCGAAAAAACCACAATATTTTTTCCGCAACACAAACGGGTTTTTTGAGAATGTATAAGCCGGAATGCCAGCGTGGCTAGGGACGTAATAATTACTCCCAAGTTCTGATAACTGTTTGGCCGAAAAAACCACAATATTTTTCCCGCAACACAAACGGGTTTTTTGAGAATGTATAAGGCGGAATGCCATCGTGGCTAGGGACGTAATAATTACTCCCAAGTTCTGATAACTGTTTGGCCGAAAAAACCACAATCTTTTTTCCGCAACACAAACGGGAGAATGTATAAGGCATAATACCAGCGTGGCTAGGGACGTAATAATTACTCCCAAGTTCTGATAACTGTTTGGCCGAAAAAACCACAATATTTTTCCCGCAACACAAACGGGTTTTTTGAGAATGTATAAGGCGGAATGCCATCGTGGCTAGGGACGTAATAATTTCTCCCAAGTTCTGATAACTGTTTGGCCGAAAAAACCACAATCTTTTTTCCGCAACACAAACGGGAGAATGTATAAGGCATAATACCAGCGTGGCTAGGGACGTAATAATTACTCCCAAGTTCTGATAACTGTTTGGCCGAAAAAACCACAATCTTTTTTCCGCAACACAAACGGGAGAATGTATAAGGCATAATACCAGCGTGGCTAGGGACGTAATAATTACTCCCAAGTTCTGATAACTGTTTGGCCGAAAAAACCACAATATTTTTCCCGCAACACAAACGGGTTTTTTGAGAATGTATAAGGCGGAATGCCATCGTGGCTAGGGACGTAATAATTTCTCCCAAGTTCTGATAACTGTTTGGCCGAAAAAACCACAATCTTTTTTCCGCAACACAAACGGGAGAATGTATAAGGCATAATACCAGCGTGGCTAGGGACGTAATAATTACTCCCAAGTTCTGATAACTGTTTGGCCGAAAAAACCACAATCTTTTTTCCGCAACACAAACGGGAGAATGTATAAGGCATAATACCAGCGTGGCTAGGGACGTAATAATTACTCCCAAGTTCTGATAACTGTTTGGCCGAAAAAACCACAATATTTTTCCCGCAACACAAACGGGTTTTTTGAGAATGTATAAGGCGGAATGCCATCGTGGCTAGGGACGTAATAATTTCTCCCAAGTTCTGATAACTGTTTGGCCGAAAAAACCACAATCTTTTTTCCGCAACACAAACGGGAGAATGTATAAGGCATAATACCAGCGTGGCTAGGGACGTAATAATTACTCCCAAGTTCTGATAACTGTTTGGCCGAAAAAACCACAATCTTTTTTCCGCAACACAAACGGGAGAATGTATAAGGCATAATACCAGCGTGGCTAGGGACGTAATAATTACTCCCAAGTTCTGATAACTGTTTGGCCGAAAAAACCACAATATTTTTCCCGCAACACAAACGGGTTTTTTGAGAATGTATAAGGCGGAATGCCATCGTGGCTAGGGACGTAATAATTTCTCCCAAGTTCTGATAACTGTTTGGCCGAAAAAACCACAATCTTTTTACCGCAACAAGCGGGTTTTTTGAAAAAGTATAAGGCGGAATGCCAGCGTGGCTAGGGACGTAATAATTACTCCCAAGTTTTGATAACTGTTTGGCCGAAAAAACCACAATATTTTTCCCGCAACACAAACGGGAGAATGTATAAGGCATAATACCAGCGTGGCTAGGGACGTAATAATTACTCCCAAGTTCTGATAATTCGTTTGGCCGAAAAAACCACAATCTTTTTACCGCAACACAAGCGGGTTTTTTGAAAAAGTATAAGGCGGAATGCCAGCGTGGCTAGGGACGTAATAATTACTCCCAAGTTTTGATAACTGTTTGGCCGAAAAAACCACAATCTTTTTACCGCAACAAGCGGGTTTTTTGAAAAAGTATAAGGCGGAATGCCAGCGTGGCTAGGGACGTAATAATTACTCCCAAGTTCTGATAATTCGTTTGGCCGAAAAAACCACAATCTTTTTACCGCAACACAAGCGGCTTTTTTGAAAAAGTATAAGGCGGAATTCCAGCGTGGCTAGGGAGGGACGTAATAATTACTCCCAAGTTCTGATAACTGTTTGGCCGAAAAAACCACAATCTTTTTACCGCAACAAGCGGGTTTTTTGAAAAAGTATAAGGCGGAATGCCAGCGTGGCTAGGGACGTAATAATTACTCCTCAAGTTCTGAAAACTGTTTGGCCGAAAAAACCACAATCTTTTTACCGCAACACAAGCGGGTTTTTTGAAAAAGTATAAGGCGGAAGTTTTTTGAAAAAGTATAAGGCGGAATGCCAGCGTGGCTAGGGACGTAATAATAACTCCCAAGTTCTGATAATTCGTTTGGCCGAAAAAACCACAATCTTTTTACCGCAACACAAGCGGGTTTTTTGAAAAAGTATAAGGCGGAATGCCAGCGTGGCTAGGGACGTAATAATTACTCCCAAGTTCTGATAACTGTTTGGCCGAAAAAAGCACAATCTTTTTACCGCAACACAAGCGGGTTTTTTGAAAAAGTATAAGGCGGAATGCCAGCGTGGCTAGGGACGTAATAATTACTCCCAAGTTCTGATAACTGTTTGGCCGAAAAAAGCACAATCTTTTTACCGCAACACAAGCGGGTTTTTTGAAAAAGTATAAGGCGGAATGCCAGCGGGGCTAGGGCCGTAATAATTACTCCCAAGTTCAGATAGCTCATTGGCCGAAAAAACGACTAGCTTTTTCCCGCAACACAAGCGGGTTTTCTGAGAATGTATAAGGCGGAATGCCAGCGTGGCTAGAGCAGTAATAATTACTCCCAAGTTCTGATAGCTCATTGGCCGAAAAAACGACTAACTTTTTCCCGCAACACAAGCGGTTTTTTGAGAATGTATAAGGCGGAATGCCAGCGTGGCTAGAGCAGTAATAATTACTCCCAAGTTCAGATAGCTCATTGGCCGAAAAAACGACTAACTTTTTCCCGCAACACAAGCGGGTTTTCTGAGAATGTATAAGGCGGAATGCCAGCATGGCTAGAGCCGTAATAATTACTCCCAAGTTCAGATAGCTCATTGGCCGAAAAAACGACTAGCTTTTTCCCGCAACACAAGCGGGTTTTCTGAGAATGTATAAGGCGGAATGCCAGCGTGGCTAGAGCAGTAATAATTACTCCCAAGTTCTGATAGCTCATTGGCCGAAAAAACGACTAACTTTTTCCCGCAACACAAGCGGTTTTTTGAGAATGTATAAGGCGGAATGCCAGCAGTGGCTAGAGCCGTAATAATTACTCCCAAGTTCATGATAGCTCATTGGCCGAAAAAACGACTAATCTTTTTCCCGCAACACAAGCGGGTTTTCTGAGAATGTATAAGGCGGAATGCCAGCGTGGCTAGAGCAGTAATAATTACTCCCAAGTTCTGAATAGCTCATTGGCCGAAAAAACACTAATCTTTTTCCCGCAACACAAGCGGGTTTTCTGAGAATGTATAAGGCGGAATGCCAGCGTGGCTAGGAGCCGTAATAATTACTCCCAAGTTCTGATAGCTCATTGGCCGAAAAAACGACTAACTTTTTCCCGCAACACAAGCGGGTTTTCTGAGAATGTATAAGGCGGAATGCCAGCGTGGCTAGAGCCGTAATAATTACTCCCAAGTTCTGATAGCTCATTGGCCGAAAAAACGACTAACTTTTTCCCGCAACACAAGCGGGTTTTTTGAGAATGTATAAGGCGGAATGCCAGCGTGGCTAGAGCCGTAATAATTACTCCCAAGTTCAGATAGCTCATTGGCCGAAAAAACGACTAATCTTTTTCCCGCAACACAAGCGGGTTTTCTGAGAATGTATAAGGCGGAATGCCAGCGTGGCTAGAGCCGTAATAATTACTCCCAAGTTCTGATAGCTCATTGGCCGAAAAAACGACTAATCTTTTTCCGCAACACAAGCGGGTTTTTCTGAGAATGTATAAGGCGGAATGCCAGCGTGGCTAGAGCAGTAATAATTACTCCCAAGTTCTGATAGCTCATTGGCCGAAAAAACGACTAACTTTTTCCCGCAACACAAGCGGGTTTTTTGAGAATGTATAAGGCGGAATGCCAGCGTGGCTAGAGCCGTAATAATTACTCCCAAGTTCATGATAGCTCATTGGCCGAAAAAACGACTAACTTTTTCCCGCAACACAAGCGGGTTTTCTGAGAATGTATAAGGCGGAATACCAGCGTGGCTAGGGACGTAATAATTACTCCCAAGTTCTGATAACTGTTTGGCCGAAAAAACCACAATATTTTTTCCCGCAACACAAACGGGAGAATGTATAAGGCATAATACCAGCGTGGCTAGGGACGTAATAATTACTCCCAAGTTCTGATAACTGTTTGGCCGAAAAAACCACAATATTTTTCCCGCAACACAAACGGGTTTTTTGAGAATGTATAAGGCGGAATGCCATCGTGGCTAGGGACGTAATAATTTCTCCCAAGTTCTGATAACTGTTTGGCCGAAAAAACCACAATCTTTTTCCGCAACACAAACGGGTGAGAATGTATAAGGCATAATACCAGCGTGGCTAGGGACGTAATAATTACTCCCAAGTTCTGATAACTGTTTGGCCGAAAAAACCACAATATTTTTCCCGCAACACAAACGGGTTTTTTGAGAATGTATAAGGCGGAATGCCAGCGTGGCTAGGGACGTAATAATTACTCCCAAGTTCTGATAGCTCATTGGCCGAAAAAACGACTAACTTTTTCCCGCAACACAAGCGGGTTTTCTGAGAATGTATAAGGCGGAATGCCAGCAGTGGCTAGAGCCGTAATAATTACTCCCAAGTTCAGATAGCTCATTGGCCGAAAAAACGACTAACTTTTTCCCGCAACACAAGCGGGTTTTCTGAGAATGTATAAGGCGGAATGCCAGCGTGGCTAGAGCAGTAATAATTACTCCCAAGTTCTGATAGCTCATTGGCCGAAAAAACGACTAGCTTTTTCCCGCAACACAAGCGCGTTTTTGAGAATGTATAAGGCGGAATGCCAGCAGTGGCTAGAGCCGTAATAATTACTCCCAAGTTCAGATAGCTCATTGGCCGAAAAAACGACTAGCTTTTTCCCGCAACACAAGCGGGTTTTCTGAGAATGTATAAGGCGGAATGCCAGCGTGGCTAGAGCAGTAATAATTACTCCCAAGTTCTGATAGCTCATTGGCCGAAAAAACGACTAACTTTTTCCCGCAACACAAGCGGGTTTTTTGAGAATGTATAAGGCGGAATGCCAGCGTGGCTAGAGCAGTAATAATTACTCCCAAGTTCAGATAGCTCATTGGCCGAAAAAACGACTAACTTTTTCCCGCAACACAAGCGGGTTTTTCTGAGAATGTATAAGGCGGAATGCCAGCGTGGCTAGAGCCGTAATAATTACTCCCAAGTTCAGATAGCTCATTGGCCGAAAAAACGACTAGCTTTTTCCCGCAACACAAGCGGGTTTTCTGAGAATGTATAAGGCGGAATGCCAGCGTGGCTAGAGCAGTAATAATTACTCCCAAGTTCTGATAGCTCATTGGCCGAAAAAACGACTAACTTTTTCCCGCAACACAAGCGCGTTTTTTGAGAATGTATAAGGCGGAATGCCAGCATGGCTAGAGCCGTAATAATTACTCCCAAGTTCAGATAGCTCATTGGCCGAAAAAACGACTAACTTTTTCCCGCAACACAAGCGGGTTTTCTGAGAATGTATAAGGCGGAATGCCAGCGTGGCTAGAGCAGTAATAATTACTCCCAAGTTCTGATAGCTCATTGGCCGAAAAACGACTAACTTTTTCCCGCAACACAAGCGGGTTTTCTGAGAATGTATAAGGCGGAATGCCAGCGTGGCTAGAGCAGTAATAATTACTCCCAAGTTCTGATAGCTCATTGGCCGAAAAAACGACTAACTTTTTCCCGCAACACAAGCGGGTTTTCTGAGAATGTATAAGGCGGAATGCCAGCGTGGCTAGAGCCGTAATAATTACTCCCAAGTTCAGATAGCTCATTGGCCGAAAAAACGACTAACTTTTTCCCGCAACACAAGCGGGTTTTCTGAGAATGTATAAGGCGGAATGCCAGCAGTGGCTAGAGCCGTAATAATTACTCCCAAGTTCAGATAGCTCATTGGCCGAAAAAACGACTAACTTTTTCCCGCAACACAAGCGGGTTTTCTGAGAATGTATAAGGCATAATACCAGCGTGGCTAGGGACGTAATAATTACTCCCAAGTTCTGATAACTATTTGGCCGAAAAAACCACAATATTTTTCCCGCAACACAAACGGGTTTTTTGAGAATGTATAAGGCGGAATGCCATCGTGGCTAGGGACGTAATAATTTCTCCCAAGTTCTGATAACTGTTTGGCCGAAAAAACCACAATCTTTTTTCCGCAACACAAACGGGAGAATGTATAAGGCATAATACCAGCGTGGCTGGGGACGTAATAATTACTCCCAAGTTCTGATAACTGTTTGGCCGAAAAAACCACAATATTTTTCCCGCAACACAAACGGGTTTTTTGAGAATGTATAAGGCGGAATGCCATCGTGGCTAGGGACGTAATAATTTCTCCCAAGTTCTGATAACTGTTTGGCCGAAAAAACCACAATCTTTTTACCGCAACACAAACGGGAGAATGTATAAGGCATAATACCAGCGTGGCTAGGGACTTAATAATTACTCCCAAGTTCTGATAACTGTTTGGCCGAAAAAACCACAATCTTTTTACCGCAACACAAGCGGGTTTTTTGAAAAAGTATAAGGCGGAATGCCAGCGTGGCTAGGGACTTAATAATTACTCCCAAGTTCTGATAACTGTTTGGCCGAAAAAACCACAATCTTTTTACCGCAACACAAGCGGGTTTTTTGAAAAAGTATAAGGCGGAATGCCAGCGGGGCTAGGGCCGTAATAATTACTCCCAAGTTCTGATAATTCGTTTGGCCGAAAAAACCACAATCTTTTTACCGCAACACAAGCGGGTTTTTTGAAAAAGTATAAGGCGGAATGCCAGCGGGGCTAGGGCCGTAATAATTACTCCCAAGTTCTGATAACTGTTTGGCCGAAAAAACCACAATCTTTTTACCGCAACACAAGCGGGTTTTTTGAAAAAGTATAAGGCGGAATGCCATCGTGGCTAGGGACGTAATAATTACTCCCAAGTTCTGATAACTGTTTGGCCGAAAAAATATTAAATTAAATTTGGTCTTTTATCTGGCGACACATAAAAATATTTTAAATTTAAATATTCGTTATCCTCAAAATATTGGCGATTCTCCGTCAATGAAAAACAAATCTCAACAAAAGATTTACTTTACTATTTTATAAAAAAATTTTTTATTATTTCTTATAAATGCCAAAAGTGGTCACAAAGTGCATAAAATTGTAAAATATATTTAAAAAAGGACTTTATTTGTTTGCCAATAGGGCAAACAAACAAAGCAGAACAAAAAAGCGTGACTTACTATTTTATATAAAGAAATTTATATTATTTCTATAATAATGGCAACTGGCACAACGCCAAAAGTGGTCACAAAAGTGCATAAATTGTGCATAAAAGCAAATATTATTTGTTTAAAATCAATGCCTCTTTGCGTTATTCACTTTAACAAGTGCCGCAGTTAAAAGCTTTACGTATCTTTTCTTAACAAATAAAGAAACAAAACATTTGGCTTCTTTTTCAATTAAATAAAAACGTTTTTGCATTTGTTCATATTTATCTGACGATAAAGGAGCTTGCCGCTAAGCAGCATAATTATAGCAATGTATTTAATATATGACTATTGTGCATTAAACTTATTTAAAAATTTGTAACAGAAATTGAATTAAAATGCCCAAAATTGGTGTATTATCTGTGGCACTTTGCATCAGCATTCTGCTCAACAACTTGGTGCTTAAAACTGCAGGCGGATGGTAATTTTTAAAAATCTTCTTATTTTTTTTTAAATTTTACTTAATCTTTTTAATTTATTTTTCTTTAATTGCTGATTATGCAAATTCTGATTTAAATTCATGGAAATTTTCAGTTTTGGATTGACCACATGTGAGGATCACAGTATTATAAAATTAGCATGTATAAAGAATGTACAAGAATTTTTATAAGATTAAAGCTAAATGAAAAGTTACAGATTTTATGTCAAATTAATGCTAATGTTTAAAATTCAGCACTCCATGGACGTTGGAAGAGCTTTTGCCACAAACTCAGCAAAGATACTTGTGGCACAGAGCAGCTGCTTTATAAGGGTAAAACTTACAAATGCCACTGGGAGAAGACGCAGGGCTCTTATGATAAAGGCAACTGCAACCCATTTAATTTATTGTAATGTGCTTTATTGACGACAACATTCGGCGGTTATCAGTATTTTTTTGCATGGATTTGTTCAAATTGTATATTTCTTTTTTGGTATAGCATTTTTTTCTGCTGATTGGTGATGATTATTGTGCTTACTGTATTGTTGATAAAAAAGTTAACAGAAATTGATTTTTTTAAAGGCTTTTCAAATTGGTCAAAGTGACAGCGCGTACTGTAAGATGTATTGGACCTGGTCAGCTTGGCGCTCATCGTTTGGGCACGATCAGTCATACAAACAAAATCATTCAGAATAATTCTTATTTTTTGTTCTCGGCATTTATCAATTCCTTTTTATCCGGTCAATTTTGTCTTTGCTTTTGGTCTCCGTCTTCCGTTGGCATTATTGATCCATTTGATCTGAAGAACAATTTCTTGGAGAGCGAATGGTGGGTGACCAGGGTTGGACGTGATCAAAAAAAAAATCCGTGACAATGATTCTTGATCTCGGACCCCCAAAAAGGCCGTAATTTGGCGTTATCCGTAATTTAAAAAAATAAATGAATAGAGAACCCAACATTTTTTTTGAAATTATTTCTGTTTTTGCAGTGGAGAACTGTCCCTCCACTTTCTGAATTCGTCTCGGGGGGCAAGAGTTCGAAATTTACCGGGAACGGAAATTGCATTTAAATTCTGCCCCCGTAAAAATGCCATTGATTTTTAACTGGAGTCCCGCGGGAGCGTTAAAAATTTTGAAATTGTCTGTCTTTATTGAAAATAAATTGTTCTTTGTAGGGTTCGGCGGTATAACGCAAGCGGGATAATTATTAGTAGAGTCCGGAATTTTGAAAAATCCTGGATCAGGTTCAGGATTTTTTTTCTCCAACTTTACAAGGCCAACTTTAAACAGAGATTTGAATTTCGCGACATTTCGTCAAGGAAAAAAATACGACATTTCATCTACCGTCATTTTGTCTACGCGACATTTCGTCTCAAGAAAACCAATTGTATACTGTTAAATCCATCGACAGTATTCTTTGAAATAAACATTGTTTTCCTGCCATCATCAGAATTTGTATTTAAAGTTCGGTCCAAAGTTTGCTTGAATTATCACGCCAAAGCGTAACAACGTAACCCATGAAAACAAATCGGCGGCAGAATCGACTAACAACCCGGCATTCTGCAAAAACAAAAAAATAAAGCCAATAAAGCAAATAAATTGAATTTAAGTATTATTCAATTTATTCTAGATATGGCGAGTTAGCATTATTTGAATACATTCACAAATTGAATTTTAGTTAAATCGAATTTAACTAGTAAAATTTGAAATCCTATTTTTTCAAAAGAAAATATTGAAACAATAAAGAAAAGCGGAACTTTCAAATTTTACAAGTTAAATCGAATCCTAATGGATTTAAGAACTAACTCGCCATACTAGGATTATTCGAATAATATTCAAATACGCCGACATATTATTTCTTAAAAATCATTCATTTTTTCACCCAAGAGAGCATTCCGTTTAACTAACTAAGCCGCGGTTACCCGCATTATTTAACAATCACTAAGGTGTTCCCCGATTTTCTAAAAATCGATTTTTCAAATCAAATTTTTCCCGATCGTGTTGTGGCGTCTTTCTAAAAGATCAAAAATTGTGAAAATGTTGGTAAACACCATTAAAAGCAATACAAAATCATCCTTTAAAACATTATAAATTTTTTGTTAGTTACCTAACTAAATCAAACAATATTTGCCCTCGATAAAACTGATCGGATCAGTGTTTTTCCTGTTCCAGCTTGGCCTGTTCTGTTCTAGGCGTTCAGAACAAAACAGAATTGACTGTTCATGTCTTAGTATAAAAATTGAACTTGATTGGGTCTGCCCACACAAAAAATATTTTTAAGACCAATTTTCTTAACAAATTTTTTTGTCAAAAATTCAAAAATTTCTCGGCGGCGCTTATCGGCACAGCATACCCGCTCCAGAAGCTTGAAATAAGCCTAAAAGAGCAGCTGAAGCAAAAATTTGGCAGAAGTTTATTCTTCCAATTTCTTCACTCCAGAACCCGAATTGTTGAGAAAATTTGTTGGTGATGAAATATAATCAGTAATTTTGGATTCGTAATTTCTACATAGCAACTCACATTTATTCCAAAAATAAATGTTTTATGAGATTTAAGAACGCTTTAAAAGTTTGTCCTTTTTTAGACCCCTAAATCTTATTTTTAGTCTTTCATATTATTTTTGAAAATGTTTGTCGGCACCCCTGGTTATCTATGCACAGTTTATACTGTTCTGTTCCTGTTAAATAATAGTAAAATTCAAAAAATACCGAAACATTTATAAAAAAGATTTAAACACAAAAATAAAAATGAAATGCGAAAGTAATGAAAATAAATTTAAAAAATGTGTAAAAATTCCAAAAAATTTAATAACTACAATAAGCAAAAACCCCAAAAAAGTGAAAAAGCCAAAAATGAAAACCCAATCAATAAACCCCACTAGGCTTCTTTGGTGATTAGCCAAATAATGATGCATCAATCTTTTTACCATAATCACTTTTAATCTTTTCTAGCATTTCTTCAATAATTTTCATTTCATTTTTTGCCTTTCCGATGTCCTTCTTGACAGATGCTTTCAACGATTTTATCATTTCTTCGTTTTTTTTCAATTTTTCCTCAATTTGTTTTGCAGTTGCCAGAGCCTCAACTTTTTGTTCATTGGATGATTTCACCTTGTGTTGGACACTTTCGATGTTGTACGAATTCAACATCGTGTCCAATTCCGCTTGAATAACTTCAGTCTCATGAATAATTTGGTAAAGCTTATCGATTTCTTCCCCCATTTTGCCCGCCGGTGACGACGACGACGATTGCGCCTTGCCTGGGGACATTTCACTTAGCATCGCTTTTGCGTTAGTCAATTTTTGATTGATTTCCTTCAATTTGTGCGCGTCAGTTCGGAACAATTTATTCATTTTAGTCTTTGCTTCTGTGATTACATGCTTCAATTTGTGTGCTTTATCCGCCGGTGGCAATTTGGTGTCCTTCAATTTGTTCTCAATCGCCTCCGCTTCATTCTCGAGTGATTCAATCTTTTTATAAATAGCATCAATTAAATCATGTCGTTCTTTTGTTGCCTCGTCTAGCTTAGCTTTTGCTTCACCAATGTGATCATTCGTCGCTTTCAACCATTCATATAATTTTAACAAATTAAATTTGCCATTGTTGTCTTCATTCAATGCCTTTTGTATTTCGGAGATAGATGCACGTGTTCTTTTTGTTTCATCCGATTTTTCATTTGTAAATTCCTCTAGTGTCCGAAGCATGTCATCATCATTACTTTTGCCATAAATCTTCTCATCAAAATAAGCTGATCTCAAAAAGTTTGCAGCCCTACCACGAATGTCTTAAGAAATGGAGAGAAAAAAAAATTTTATTGTTTCAAATTGTTTTTTATTCACCTTTATGTAAATTGTGCTCAAAATTCACAACCAAATCATAGCGGACACTTATTAAAAGTTCAACTTTTTTGCTTTCTGCGCTAAAATAATGAACATAAATATAGCAGCAGATAACAAATGAAAAAACCCAATATGTGTTTGGTCTTTTAAGCCTAAATTGGTCATGTTGGAGAAGCCATTATTCAATTTTTTGGTTTTAATTTTGATGAAATTAGCTCAAAAACGGCAATTTTACACTGTTCTTGACCTTAAAAATGCTATTTTGGCACATTTATAATTTTGAGGGTTTCAAAATATATTTGGTTGACCATTTGTAGCATAAAAATCCGGGCCCCAATATATTATAAATAAATTGGTATAAATAAACCTACACTTGCGTTTCGCATTTTTCCTTAACAAAATCAGTATTTCTCTTTTGGACTTCTAATTCCCAATTATTAAAGTATGATTTTAACTTCGTGTCCATATTCTTTTCTTTTAGCATTTCCAATATATTGTCCTCGATGTTTTGGGATAATCGTGCCAATTGACACCTTTTAATGAGGTTATCAAAGCTATAGCTATTCCTTTTAAAATTAAGCTCATATTCCTTCTCAATTTGATTCGTCAAGTTTTCGATTATTGGAATTTGAGAATTAAAATAAAGGCCATAGCCACCAATTATGTGATCTATTTTTTGAAAAATTTGTGCTGACTCGTAAATTGAAAATTGTTGTTCATTCATAAGTTTCAAAATTTTGTAATTGTCTAAAATTAATTTAAATTTAAAACTTTGCATAATTATGAATTGACCTTGAGAAATTTGTCGTGCCTCGTCTTTTTGCTTTATGTTTTTATATATTTCTATTCCAGTCACTGATTCTTGATTTGTTTTCAAATTTTTTTGATTTTTTTCCAAAACGACCATTTTAATTTCCATCCATAAATCAAATATGCTAAATAAAAATCATAATTTAAAATGGCAATAATTTTTTAGCGGTACAAATTACCTTAATTTGTTTGCCCACTCGGGTCGAATAATAAAGCATTTTGAAACGGCAAGAAAAGCCTGAATTTTTTCCTTTTTCCCATTTTTGTTAATTGTTCCGTCGGTGTTTTTGCCATGGGCCAATGCCTCAAGTCTTGTCGCAAATGAATATAATAAATTGAATAATTGTGACACTTTAGCAAATTTCAACCATTTGTTATTGGCACTTTTTGGAGGGATTTTGACGAATTGTTTATCAGTAAAAAAGAAGTTGGTCAAATCTTCTATTTTTGGGCCACAAATTTCTCCCATAATCGCTTTGATTTCCGCCTCAAAATTGTTTTGGTCCATCCGGCATGCATATTCTCGATTTTTGCCTTTTTTTACTATTTTTTTGATAGCAAATTCGTACAGTTTGTCAAGCAATTTGTTAGCTCCATCCAAACCGAAAACAAACTTTTCTTCATCATTTTTTTTCAATTTTCCGCCAAAATTTTCGACAGTTGATGCAATAAAATCGTTAAATTTCCAATAAGTTTCATTTTGATTTATTTTGTGTGGCAATTCAATTTCATATTGTTTAATGTTCTCAATGCACTCAGATTGTTTTGTGTTCAGCAATTGGCGCAATTCTTTTAATTTCAATGTTTTCTTTTGTTCATCAGTCAGCAGGTCAAGTTCAAATTTGGCGTTTACAAAGATGGATTTTTCGTTTTGAAAAAATGTGCTCAATTCTTTATCCTTATGCATTTTATTTGTTGCTTCAATAAGCTCGTCAACACGTTGTTTAACTGCTAAAAGTGAAATGGTTGATAACAAATAATCATAATTTTAATCGAAATTGGATCTTTTCAAAGTTTTTTATGTTTGCGATTAGGGTTTGACAAGAGAAGAACGGAAAGAACTTTTATTTCGTTAAATTTTGAATTTGAAGCCGTTTTTTTACTCAATATTGTTGAAAAAGTTCGTTTTTTTAACCCAAAAATGCGCACCTAAAAATGGGTTTTTCTTGGACAAAAATGCATCCCTAAAATGTTTTCTGAAGATTTTAACAATGTTTGT
Source organism: Globodera pallida (assembly GCA_020449905.1). Lineage (NCBI taxonomy): Eukaryota > Metazoa > Nematoda > Chromadorea > Rhabditida > Heteroderidae > Globodera > Globodera pallida. The sequence continues at coordinate 518,194 of JAIXHY010000016.1, forward strand.
AAGATTAGCTTACTGTACTTACTAGAGCCCGGACTTGAGCTTCGAGCGAGATCTCGAGTCGAGATTTTTTGAGATCTCGAGACGAGATTCTCAAAAAATCTCGGAAAATCTTCGAGCGAGATCTCGAGTCGAGATTTTTTGAGATCTCGAGACAAGATTCTCGTCTCGACCGTGCTCTAGCACTTACCATTCCAGATGTTCCAGTCAATTCGAATTGCATTATCGTAGTGAGCAAAAATGTTGGGTTTTTCGGAGCCTTTAATACATTGTTCAGACTGCGCTTCAAAAAGTTGCATCAACCATTGGCTTGCATCAATAATTTGATCATTTTGTTTTTTATAAAATGTAACTTTTGTGTCCAATCCCTCAAAATATTCATTCAAAAATGCACTTTTAACCACTCGTCGCAACAAATTTCGCGTAAAAATACTGACAACGCACGCCTCCCATTGCTTTGATTCTCTCAAAAAATTTTCGTCGTAATTATTTGAAAAATTTTTCAATTCTTTTGGGCCCCAGTTTCGCATGTGCAAAATCAGTTGGTGCGCAATGCGTGCGTATTTGACTGTGTGTTGACCAATGCTTAGACTATTAATTTTTTTATAAAAGTTGTATGGAAACTGAAAATAATTTTGGATGAAACGGGCAATGAATTCGGCAAATTTGATCACGTCAAGGGCACTCAATTGAACATTCAAAGCGTTGAGAAGGGAAAAACTTTCTGAAAAAAAGTGGCAATTAGAGCGCCCCGGAGGGGACCTGTATTTTCCTGGACTACAGGTCCGGAAACCAGGTATTTTCGTTGGAGCACCTGGACCTGGATATCCAGAAAACCTGGATTTTCCTGGACTCTAGGTCCGGGGTTCCAGGTATTTTCGTTGGAACACCTGGACCTGGATATTCAGAAAACCTGGATTTTCCTGGACTCCAGGTCCGGGGTTCCAGGTATTTTTGTTGGAACACCTGGACCTGGATATCCAGAAAACCTGGATTTTCCTGGACTCCAGGTCCAGAATCCAGGTATTTTCGTTGGACATCTGGACCTGGAAATCCAGAAAAGCTGGATTATTAATCCACGGAAATTCCAGGTCGTTTCCAAAATCCAGGTCCAAGTCCGGGATTCAAAATTCCGGGCTCAAGTGGCAATTAATAATATAATACACACAAATATTAGACAAAGAAAGTTCCATGTTAAGCAAAATGTATGCTTTTTTTCTATACCGTTAATATTATTTTTGCAATTTGAAAAATTAAAAATAATAGTGCATTACGAATGTGTCGTGGTTTGTGCTTGTCGTGCTTTGAAGACATTTTCAGAATAACTTTTTGAGTGACCAATTTACAAAGTGGCCCTTCCATGACATTTTCAATGTCAAAAGTATACATACTAAATTTAACCATTAAAAAATAAATAAAAAAGAAATAAATTCATGTTTGTTTGTTTACCTCTCTCCTATGTTGGTGTATTCGCTGATGCCAAAATTGGAACCACTAAAAACAAAAAATCGAAATTTAAAATTCAACAAAATCATTATTACCTCTTTTCTACATCGATTAATTGCCCCTCAACACATCGGTATGCCGTCAAAAGTGAACGTAAATAATTGGTTTCATTCTGATGCGGCGGCCCTCCAATTTCGGCACTCAAGCTTGCCCCGAATGAGAATAGCAATTTCAGAAATGGCTTCTTCTCTTGCTTCTTCTTTTGCAAATAGCTTTCCAATTTAATTTGTTGTTTAGACTGCCCTACGGTCAAAATGACGTCATCAAAAATGACGTCATTGAATTTGACGTTTGGCTTGCAATTGTAATTTGCAGCCTCAAGCTCATGCTCGTCAACAATTTGCTTCGCAACTTGACCAATCCATTCCTGCAACTGACGCGCTTTTGTCAACGCCAATTCGACTGGACGTTGATCAACAAATTGCTGATCAGAAACAATTATCGATTGTTTGTCACCACTAGCAGATGTTATGGCAAGGATAAATGCATTGAACCGATCCGAAGTGGAATTCTGACACTGAAAATTGGCAAATAAAATATGTTTAAATGCTTAAGCATTTTTGTTGAGTCTGATTCCGATCAGAACGTGATGATCCGGATCATATGGGTCGTGATCTGAGATGATTCACTTTAATAAAGCCCATCAGAGATTAGGTTGAAAATTGATCCCGACTATTCCCTTAGAAGAAAAATGGAAAATTTAATTATTCCGTGTCACTTACATTAACAAGTCAAGTACTGAAATTGCAACAATTTCTGGAGTGAAATTAAATTAAATTTTTTGTCAGAATATATTTTTAGAACGTAAACAATTTAAATGCGTAACATTTTTTGGGTCAAAAGGGCAATTTTTTTGAGAGAGTATATTTAGGAATATAAAAAAGTAAATAATAATGGATTTTTGCATTTTCTTAAGAAGATTTTAAAAAACGCCAAAATAAATTTATTTTGGCAAAAGCCACAAATATTCAATGCAATAAAATTGTTCAACTCAGCATCTGAAATTTCTGCTCCCTTTAAATCATATTACAACAAATTTATTGAAGATTATACTACCAACCTGCACTTCCAAAGTCAATGCAAAAAGGATCAGAATGGAGACAAAAGTCATTTTGATCGAATAAATAGGGTAAATGTTGATCATGTTGTATGTAATCTGTGTTTATTAATTAATCATAAAAAATTTCGCGGCAAATTTTCTCAATGCAAAAACCCCGCGGGATCTCTAAAAAAATCTTCGGGATTTAACGGGCTCCCAACCGATGGATTTTCGAGATTTTGCCGAGATCCCGATCCCGAAAAATCCGGTTGGCCGGTCTCGACTAAAATTCCACTAATGTCAATGAAAAAGCGCTTCTCACATCAAAGGCTATTTGCAGTATAAATGGCGCGCCAATAAAATGTGAAAACCACAAAATGTCAAAAAAAAAGATAAATATTTTTTTCAAAGTCGGATAAAAAGGTTTTCTGGGGGCTTTTTAAGCCGTAGAATCCTAATCCGGCCTCCATTTTGCCTAATTCTGAATACGGAATTTGAACATTTTTTTCCAAAAAAAAAATATTTATGCCAGAAAACCCATTCCAAAAGCACAATACAACAAGCTAAGGCAATTACTTAAGCATATAAAAAAAAATTTTAAGCGAGAATGATTTTTGAGCAACAAGCTTCAGCTTATAAAGGCATTAGCCGCGCACAATTGTAAAATCATTGCGTGTGCCCGATGAATTTTCATTGATTACGCTAGCGTTTGAAATCTGCCGCCTCCCCCTCCCCCCATCTTTGTTTTATTATTTACATATAGAGATGCCCGCTTTTCTTTGTTGAACAATGCCTGATTTTTTGGCATCGCAATGATGGGTAGAAGGGGCCCATAGGGGTGAAAGGCTTTTTGTCCATTTTTAAAAATGAATATTTGATTGATTTAAACGCTAAGCGAGGAAAGCACTATAAGAACCCACTTGTTCATCAATTGTAAAAATGAATTTTTATTGATTACGCTAGCTTTTGAAATTTTGCCCTCCCCCCCCCCCCATCTTTGTTTGATTATTTATAGGATTTTTGCACTTTCTTTGTTGAACAATGCCAATTTTTATTGAATTTTTGGGGTGCCAATGGTGGGAAGAAGATTGTGGCGTAAAGCAAAAAAATAAATAATAATCAGGGCTGCTACTTTTAGGTAAGAAAAATTGGAATTGGTACCTAAATAGGTGAGAAAAAAAAAGCCAAAATAGGTACCAAATAGGTACAAAAACCGTGAAATAGGTACAAAAATAGGTAAGTAAAAAATTTTTAGCGAAAATTTTTAAACACCAAACAAAAAAAAGCGATTATAAATAAAAGCATATTTTGGGATTTTGAGCAAATTTTGGCATTTTTTACCGAAAATTTGGAAAAATAGACCTAAAATTCATCGATTTCTGACTGTTTTTTAAAAAATAATTCATTTAACGATAGCCTTTTAATCATTTTCGAAAAAAATCCGTAAAAAAATAAACTCGCATAAAAAATAAGGCAAAAAATGGCGGGGCTGAAAAGGAGCGCACCCAATGGCGTTGAGCCGAGATGGCTAGGGTGGCGATGTGTTGACCTGGCGCGTAAAACTACAGGAATTGCCATTTTTCGGTGCATATTTTGGCCTTTTTTTTGCATTTTCAGCAGAATTATATTTAAAAAATTCAAAAACCTGAAAATAGGTAACAAAAAGGTCGAAATAGGTAGAAAAATAGGTACCTAGGTAATAGGTAGAAAAAAGCCGAAATAGGTAAAAATAGTTATTATAAAGTCCATCTAGGAGCCTCAGACTGAACTAAAAATGTGTTTTTCGTGCTTAACTCATCGTGCCAAGCTCGCAGAAAAAATAGGTATTTACCTAAAAGTAGCAGCCCTGATAATAATAATATTTGATTGACTTTGTCGCTACCCCCAACTCGTTTACCTTTTCAACAGTTTTTTTTGTTATAACTTATTTCAAAGCTAACGAAATCAAACATTTTGGTATCATTCGAAAGCGTAGGAAGAAGAGAAGCTAATAGCAAGCAAAAACTAAGCGATTTGGGCAAACTTCAAAACAGTATGGCCAATTGTGGTAAAAAAAAGCCTTTTCTGGCCATCACTTTTTTGAGAATTGTCCAATAGCTTAGCTTTTGCGTTTGAAAGCTTCTACCCATTGCCTGCTTTCGAATGATACCGAAAATGTTTACTTTGGTTAAGCTTTGAAAGAATTATAACGAAAAAAACTGTTGAAAAAATGAACAAGTTGGGGGTGAACGAGTTTGGCCAGGAACGAGTTGGGTCCGTCCTGGTAACACTACGTTTTGCCAACTGTACATTTTGCCAACCCAGCAAAAATGGTACGTTTTGCCAACGCAGCAAAAATATTACTTTTTGCCAATGGTACGTTTTGCCAACTGTTCATTTTGCCAACTTTACATTTTCTGGATGATTTTGAGCATGTGTTGAATGTTTTGAGGCCACAAGATTCCGAAAACAATTTTAAAATCAAAAACCTTCGAATTCGGGTCCGGGGTTCGAAATTGATCGAAATTTAAGTTTTTGAATGAGTTGGCGAAATGAACATTTTGCTGGGTTGGCAAAAAGTAATATTTTTGCTGCGTTGGCAAAACGTACCATTTTTGCTGGGTTGGCAAAATGTACAGTTGGCAAAACGTACCGTTGGCAAAACGTTCGTTGGCAAAACGTACTGACACCGTCCGTCCTTTTTCAACCCCCCCCCCCCAAAAAAAAGGGGGTGTCTATTAAAGCATGGTGCTCTAATAGAGGAAATACGGTATTTATTTAGAAAAAAAGGACGGGAATTATAGGTTAAATAAAAAAGGAAAAGGTGGAGAGTTGCGACTCTTCTTTCGTATTTCTAAAAAAATCCAAAATTGTGTTGGCCATCTTATTTTTTTGTGCCTCCGGCGCTGCTGCGGATACCGTAGTCTTGCTGTCTTCGTTTGGCCGCCGTCATTGTAAGCATTGACGACGAGGCCGCCATCGATGAGCCCGCAATGGCTGTGGACGCCGCAAGTACCGCCGGTATCACCACCACCATGGGGCTGGTGCTGCGCTTTTCAACGAGTCTAAAAACTTAAAATAATAAAAGAGCTATAAATGTTTACACAATGAGTTTAAATCAGGATTTTGTTTACGTGCTTGAATGGCAAGGACAGTCCTAGTGAAAAGCTATTTTCGTTTTTAAAAATTTTAAAAAATCAAAGTGCCTTGTGCCGGACCCTTCGCAAATTGTTTTCTTTTTTGACCCACGTTTGGCAAAAAATACAAATTATTGAATAAACAAGAAAATTTTGGAAAACATAAGTGTGTGTTTAAGTTGAAGGTGCTAGGTCGTTTCCTAAATTCCGCCAGGGCGTTTCCTAAATCCGCCACATACACTTTTTGAAGTAGTTTTAGACATCATAACTTTATTTACACTGGACTAAATCACTTATGTTTTATACCAATGGAAAGCTCGAAATGAATAGAAACTATTTGTAAAACTAAACTAAGCAGTAAATCAAAGTTTAAAAAAGTTATGATCCGAAAACCACGAAAAATCCCGCTTTTTGGCAGTTTTAGTTTATAACTTTTTTGAAATTTATCAAAACACTTTGAGTTTGCTGTAATGCTTTCTACTCATCTAGAGCTTTCCAATGGTATAAGGTATAGCTGATTTATTGCGGTGTAAAAAAAGTTATAAGCTAAAACTGCCAAAAATCGGGCTTTTTTTCGTGGTTTTCTGATCATAACTTTTTTAAATTTGATTTGCCGCTTAGTTTAGTTTTACAAATAGTTTCTACTCATTTAGAGCTTTCCAATGGTATACGGTTTAACTGATTTAGTACGGTATGAATAAAGTTATGATGTCTAAAACTACTTCATAAAACGTATGTGGCGGATTTAGGAAACGCCCTGGCGGATTTAGGAAACGCCCATAGTGGCGGAATTTAGGAAACGACCCATCACGAAGTTGAAGAAATCAAATTTTGGCTGGCCTTCATTTCCTTAAAATCGGTCCGTTGTGTCTTTGGAATTCAAAAATTTGTCCTTGGATCTAATGTTTAACAAATACGAACCACGGCGTGGTGCTGACTCGGCTACGGACAACTCGGCTCAGGACAACTCGGCTACGGACAACTCGGCTACGGACAACTCGGCTACGGACAACTCGGCTACTTAGAATAATTTTCATAATTCTAGGGTTAGCACCCTGCCCCCGTAAAGTTAAACCGTTTTTGGGGGGTTTTCCCGACAAGTCTAACCCCGAACCCCATCCCCGACTCCGGGATAACAAATCCCTAAAGATGGCATAATCGAGTGGCAAAATTCATTTTTGCCGAGAACAGGGATGTGACTTTGTACTTTTTGACAAAAAATTATTTATTTTTTTTACAAAGTCAGCCAATAAATCGATGGCACGGTTGGTTTGTGTGCTCGGCAAGTCAAATATTCGGTTTGGGTCAAACCCGAAGTTAAATATTTGAAATTTATGAAAATTATTCTAAGTAGCCGAGTTGTCCCCGTAGCCGAGTTGTCCTGAGCCGAGTTGTCCGTAGCCGAGTTGTCCGTCCACGACGAACCCCCCCCCCCCCCCCCCCTCTCCTGGGTTTAAATAAAATTACTTTTTCACTTTAACCGGTTTTGCGTAGACAACGGCGGGCACAACAAAAAGTTCGCTGAGAATAAAAAGGCAAAGAACGCACTGCACTTTCATTTTTTCACGGTTTTGGTGGTATTTAAAAAAGTGTTGTTTAGCCAATCTGCAATTTGAAAATAAGAAAAAAAGCAATTTTGGGAATTGAAATGATGATGAAATCGGAGGTTGAAAGTTCAAATGCAATCGACGGACCAACGGCCGGACACATTGTCAACACAAGCCGTGATCAAATGGGATTGAATGAGCGGCAAGATCAAATGGGATTGAATGAGCGGCAAGATCAAATGGGATTGAATGAGCGGCAAATCAATTGGGCGGAATAAACAGCTGACGGCACAAATGCCAGCACCTCCCTACAGGGGTGGGTCGAAACCTTTCGATATCGATTTTGATAAGGTTATTCACATCCTATTTTCTTACAAAAATCGAAAGAAAAATTCTTCAAAATTTTTTAAAAGAGAAATTGTATGCAAAAAAATTTTGTATTTTTTGAGCGTGTACGGACCAGGGTTGTTCCGGGTCGAGAAAAATGTCGGGTCGGGTTTCGGATCAGGTCGGCCGAAAAAACCTCGGGTCGGGTTTCGGGTATCGGGTTGGGAAAAATGTCGGGTCGGGTTTCGGATCAGGTCGACCCAAAAAACCTCGGGTCGGGTTTCGGGTCTCGGGTCGAGAAAAAAACCGGGTTTCGGCTCATCGGGTTTCGGGTTTCGGGTAACCCGGAGCAACCCTGGTACGGACAACTCGGCTACGGACAACTCGGCTCGGGACAACTCGGCTACGGACAACTCGGCTCAGGACAACTCGGCTACGGGGACAACTCGGCTACGGACAACTCGGCTACTTAGAATAATTTTCATAATTCTAGGGTTAGTACCCCGCCCCCGTAAAGTTAAGCCGTTTTTTAGGTGTTTTCCTGACAAGTCTAACCCCGAACCCCATTCCCGACTCGGGGACGGGATAACACATCCCTAAAGATGGCATAATCGAGTGACAAAATTCATTTTTTGCCGAAAACAGGGATGCGACTTTGTACTTTTTGACAAAAAATTATTTATATTTTACAAAGTCAGCCAATAAATCGATGGCACGGTTGGTTTGTGTGCTCGGCAAGTCAAATATGCGGTTTGGGTCAAACCCGAAGTTAAATAATTGAAATTTATGAAAATTATTCTAAGTAGCCGAGTTTTTCGTAGCCGAGTTGTCCTGAGCCGAGTTGTCCTCGTAGCCGAGTTGTCCGTAGCCGAGTTGTCCTGAGCCGAGTTGTCCGTAGCCGAGTCAGCACCACGCCTTTTTTGAGACACTTTTGCTACATTTTTCATCTTTATTTCCCATGATTTTAATTAGTTGTTGCCGCCGCCGCCGGGTTGATTGCTGCTGGCAGTCGATATCGATTGGGAGAGCGGGGGAAGGACGGGGAAATAAAGACCCCCCCCCCCCCCGGCGGTCGAGAAAAGCAGGAACAAAATGGTACGTATGCCCGATGGCTCCCTAAAAATGCGTCAGTGATTATTAAAACTTTGGGGTCGAAGAATCCGTTTCTGACCTCTGTTTCGACCAATTTCGAACCCCGGACCCGAACATTTGTCGAAATTTCAAATTTTTCCAAAAATCAAGTTTGGCGGCTACCAGTCCAAAGCCCACCACGATTGCGGATTAAGGCCCGTATTGAAGCTAAGCCTAAGCCTAGCTTAGGCCTAAACCACCCTGGCTTGGGGTTTGTTAGGCTTAGGCCTAAGCTTAGCTTAGACCAAGATTAGGCTTAGCCTAAGACGTGCAGGGGATTCAGGAATTTGTAGCTTGGGTGGGATTCAAAAATGATTTTGAGACCAAAAATAGATTTTTGTAAAAAAACTTGGAATTTTTGAAAAATATTCGAATTAGGTATACGGAGTTCAAAATCGGTAAAAAAAGATGGATGTCAGATTTGTAGTCTGCATCCCATAGAAACATGCTTTACATGAGATTTAATAATCAATGACGCATTATCCGCACGCCTGCCCGATCGATCACCTTCCCCCCCCCCCTCCCACATATTGCGGCAGAGAAAGAGAAAAAAGGGAGGCAGGCACCAATGATTAAATGCTTGTGCCAATACACATTTTATTGATTGCTTTATCGTTCAGCCCCTAAGCAAACCTATTAAAAGTGGTTGGTTTTGAGTGATTTGACTCTGGTCCGTCCATATTATTCGGAGCCGGTCATTTGGGCACAAGTCATTTGGGCACCGAGTCTTTAGGGCCCGAGTCATTTGGGCACTAATTCGGAATTTTTTTTAAATAATACATTCGAAATAGGGTAATACTGTGGTTGTGGGCTCCCTGTTTTGAAAAAATAATTTATTTTATTTCAAAGTCGATAAAAAAGTGTTTTTAGGGGTATTCAGGTGGTGTAGAATCCGAATTTGACTTCCGTTTCGATCAAATGCGAACCCCGAACCCGAAAGCTCAAAATTTTCCAAAATTGTTCGAATTCGGGTTCGGGGTTCGCATTTGATCAAAACGGAAGTCAGATTCGGATTCTACACCACCTGAATACCCCTAGAAACACTTTTTTATCGACTTTGAAAAAAAAAAAAAATTATTTTTTCAAAACAGGGAGCCCCACAAACCACAGTATTACCCTATTTCGTAATGTATTATTTTAAAAAAAAATCCCGAATTAGTGCCCAAATGACATGGCGCCATATTATTTACCCTAGATGGTGTGAAGTTCATGTGAATAACAACGCCACCTTTGAATATTGAGGCGTCGGCGGAAACACTAATTAATTATATAAGAGCAATAAAAATTCTTATGTGACTCTTCTCACAACTTTACATTTTTTTAAATTAATTAATTAATTTATTTATTAATTAATTTTTTAGATTTTTGTTTTTTTATGATGAAAATTCAATTTTTGTTAATTCTATATCTTCAATTTGATCAAATTATTGCTGCACCAGGAAAAGGCATCGCAAAAAGTAATATAAAAATTTTTCATTTTAAAAATCCTCAAATTTGGCATTTCGTTTCAGTAATTGCTGCACCAGGAAAAGGCATCGAAAGTAATAGAAAAATTTTTCATTAAAAATTCTCAAATTTGGCATTTTGTTTCAGCTTTTTAAAAACAAAATTCGTTATCCATAAATATGGCATTATAAAAATAAATATACACATATTAAATTGCGAATGCCATTCTCTTAAACTCTCTAATAAAGTTTTGTTTCAGCAATTTAAAATGGAAATTTATCTGAAAATGTAAAAATTCTTTTATATGCATTCTTTGTACAATTCGACAATCATTTAAAAAGATATAGTAATTAATCTGTAAATGTCATTTTTATTTAAATTCTAAATTAATTCTTTATTATTTATTAAAAAAATGGAATAAAAAAATTTTATATTAAAATAAAAAAAAGCCGCTCTAAAATGACAAAAACTACTTTTTTAAATGATTAAAACATAAAAAGCCATAGGTATATTTCTATTTTGAAATCTACCAAAAAAATATGGAACATTTTGTTTTTTTGTTGCTCAAAAAATTTTGAATGGCGTTTTTTCACCCAGCAATATGTTCCTATTACAATGCAACCCGTTTTCTAATCAATCCAATTGACGGCATGCAGCACATTTTGCTGGACAATTTGTACACGGACTATTTTTTGGACAATTCGGCGACTGATCAGAGCCTAATTATGCAAAAAATTGCAATTTACACACACATTTATATGATGAAATGGACAATTGAGCAAAATGCGGACAAATTGTGTAAAAAGCGCACATTTCGACCAACCGATGGGTACAGCGCCGAAGGCTGCGCCGGCGGCACTTCAAACAAAGCAGGACAAAATGTCTACGAAAAGATGTGCCAAAGATTGGCAAAGTGATTTGTTTGTAAATTATTTAAATTTTGAATTTTTGCATATTTTAAATATTGCAATTTACACACCCATTTATATAATGAGATGGAAGCAAAATGTGGACAAACTGTACAAAATGTTCACATTTCGACCGGTGGCCGATGGGCACGCCGACGGCGACGGTGCCAGCGGCACTTCAAACAAAGCGGGACAAAGTGCATACGTGTGGCTGTGCAAAGAATTGACAACGTAATTTATTGCCTATTTTAAATATTAGGCAAATAGATCTCGTTCTATCGGCACGGCATTTTTGCTTGCGCTTTCGCTGCCCCCCGTTTTCAAATTTAGGCGGTTCCCCGGCTTTCCCCGAAACGGGGGGGGGGGGGGGAATTAGTATTACAGTTTTCAATTTTACCGCTTTTTAAGAATCCAATCCATGCTTGAAACTTCTGACAAAACGCCAGAGTCCAACTGTTCTGTCGAAACGCCAGAGTCCAACTGTGATTCAATGCATTTTGACTCACACGTGACCATGTGCTATTTGCTGAAATTCAAATTTGAACTTTCCCACGTGCTGAGTGCCACCAATTTTGGCATTTTTCCAAACGAAAATGTGTCATGCATAAGTGCCGAAAATATACGACAAAGTGTTGAAATGAATTGGGAACCAATTCGTGAATGGATGTTGAGCGATTTGGTGCACTTTTTCAAGCGGAGGCCAAAACTCGTCAAATATTTCGAGTAACTTTTTTTCTAATTGAACTCAGAATGAATTTGATGCTTTTTTATATTTAATTAAAATGAATTTTTTAGAGACCGGAATTTTGAAATGACCGGAAGACGATTCGGGGATGGGGGGGGGGAATCGGGGATCCCCGACGATTTTTGTAGTCCGGGGACATTGCGATGGAATGGTGCTGTGATGTAATCTCAGACAATTTTTGAAAAACATAGACAATTCGGGGATGGAGAATCGGGGATCCCCGACATTTTTTGGAGACGGGGACAATCCCGGCTTACCAATTTGTCAAAAAAATGGGGTAATCAGTCAGGGATCCAGTCCGTACTGTTACTGCTTTAAAAGTGTGTGAATGTTCGAAGTTGACCCAACCAATTTAATTACTTAAAAATTCTTGATTAAAATCAATTTTATATTTGTTTAGTAAGCTTCACAAACGAAATAATGAAAGCGAAATTGTCGAAAATCGGCAAAAATTTGTTGCCCTATTCGGAACTGCACGGACGGCACTGTTTTATGACATTCATTTTGAGAATTTTGGATTTTTCGGTGTGCTTTCACATATTTAATCATTAATTAGTGTTTAAATCAATGTTATTTAAATTTAAAAGATTTCACTTTTAATTTTGAAAGTTATATTAAAATTAATTTTTGTGAATTTTTTTTTAAGCTTTGATAAACGAAAAAAACAGTCCTAACACTTTACTATACAACGAATTTTTGAAACAAAATAATAAACTGGGAAAGTGGCGAGCAAAAATACTGTTAGACAAATATTTGTACAGTGAATGGTTTAAAACATTTTACAACAACGAAATGGAAGCAGCGCTTGATGGAGGTTTTTTTTTGTCTAATTTAAAGTAATTAAATTTTAATTAATTTTGCTGAACATTTTTTTTTTTGGTTTGAAAGCCTCAAAATATGTGCCAAAAACGCAAAATTGGTGATAAATGGGAACAAAAAATGGCTCTAAAATGCGGGTCATTTTTTCCAAAGCGCCAAGAAAGTGTACAAAACATTTAGATTATTTGCTAAAACTCCAAAAGTTTTCAGGGAAATTAAACCCCCCGAAATATGGGAAATTCGGTTTTTTAGATCAACGCGGCGAAAAATTGCGTACAATGGCAATTCTTGCCGATTTGCATTGTTTTTGGGATTGTTTCAGCAACGATTTTTGGCGTAATGAAAAAAACATTCGCAAAGCGATTGGCCAATTTGTGAAGAAAAATGGAGGAAAAATGTCCAAACTCAAACAGCCTTTTTTGGTACAATGCCGACCATTGGATTGGGTCAAATGTCAGCAAAATGAAAAAGTACGTTTATATTTTTGGACTGAAATGTCGGGGACGGAGTGTCTAGGACGGCATGTCGGGGGCGGCATGTCAGGTACGGCATGTCAGGGACGACATGTCGGCAGCAGCATGCTAGGGGCAAAATGTTGCATGTTGGGGGCGGTATGTCGGGGGCGGCATGTCAGGGACGACATCGGGAGCAGCATGCCAGGGGCAAAATGTTGCATGTTGGGGGCGGCATGTCGGGGGCGGCATGTCAGCTACGGCATGTCAGGGACGACATCGGCAGCAGCATGCCAGGGGCAAAATGTTGCATGTTGGGGGCGGCATGTCGGAGGCGGCATGTCAGGGACGACATGTCGGGAGCAGCATGCCAGGGGCGAAATGTTGCATGTCGTGGGCGGCATGTCGGGGGCGGCATGTCAGCTACGGCATGTCAGGGACGACATGACGGGAGCAGCATGCCAGGGGCGAAATGTTGCATGTCGTGGGCGGCATGTCAGGAAGGACTAAATGTTGAGGACGGCCCGACAGGTTTATCTCGGGCTTGGCATCTTCTGCACAAATCGGAAAATTCCGGCACGGGTCATGCTCCAGCTGGAAGGGGCTCTATGAAATTGCAATTTCTGTACAAGGATCTTCCAACATTGTGGGAAAATGGTCCGGAAGACGTTTCGCTTTTCCGCGCGCTGACAATTTGCACCAAAGAAATAATTAATGAACAAAAAGTGAATAATAAACAGGCAAAAATTGTTGAAATTGATGACAATTTTTTGTCCGTAACAAATTTTAAATTTTTACAATGTGTCGAGAAAGGCTTAAAAAACAACGTCCGAAGGGACAACATTGTGGCAAAATTGCATTTTGAAAAAATTGAAGAGCTTCTGGAATATGAGCATTATAATGGGTTTACTGGTTTTACAACTTTGTTGTCTGAAAATAGTACGCAAATTTGTTTTGAATTTTATTTTTAAATATTTTTATATTTGCAATATGTTTTTTTATTAAACAATTATTATTTTTTTAAATTTATTTGAATTTTATTCAATAAATAGTTTTTATTTTTACATTACAAAATATAATCTTTTCATTATTTATTTTTTATTTGAAATGAATTTTTGTAAATAAAATAAAATATTAAGACATAGTTTTAAACTTATTTTTACATTTTTACCTTTTTAGTTAATCTTTTTTAAATTATTTTTTTTTCAAATTTTAATAATAATTTTGATTTTATTAATGCAAAATTTTAAATGATATTTTATAATTTTTGAATTCTAAAAATAAAAAATAGAATTTACCATTTTTAGAACGATCGTTGAAGGAACTTTTGGATTCTGATGGATTTAAAAAGGTTGACGAACTGCTAAACAAGGTTTCTGATTGAATTAGGGTTGCAGCCGGGGGGGGGGGGAAGAATCCGCGTCAAACCGGGGAACGGGGATACCGGGGACGGACAAAACCGGGGATTCCCTTTTCGGGGATGAGTAAACCGGGGAACGGGGATCCCCGGCCGGGGATGAGCAAAGCCCAGAATCCATTTTTAGGGATGCATTTTATGAAAAAATGCAATTTTTATTGGGCACCTTTTTTTTAAAAAGCAAAATAAAAAAAAAATTTTTAGAATTTTGAATATTTTTCACCGGTAGAAAATTTGTCATCGGCATCATCCGATGAAAATGATTTTGGGGATGCGAATGATGAAGATTTTGATGTAAAAACAAATAATGAAAATAACACTATCAAAAATGAAGAAAATTTTTCCGAAAATAATAGCAAAACATTTAAAAATTATAAAAAAGAAAGTAACGAAACGAATACAGTAATATGGGCAGATACAAAAATAGCAAAAGATGTGAAGGGCAAAAAGAAACACAAATTCGGCACAAAAGGAAGAAGCAATAGCGGAACGTCATTTGAAATGAGACGAGTCAAATCAGAGGGACAATTGATCGACAGCACTGCGAGACGAGTCTCGTCAGAGGGACAATTGATCGACAGCACTCGAGGGCAATTAATCGACCGCCCTAGAAGACAATTAAGCGACAGTCCTAGAGGACAATTAGTCGACAGCCCTAAAGGACAATTAGTCGACAGTCCTAGAGGACAATTAGTCGACAGCCCTAAAGGACAATTAGTCGACAGCCCTAAAGGACAATTAGTCGACAGCCCTAGAGGACAATTAAGCGGCATTCCTAGAGGACAATTAGTCGACAGCCCTAGAGGACAATTAAGCGGCATTCCTAGAGGACAATTAGTCGACAGCCCTAGAGGACAATTAAGCGGCATTCCTAGAGGACAATTAGTCGACAGCCCTAGAGGACAATTAGTCGACAACCCTAGAGGACAATTAGTCGACAGCCCTAGAGGACAAATGACCTCAGAAAGACAACTGGGCAATAATCCATCCCCAAAAGGGCAAATTGGAGATATTATTTTATTCGACCCTTCGTCACCAAAAAGACAATTGGACTTTTCTTCGCCAACATATACGTGTGTAACAATGTTGAAACAAATTGGAATAGAAAAATTTTCAGGTAATGTTGAAAAACAAGATTACGTCTAAATGTCACAAGATCCGGGAAAAAGTGAAAGAGTTGTGACAATTGGACTAAACAATTTTTTAATACTAAATTTTATTTAAAATGATACAAACCGAACATTTTAAATATTCAGGATAATTAGCTAAAAACAATTGTTTTTACGTTGGTCTGATTCTTTTTTGACCCTTTTAGAATGCCTTTTTTGCTTTAATGCATATTTTGGGGATTTCAACAATATAAATTGGCAAAAAAATGATTTAAAATGCTATTTTGGAGCTTTTAACAAGAAATCATTGAAGTAATTTTAGTATAAAAGCTAAAAAAAATAATCCTTTTAAGATTTGTTGAAAGATTTTCTGTTGGGAAATTTTTATAAAAAATATTTGGAAAATAAATTTGATGAAAAATGCTTCGTTTATTTGCACATTTCAATGTTTGTCCGGACAATTGAGGCAAAACTAAAAACAAAAACAACAAATTTTGAAAAAAAATGCAAAATGGAAATCATTTAAAGACAAAACATTTGTGGAGGAGCCGCAATTTTTGGCGGATAAATTATTTGCTGTGCAAAACAATTTGGACGAATTGGCGACGTTTGGGTACAATTTTTTTTTATAAAACAAAAAATAGAAAATGATAAAATTCCGTGCTAAAATTGCATCATTTAAGTTATTAAATAGTTACCTTTAATTTTATTAAAACCCCATTTAAAGAACAATGGAAATTTTTGTTGTAATTATTATTTTGCATAAATATTTTGATATTTGTAGGTTTAAAAAACTATGAACATTTTCCGGGTTTTCGCATTTCCAGGTCCGGAATTCTGAGTTCAGGACCTTTTGGTACCGGGTTTCCGACCATTTTGAGACCCGGTATTGGATCTAGGGGTTTCCGAACAGTTTGGGTCCGGTATTCCGGTTTTTGGATTCTGGATATTTTTGAGTCCGGAATTCCCTTATCCAGGTTTCCGGATATTGGATCTAAATTCGGTTTCCGGCATTTTATGGCATCCGGTTATCCCGTGTTTGGCCATAATTTTTACCAAATCATGGCGCTTACCATTTGGAAGCTATCATTTAGAGTCATAAAGAAGCTTTACGATTGATCAAAGCTCATAAAAAGTTAGGACCAAAAAAGCAAAAAACTCGAAAAAGCAATTTTTGGACTTTTCTGGGGCCACACCTTTCTTGATTGTTCAATCGATTAGCTTTTGCTTGTAGATAGCATCATAATGTTAGCTTTCATTTGGTATGCTTCACGACTTATGGTTACTTTTTTTACTTTTTTGAAAATTTGGCACTTTGACACTCGGATATCACAGCAAGCGCTTTTCGGTGAAAAACAACAATTATTTATTTTAGACCATCAACCAGCACGGATTGTTTGGAAAAAGCCATGGAAATGCTGAACAATGTCAAAATGCGACGGGTGGGAAAGGACATTGATGATCAGGTTGAAAATATTCCCGCACTGATCAATCATCAGAAAGATGATGACGTCATCCGAATCACTCAATTTGGCTCCTACAAAATGAAGACATTCAAAAATGTGCTGATTCAATTGCATACGCACATGGTTGCGTTTTTATGTGCAAAAAAGTTTGCAGAAATTCCATCTAAAAATGAACAAAATGCCAAACATTTGAATTTGGAAAAGCTCAATTTTATTTTTAATGCGCAGGAAATGTTGCTTAAAAAAGTGGGAACAATGAACATTATGCTAAAACAGCAACAAATTGGTAAATTAAAATGTTGTAATTAAATTGAAATTAAATAATGTAATAAAATTGAACCTAATTTAAATTTTCATAAACACAAAGGTCAGAAAAGTCAAAAAACCAATCCTAGATTAAAAAACCTCCCACACATAAAAAATCTACCGGGCCAAAAACAAAAATAAAGAGAAAGAAAACAATAAAAAAAATAAATAAAAGAATAAAAAAAAATCTAAAAAATAAAATATCTCTAATCCTTCTAATTACAAATTAAAAATTTAGTAAAATAAAAGATAAAAAAGGGATAACAATTTCTGAAAAAATTAAATAAGGTCAACTCCAAAACCACTGGTATAAAGGAATGATTGGCCCCACAAATCTCTGAACACTGTCCAAAAAAAACCCCCCACCAAATCGAAATTAAAATTTAAAATAATTTGGTTACTAATAGGACTGTATTTTGGGCGTTTATTTTGCAATTTTAGTGCCTAAAAAAGCCAGCCTAGTTATTATAATAAAATTTAAATATTTTTTCAATTTATTAATAATTCAGTAATTAATATTTTTAGGCAGCCCCATAATTTGTGAAAGTAGTCAATACAATTTGATCAGAACAAATCCGGCAAATCGTCAAAACGATGGTCACCTGTCAAATGGAGTGAATAAAATAAATTGCATTTAAAAATATTTCTTTTTTGTTTATTTTTCAGATTGTTCAATTTATTACGCCCTTTTGCGCTGGTGAAGAGAAAAATTCAATGATTGACCAAATAAAAGGGCAAATCGCTTCGGTTCTAAAGAAATGGGTACAAAAAGTGGCAAATTTTGAACGTAAATTTTTAATATAATTAAAACTAAAATACTACCCGTTAACTTTTTAAAAAAAGAAGCAAAATGCAATTTACATAATTTTATTTTTATAATAGTTGATAATGTTATTATGAATGTACGAAATGACGGACCGAAATTTTGTCCCAGACACTTAAAGGCCCGGATTTTTACAAAAAACAAAACTCATTATTTAAAAATGATGCTTTAGAGATGAATTGAGAAAATTTTTGTTTAGAATATTGTGGAGAAAAAAAAGCAATAAATGTAGTAGGCAATTTGCCTTTTTATATCTCTAATTATTTAATAATAGAGTTACTATTAAATAGCTATTTATTTGATTCTTTTTCTTTTTTGGTTCAAAAAGAGGTTGCTCAACGATGAGCTGCTTCTCCAAAAGATTCTGAGTATTCAGCTTTACGTCAAAACATGTCGAGAGTCCTGTGGTCTTGGACCCCGGAATTTAGGTCCCGGACACTTCAGTTTCGGGACTCTTTTACCAAAAACCCAAAACATTGACAAGAGTCCGGGACTCCGGATTTTTGTCCTCCCCCCCCCCCCCCCCGCCACACCCGTCGCAGCAATTCGAAAACATTTTTTAATTAATTATTTTAACAGAACCATTATTGTTGACAAGCGGATCGCATTTGATGAGCTCCGATTTGGACAGTTCAGATTTGGATTTGCTATGTGTTGTTCCGGACCAAATACATTTGTTAACATTTTACGGTGAAAGCGATACAACTTTGTATTCAACGCTTAAAAAGGTAAATGAATAATCTCTCATATTTTTTTTAGAATTTTTACCCTTTGATAGGTTAGGCATCCGAATTTGGCATCATCTGTTTCCGACAGTAGTTGATTTTGACAGTGTCACTGTTGAAAATTCTGTAATTTCCAAGAAGTCTAAAATCCTTATTTTTAGGCATTTTCAATCTATGTAATGATATAAAATACCTAAAAGTAAAAAATTCGAATAATTAAAAACCTGTAATTTTTGAGGCAAGCCTAAAAGTGCATTTTTTTAACAAAACGGATAATGTACAGGTCTAAAAAGCATTTAGAACTAAATTCGAAATGTCTAACAAGTTCGAAACATTTGATTGAAACTCCCTGTCGAAATTAACTACTGTCGGAAACACATGACGCGGCCAAATTTAAGCCGACGTGCTCGGCTGACTAAAAATGTCAATCGAAAAGTAGCGGGAATTTCGATCGAAAGTCTATTGATCGTTTGGGCTCTACTCCTGAAACATTTCTGCCGTGCTTTAAGTTTATGGGTTAAAGCAAAAATCCCGAAATATGAGAATTTTGGTCTCGAATTCCCGAAACTTTACTCTCTTTTTTATTGGTAATAATCCCGGGGCGGTATAAGGCTGGCAATTCCGGGTTCGGGTCACATTCAGTCTTTCTTTTTTTAAATTTAGGACTTGATCGGTGCCAAACTAAGTTGGATAGCTGGCAAAGTGCCATTAATACGAATTGAATTTGGTCCAGTTGAACTAGACCTTTTGCTGGTCCCGGTGCCGATCAAATATTTGACGGAAAAAGAAGCAGCAGCAGCAAAGTTGGAAAGTGATCAGGTGATCAAAGATATTTGCAATGTAAAGGGAATTTATTCATTAGCCGGTACGTTGAAATATACATTATATAATAAAAGTAATTTTATTTGTATAGGTTAATAAAAAAACTACATAGGTATTTAAAATATTATTATTAATTCAGTTATTAATAAAATGGAATTATAAATTAGTGACCGAAGGACCGGGATTACAAAAGCGACCCGAGCGGGTCCCCGGGGGCCAAGATGACATTAAATGGCGGTCGCGGTAGCCTAAAAATCCCGGAATCCCGGGACCAGTCCCGGTAGCCTAAAAATCCCGGAATCTAAAGAGTCGGTCCCGATAGCCTAAAAATCCCGGAATCCCGGGAGCCAGTCCCGGTAGCCTAAAAATCCCGGAATCTAAAGAGTCGGTCCCGATAGCCTAAAAATCCCGGGAGCCAGTCCCGGTAGCCTAAAAATCCCGGAATCTAAAGAGTCGGTCCCGATAGCCTAAAAAACCGGAATCTCGGGGACGGGATTTGTAAAAATGCCGGGCTCCGGGATCCCGGTAGCGCCGGTCACTGTTATAAATTTTGTTTAAAAAAACAATTTTTAAATACTTTGTATTTATATATTCAGGCTACAGATCTGGCAAATTCCAATTATCACTTGTCAACGACAAACAATTGTTTGCAAATTTTTTAAAGTCCATCAAAGTTTGGGCCAAAAGTAAGAAAATAACATTAAAATAGTATGCCAAAATCAAAAGGCTATTACAAATATTTTGGCAAAAATTAATTGATTTTAATTTGCTTTTTTACCCCTTTTTCACCTAAAGATCGTTTGATTTACTCGGGAATATTTGGCTATTTTAATGGCGCAACTTTGTCTGTTATGGCCACAAAAATTTGTGCACTTTTTCCATTTGCACCGTTGGCTTATTTATTATACCAATTCTTCCAAATTTACTCAAAATGGTATTATTAACAAACATTATTAAATTTTATATTTAAATTTTCATGCATTTTCTTTATAATTCTCGATTTATAAAAGCAAAACTTTTCAGGAATAATTTTTTTTTAATTTTACAAAATTAATCAACAAAAATTGATGCATTTTTTTTTCTTTTATTTATGTTATAAATATTTTTTGAATTTATTTCCCAATTTTTTTTTAACTTGAAAATTTTTTGAGCCTTATATTTAATTTAATTTTATATTAAATCTAAAATATTCATAAATTTATCAACCTTAAATTACGAGAACTTTTTGGTATTTTTTAAAAATTTTTTCTCTTCCATAAAAAATAATAAAATTTTTAATGTTTAAAAGGATTTTTAAATTCATATTTATATTGCCAGGAATTGGCCTGCCGATGCTGTACTGCTTGACAAACTGTCGAAAGTTTCGTTGAACGTTTTGGTAAATGGTTGGCCCCCAAAGTTTGGTGAAAGTTCAATGACAGTGATCACGCCAAAATTTCCGGAACAAAATGCCGCATTTAACGTCAATAAATTTACCCTCCGTACAATTGCGGAAGAAATGAATTTCGGTTGAAACTTTTAATAAAAAAAATTTTTAATGATTTGAAAAACAACAATTTTTGTTTATGCCCTAAATTTTTGAATTTATTTTTTATTTTTCAACAAATATTCAAATTTCTACTGTCACAAAAAAAAACAAAAAATTTCTAAGTCTTGATAGCCAATTTTTGTTTGAATTTGTTCAAAGATTTAAAGAAATAATTTTTTTTAAATATTTAAGCGAATCAAATTTTATCGGAAAATGGCCAAAAATGGGCACGAATATTTGAGGAAGTAAAATATGCCGAAGAATTTGCGCATTTTGCGATCATTTTGTGCGCGGACGTCGACGCGCAACGGTACGCCACAAATTGCGGTTTTTATCGAAGCAAAATTCGTCGAAATTTATTTGAATGGGCAACCGCAACAAATGTTTCGCCAATGTTGGCACATTACCAAATCATACCGCAATCGGAAGAAAAGACAATTTGCAACATTTCAAAGTAAAATATAAACATTTAAAATAAGGATTCAATATATAAATTTATTATTAAAGCATGCGCAATAATTAACAGGAAAAGTTCAAAACTCCAAATTTACCCAATTTTAATTTTTACGTAAATATAATAAAAAGTTTATATTTTATTAATTATTCCATATAATTTAAAATGTTCAAATATGATAAGAAATAATAAATTGAAAAGAATTGAGAAATTTATATTAAAAAACAATTTATTTTCTGCATAAAGATAAATGAAAAGTTCTATTATCAAGCTTGAAAATATTTATTTAAAAATGATATAAAAATGTTTATCTGTCGAAGCACTATTTTTTTTTAAATAAAAATTAATTGATAATTTTATAAATAAATGTTTTAAAATATCTATTTATGTGTTTAAAAAATAGGAATAAAACGCCAACTTTTAAATTTGCCGCCAATTGCACTTTTTGGATTGTCGGCCTAACATTGAAAAATGGATGCGAAAAAAAGTTGAAAGAATTGCCTCCGATTTATCGAAACGATTCAAATTCAAATAAATTTTTGAATAGCACTCAGATGAGTTCGTCGTATACAAATGCAGAAAAGCTCAACAACACGTAAGTTGCAGTTTTTATAATGTTTAAAAAAAACGCTTTTTAAATTTACTTAATAATTGCCAAAATTGTTACCTAAAGTAATTAAAAAAATATTTATAAATTATTATTATTAGGGATGGCATTTTCAGACAATGCCTATTTTTTTTTGCGCATAAGACTCCCAAAAGCATCCCTTTTTTTGCATGAAATTTGTCCCCCTAAAAATTGTTTTTTTTAATTTCCAAAAAATTCAAGTAAATTTTTAATGCATTTTTTTTGCCATTTTTAGTGCCTCTTATTTCGGGGAATTTAAATGGGCAATTTGAAATTTGAACCTTTTAAATGTATTTACGAAAAAAACATCCAAATTTTTGCTTATTTAGACTTAATGAGCTACATGCATCAACGGCTGCGTCGTCATAACCAAATTGTATAATAATGATTTATTTTTGTACAAATGCCTAAATGCTATTTATTTAAATTATATGTAATCTGGGTATATGCTTTTTGCATATTTTTAGTCCAATTAAGTGTCCATGTAATTAGCTCAAAAAAAAGTTGTTACATTGATCTTTTTCTTTTATGACCATTTTGAAATTGCAATATTTTGGCACTTTTTTGACTGAAAATTCATTAACAAAATGCAATAAAAAACGAAATTTTGCATATTTTGAGGATTTTGGAGCATATTTAGGCAAAAAAAAACGTTAAAAATGCATATTTTGGTCATTTTTTTGACTCAAAATTCATTAATAAAATGCAATAAAAAACGAAATTTTGCATATTTTGAGGATTTTGGAGCATATTTAGGCAAAAAAACGTTAAAAATGCATATTTTGGCCATTTTTGGTGCATATAAATCCCAGACCTAGTAATAAATGACTGAAAATGAATAAACAATTTGTGCGGCGTTTGCCAAAAACTCTAAAATTCGCACTTGTTCTAATAATTAGCAGAACAGAACTTGTTTTCGAATTCTGGTTGCAAATCTCTTTGTCGTTGTTAATTGTGAAAATAACTTTCCGTTAAAAATTGTCCAAATAAGATTTTCTGCAAAATTCAAATGCTCGTGGAGGGCGTGGAGCACCGTCCTCCGTGAAGGGTGAAACTCAAATTTGATTCTCCAGGATTTTAATAGGCTTGGATCAGTTGAAGTCGGGATTTTTGGGAAAACCCGGGACCGGGATTGAGAAAATTTAAAAACCGGGATCCTACAAAGAAGGGGGGGGGGGCTCGCCGCCGAGGGAATTTGTTAAGAAAAATGGCCCAAAAAATTCGCGGAAGAGCAAAAAAAAATAATCAGAAAATTCGAAAAAATCAACTTTTCTCGGGCCGAGACTTTTTCAAAAAATTTAATTTTTTATAAATGCCCCTTATTTGTCTCTTTTTTTGATACCAACTTTATTTAGGTGAATTTTTTAATGTTGAAGTAAATTAGCGGAAGCAAAAAGTAAACAATTTCTAAGTTACCTTAAATTTTAAAAATTCCCGTACCGGTCGAATTTTTGTCACTTTGAATTGCCATTGAAAATACTTAAAAATAGTTAAACCAGTATTTGATGTAAAAAAATGCCAAATGGCGGAGCCCAAAAGTCTTGACCCCAGAATGAACGCGTGAAATTTGTGCATGGCTCCCAGATCTGAGGTTGAAGCCTCATTTTATGGCTTTTTAGAGTTTGATTAGGTTTTTTGAAACTTTGCCACAGGAAGAGGAAATTAAAGTCCAATTTCATCAAGATTTCGAACACATTTTAAATCGAAATAATACATTTCAAACAAAAACAAAACAAAATGGCAAAGCAAGTGGGAGGCGATTCAAGCGATTCCGCCGCCCTTCATCTCCCCCTTTATCACTTCGTCATGCTGTTCTTCCGGGGACTGCTCGAATCGTACGTCTTTCATTTCCCCCTTCATCACTTCGTCATGCTGTTCTTCCGGGGACTGCTCGAATCCGCTGTCTTTCTCCTTCCCCTCGATCACTCCGTCATGCTGTTCTTCCGGGTACTGCTCGAATCCGCTGTCTTTCTCCTTCCCCTCGATCACTCCGTCCTCTTCCGGGGACTGCTCGAATCGGACCTCTTTCATTTCCCCCTTCATCACTTCGTCCTCTTCCGGGGACTGCTCGAATCGGACGTCTTCCTCCTTCCCCTCCATCACTCCGTCATGCTGTTCTTCCAGGGACTGCTCGAATTCGCCGCCTTTCACCTCCCCCTCCATCACTCCGTCCTGCTGTTCTTCCAAGGACTGCTCGAATCGTACGTCTTTCCCCTCCATCACTCGGTCCTGCTGTTCTTCCGGGGACTGCTCGAATCGTACGTCTTTCATTCCCCCCTCCATCACTCCGTCCTCTCCCGGGGACTGCTTGAATCGGACGTCTTTCATTTCCCCCTCCATCACTCCGTCATGCTGTTCTTCCAGGGAGTGCTCGAATTCGCCGCCTTTCACCTCCCCCTCCATCACTCCGTCATGCTGTTCTTCCAAGGACTGCTCGAATCGTACGTCTTTCATTCCCCCCTCCATCACTCCGTCCTCCAGCGACTGCTCGAATCGGCTGTCGTTCTCCTCCCCCTCCATCACTCCGTGCCCTTCATGGGGCTGCTCCCGGTTCTCCTGTTTCTCCGACGACTGCTCGAACTTGCCGGTCGGCGTGTACCCGTTCATCCGCTTGAAATCTTTGGCCCAAGAAATGCCACGGCGGTGCGCATGTATAGCAAACTCTTCGGCAAGGCCGTCCAGCAGCCGGGGAAATGTGGTCAAATGTTTGCCATCCGTCATTTGGCCGCGCAAAAACTGGAAAGCCAAAACAAGCGCTTCGCCGAGGGCGGATGAATGCGTTACCTGAAATTAGGGGGGATGGGCTCACAAAGTTGGTTCTAACAAAAATGCCGTTTTTCTATCTTTTTCATGGTTTTCTGATCAAAACTTTTGTAAACTTTTACAAATAGCTTCTATGCACTGCATATAGAGCTTTCCAATCGTATAAGGCTTAACTGATTTAGTGCAGTGTGAATCAGGGATGGTCGGAATTCCAATTTCCGAGTTTTTTTGGGGTCGGAATTCCGATTTTCGAAATTTTTTGAGGTCGTCAGCTTCCATCCCTGGTGTGAATTACCTAGGTTATGATGTCTCAAATTTGCTGGGACGGAGGGACAGACCCCCACCCGTAAAAAATGGTTCAACAAAAAATTTAAGACACACACACACCGAACTCGGGTGGAACGGGTCGTACACGTTGAGCCTCCGCCGGTCCTTCAACGTCGCGTTCTGTTTTTTTGTGAGCCCATGTTGAATGGAGATGGCCGTTGTCAGTGGGTCAAACCGCGCGTAATAGTCCACCAACTCGACAGCCAATTCACCAACACTTTTTGCACATTTGCTCGTCCAAACTGAACCAAAAAAAATTTTTTTTTTTTGCAAAATTTAACTTTTTTTTTTTTTGTTATAAAATTTTACAATGCAATCGCTCCGACGATGGAGGCTCGTCAAGTGTCCGCACAATGTTGGCCACGTCAGGCGTAAACATTTGTTCCCGCATTTGGGCAGGAAAGTCGTCAAACGCGGGCAGCACATTGTCCGGCACCTGTGTGGCGGCATTTTTAAATGTTTGCCATAAAAATCGTTGCCGTCGTCGTCAGGCGCTGAACTTGCCTCTTTTCGGCTGAGGAAGTGCAAGACGAGCAGCAACATTTGATAGCTGGTGAAGAATGAGCCTTTGTTGGTCTTCAGGCCTATTTTTTGTTGTTGTTGGCACTATTAGCAAGCCCAATTTGACCCACCACTCACTAGAGACCGGATTTTTGAAAGCCTTAGGATTTTTTGGAAATGAGCTCAGGATCAGGATTTACCAGGATTAAAAATGCTGGTTTTCAGGATATCCTGATCCTGGTGCTTCGACAAAAATAGACCAGGATTCCCCGGATCAGGAGTCTTGGAAAAGCCTGGTCTGGCTGGATCCAGATCAAGTCCAGTCTCTACCACACTCACGCATTTGTGTGAACACCCGTCGCAACCAGTGGAAGAGGAGCAGAAAACGGCGATCGGCCTGCAATGAACAACAACAACACACAATGAATGATGGATCCAGGCCAATTCTTAGGAAAGCATTTTTGAAGGGTTTTATTGCAATAATTTTTTTTTATTATTAACATTTTGTTGAATGATTGCGCAAAAATTCGAAAATATTGCCAAAATCGAATTTTTCAAAAAGACGTTTTTTTTTTTGAGAATTCTGCTTTACTTCTGGGAAGGGGGGGGGGGGGGTTGGCGTGCCGAAAATTTGTTAGATGAAATTTTTGGTCCAAAACATGGGAAACAAGCTGCACCCGGGTCCCCCCCCCCCGCCTCCCTCTCACCCCCCCCCCAAAAAAAGAATCAAAATGATCGCGGCAACCAACCTGCACATAGTAACGGACCATAAGCGTGTTGCGCACCGACTGGAAGTCCGCCCGCGGGAATTGAATGTCAAACTGGCGTCCGTTGTCGAACCAGCCGAACACCACCGGTACACTGTGTGGGCGTGGGCAAAACAAATTACCGTAATACACTCTTGTCATCAATCCCCCACCCTCTAATAATCCCCCACTCTCTGAGTAGGTTGAAAAATAATCCCCCATGAGTGATTGATTACAAGAGTATATACGGTATATCATTTTATTTTCCAATCAACAAAATTTTGTACTAAAAAACCAAACACCAACCGGTAAGTCGAAATGATCGACGGCCGCCGGGTCATACGATAGCCGGACGGTTTTTCATCATAAAAATTCTCCAACGCGACAGCAATTGCCTCCATAAATGTCCTGAAAAAAGTTGTTTAAATTTCGGGCGCAAATTGGGGATGTGACGACAAATAAAGTCCGGAAACCGGAATTCCGGGGTCCTAAATAAATGTCCGGAAATTTTGAAATTTCCTATTTTTTTAAACCATTTTTACCCACCCTTCCGCTCGATGCAGTTTTTTGTCCATTTTTCTGCGTTTTGGACCATTTTTCTTAAGGATTTTCATCAAAAAAGGTATGAAAAATCGTGCCAATTTTTGTAAATTTTCTGCCAAAAAGACCGGCCCAAGAATGTCCGGAACCCGGTCACACATCCCTGGCTTCCAAATACATAAAATTTAAAAAAAAAAATTGTGTGTTGACGAACCGCCTAAACGGGGACAGTGCTGTTGTTGCACCACAAAAATCTTCCATAAATTGTTCCCGCTGTTGCTGTGTGTCACCAGCGTAAAAAAAGGCCAAGTTGATGTCGGCGGACTCGTCGAATGCCATGCCAGAGGCAATGGAGCCGATCAGCACCAGTCGGGAACGCTTGCCGGAGGCGCACACGGCACGTTCCAGGTCCGCAACAACGGGACGAATTTGGGCATGAAGCTTCAATAGAAATTTTTCAAAAAAGACGGACAGTTGATGGTGGGCCAAGTACCCATATTTATATGGCATCTGCCATATTTTGGGGTCCGTGCCGAGAGATTTCCAACCAAAATTTTTTTTAAAAACCGGTAATTTTTTGAAGCCTCGCTAATTTTCAACAAAAAAAACGGACACAAGTACAATATTTATATTGCATTTGGCCATATTTTGGGGGTCCGCGCCGAGCGATTTTCAACCAAAAATTTTAAAAAACGGCAATTTTTTGAAGCTTTTAGAAATGGGAGAGGCCCCGGCGGTGCCGACAGGCGCCGCCGGGAAATTTTTTTTGAAAATTAAACGGCATTTGTTAAGCAAACAGATTTTTTTTAATTGCAAAACAATAGGGTCCCCCCTATAGTTTTTTTTTCTCAAATTTGATTTTGGGGCCCCCTGGTTAGGCCCCTGGTCCCACCAGCAAACAAAAAATCCGAAAATTTTCCAACCAACCAAATCAAATCAAACCTTTCTGTTCCGCTCAAAACTGTCTGAACAAAATTCAGTGATCGACGCACTGAGCTGATCAATTTGTGCCGGATATTTGCCCTTCACATCGTTAAGCCACGCCGACGACGACGAGTCGCTGGCAAAGGACGGATGCGAGAACGGCACATTTTTGAACACTAAAATTGCTTACTTTTTAGTTCGTACATTTTTTATTAAAAAATATATATATAATGCCGTTTTTTTTGGTTCCTGAATTCCGCATTTTTTAGGCTTAAGCCCCCTCCCCATCAGGAAAATTTAAAAAAAATTTTTGTGAAAACCCACTTAAGAAATGGTATAAAAGGTAAAAAATACACGCCCCTAAAAACATTTTTGTGATTAAGAAAACGCAAAAAATCCCCAAAAAACACCCCTAAAGATCGGGTTTGTTTTCGGTACCCCCATAAAAAATCCTAAATACGTCCCTGTAAAGGGTCACAAATTTTTTTTAAAAAAAAATTGCAGTTTTTTTGGTTAGTTGACAGCGTTTTTTCAAAATGTGTTAACAACGAATTCAGCTCTATGGAATCCATGGCCACCTTTTAGGCTTAGGCCTAAGCTTAACAGCGCTTTTGGCACTGAACCCAGCAGAATTCCGCATTTTTAGGCTTAGGCTTAAACCTCGCAGACCTGCAGCTCTAGGCTTAATGTTTGACGTTATTAACTTCTTCATTATTGTAAGCGATAATTTGTTGTATTTGGCGGCCCAGAGACATACATACCCCTGGGGCGTCAGTTTTTGTGTATATGTGAAAATGTTTTGGACCAAAACGCCAGAACAAACCGCTGGTTGGGCAACGAACCCGCACACAAATGTTTTTCTTGCAATATTGCAAAATTTATCTTTTTTTTTAACCAAAAATAACGAAAAATAAAAGTTCACCGGAGCAAAGTCTGTTGAAAGAGTTTGGCATTGGCCAAACGAGGGCACGCATCGGTGGGCCGACCAATGTGAACATTTCGACAGTTTGTTGTCCTCTCCGGCTTTGGTGTGCTCGTCGTCGTCTCAATGAGAACAATCCTTGGGAATAATAAATGTTTTTACGTCAATTTCCAAGCCCAGGTGAGATCCAAAAACAGGTCAAGGGGGGTTAGGGATGGGATCGATACATATGCTCCAAAAATGGCCAAATATGCACCAAAAATGGCACTTTTAGGGCACGTACTGAATAATGCCAGTTTATTCAAAATTAGCATTGACGTTTTGCCAAAAGTTTTAAATTTAAAAAATTACACAAGTGAAGTACTCTATGAATGGGATTTTTGAGCAATCACCCAAAGTTGTTCTGGTCAAGTGATGAGGGTGTAGTCAAAAAGGGTTTTGGGTGTGGCATCAAACCCCGACTGTGCATAAAATGATATTTATGGCAGGGTTTCCATCGAGTAAATACAATTGGCAAAAACAGACATGTTGATTTTCAAAAATGCAGTTTTTTTGTTGCGAATTCGGCTTTATAGGGGGGGGGGGGGGGGGGGGGTTGGCGGTGTCGATAGGTGACGCCGAGAAAATTTTTGAAGATTTTACAAGGTTTGTTAAGAAATTTGCTCAAAATTAATGTAAAAATGATCAATAATCCAATGTTTTGAGAGGGCTTTCTGATAACATGGCCTTATTCTATCGAAAATTTGAATATACACAACGCCAAATCATGATTTTTTCTATTAAAAATACAATTATTTAAACTTCCAGGCCAAATTAAAAAATCCCGCAATCCCGCTCGGGATTCCGCAATTTTAAAATGCGGGATTTACGGGATTAAGCCCGCAAATCCGAGCCCGCACGAAATTTTGAAAAAAAATCCCGCAGCGGGATCCGCACATGCGATTTTGCCGGTCTCTAATTTTAACCGCCAGGCTAGCTCATCGCCAAGTTGGCCATCTCAGCGCCAGTGAGCCATTTCAACGCCACCATTTTTTCACTTATTTTTTACGCAAAAGCTCACTTTTTTGGGCCTTCTTTTTGAAGGTGACTAAACTCCATAATTAAAGAAAAATTTTTTTTCAACTACAGGCTGATATCAATAATTTCGGTCGGGGTCAGTTCGGCGCAGCCGGTTCGGCGCGTTTTTTCGGCGCCGTCCCGTTTTGGCACCGGCCAGTTCGGCGCGGCCGGTTCGGCGCCGCTGGTAATTTGGACATTTTGGCGCCGTTATGCATTTTTTAATTTCAAAAGCCTAAATGAGCTTAGGCTTAGGCCTAAACCAGACGCACTTAGCAAAAATTAACTTTAATTTAAGTCTTGGATGCATGCAAAAACATTATGAACTAGAATTGAAGTGAATATTTTATTTAAAATCAATTTTTATTATTAAAATTTATCGGGCCAAAATGTCCAAATTACCAGCCGAACTGGCCGCGCCGAACTGGCCGGCGCCAAAACGGGACGGCGCCAAAATGGGACGGC
The DNA here is from genome assembly GCA_020449905.1 of Globodera pallida. NCBI lineage: Eukaryota > Metazoa > Nematoda > Chromadorea > Rhabditida > Heteroderidae > Globodera > Globodera pallida. The sequence goes on from JAIXHY010000016.1 coordinate 548,749, forward strand.
GCCGAAAAAACCGCGCCGAACCGGCCGCGCCGAACCGGCTGCGCCGAACTGACCGGATCCGAATAATTTTGGGTATATTTTTTCAAATTTTTGGTTAAAAATCTCAATTATAAATATTGATAAAACCAAATAAACGTTTGTTAAAAAGTTACTCTAAAAAAATTTTGCTACCAAAAACCGAAAAAGTACCGAGTTTTTTTCGGTATCGGTACTTTACCGAAAAGTACAGACGGAACGTTCTGGCTAATCACTAGTTCTATTGCATTATTTAACGATCAAAGCTAATGGTTATTGTACAATTGACCAATTTAAGTGAAAAATTCAATGCTTAAGAATTAGAGACAAAAATTTATTACAATTTTAGCAAATTTGTCATGTGTTTAGTCTTCAAGATTCACTCTGTCCATGACCAGACCATCATTGGATTGCATCGCTATTCAAACGGATGGCCAAAAAACGTGCCGCAGGAAATCAGCAGGCTAACTAAAAAATCCAAAAAAATTATAAAAACCCCAAATTTACAGTACCAATGACAAGTGGCAGTACAATTTTGATGCAGGTTCCGTGATCGTCGACTGTTAAAAATTTGGAAAAATTATTAATGTATGAACCAATCATTTGATTTTGAGAACCCCATTTAATGAAACAAAATTGGCACTTCCTAACGGTAAACAAATACATAAGATGGGATTAAATGGCGTCTCCGTCGTCGCCATTTTCGGCACGTTCTTTGTCGTCGTCGTCATTTTCGGCACGTTCTTTGTCGTTGTCGTCTTGTCCGGCGGCCTATCATGGAGCGGATAATTCATGTTTCCATAGTCTTGATTTTCTCCGCCCAATGTGCAATTTCTGCAAACCACAGCGGCAAAGTGTTTGCGCAAATTAATCCCTAATTGATTGCTGCACCAATTCCGGTCGCTTGTGGAGGTGCACCCATAAACAGTGAGCCAATCATCATTGCCTGATGGTTCAATTAGTGTTAAATTATTGTAATTATCAATTTGCAAAAACAAAACCAATCGTGCAATATGTGGTCATGCAATATTTGTGCTGAGGATCTGGATGCCAAATCGTTCCGCCGGTTTCCCTATCGCATTCTTTTTGCCTAAATACCGGTGTCCGTGGAACGCCCCTGGCTGTGCCGACGTTTTCACGCCTGCACTTGAGTAGAGCTGTTTGAATTTTTAATTTAATTTTTTTTAAAATATTTATGCCAAAAAAATTTACCGGTGCAATAGGGGGCAAGCATCGCATTAATGGCGAACAGATAAAGAACCCTCATTTTTAAGAAATGTTTATTATGGGAGCGTTTTCCTAATATTATTTAATTTTATTTTAGGTATTAAACATGAGATTATTTTTATTTTAAAGATTTTTGAGATCATGTTTAAAATAAAAATTTCCGATTTAGTGGGAATTTTTATAATGATCGCCCTTTTCCACATTTAGTTTACCAAATGAATGATCAAAATGGATGTTTTTCGAACAAATCGCGTGAATCAGCAACGAATTTTTTTTTTCTGAAAAGCCATCCAATCGGAATGTTGTGTAAAATTTTTTCGATTCGATGAAAATGGTTGAATTTATTAAGTAGAATAAATTAAAAAAAAAAGAAAAGTTAAACCCTAAAAACCTCGTTCTTTATATAGCACAGACCTGCATTTATTGCCTGTTTTCCAGAAAATAATTATAAAATCAGGATTTACAGTAAGCTCATTGAATATTCCCTGAGAAGGGACTATGTAGAAAAAGGATTTTAAAGTCAATCATCCATCCTGTGCTCATTTTTTGCTATAATTTGATTTCAAGATTAAATTTAAACTTCCATGTTTTATTTTATAATAATTCTGAGCAATGAATTAATGTTTAGTAAAGTAGATTTCTGTAAATTTGAAGGGGGTTTGAGCAATAACTTAACCCCCCTATTAAAAACATAGGGAGCGTAATTCTCTACACTACCAATTAAAAAACAATTAATGTTCTGCAAATTGTCAGACAGACAAAGGGGGCGTCTGATTTCATGGACAATGTTGACAGTCAAACAGGACAAGCGTGTTATCGTCCGACTCCAGGCCAGCAAAAGCCAGCTCCGACTTAAAGGCAAACAAACTCCGGGAGCTTCTAAGTGCAAAGACCTGCCCTTAAGTTCGGGTAATGCCAAAAATACGCATTTTTCCAGTGTGTTTTTTTGCTTGTTTAATGGTTGCATTCATTTTTCTAAAAAACGTTGGAGGCCAAGGTTCTGATAACAACGAAAGTGTTGTCAAAAATTCGTCATAAATTTTGATTGAACTTTTCACTAAAATCCACGATCATTTTTCGGCGGCGTTCTTTTTTAATGTTCTTCCGTACTAATTATTTTCCGTCTGGTATCATGGCTCGCTCTTGTGTCGTCTTTGTGCGTCTGTTAGAAATAAAATTGAGTTTTTTGCTCAGTTTTGCCCAAAATTTTTGCATAAAACCGCTAACTATTTTAAAGAATCACAAATTGCTTGCATTTAAAATTCAACGATAGTTCACTAATGTGTAACGAAAATCACCAGGGCTTCTACTTTTAGGCTCGAAAAATCTCAAAATAGAGGCGCTTAAAAAAGTAAGAAATTCTATAAGGATGTTGACAAGAAAAAATCAGATTTTATTGTATTTTTTTATGAAAATTGGACAATATCGTTTTTTCTATTGTTAAAGTGTATCTGAACAAATATTTAGATATTGGCAATATCTCGGTCACTAATTTTTGGATTTGTTCGTTTAATTTTGTAATATTTTCCCATTATCAAATTTTTTTTATTGGAATATAAAATTTGCGCTATAAATTTTAAAATTTTTGAAAATAATTTGTTAAAAAATACAATTGACACAAAGTTTCTTCCAACAACAAAATGTGTCTTCAGAAATGCCCAAATTTTTAATTAGGTAGTTTATTCTGTTAATCATAAAAAATTACTCTCGTCGCCCGACTCTCTCTCCTGTGAACGCGCAACCTCCAGAATCTCTGTTTAAACGATAAAATTTAACAATAGACATTATTAGGAAACGTCATAAAATCGGGTGATCACTTTGGCAATATTGAACTAATAATTATGTCGACAGGTTTCCATATTAAATAAGGAGGTAATTATGATATTTCCAATTCATGAAAAATATTTGAATATTAAATTAGACTTATTGGTTATTTAGTCCATATTAAATAAGGTTATGATGATATTTCTAATCATAAACAATTTTTCAAATTGTTTTTGAATATTAAATTATGCTCATCGCTATCTGGTCCATATTACCTAATTAAGGTTATCATGCCATTTCCAATCATCAAGAATATTTTGAAAAAGGGTTTTGAATATTAAATTATAATTACTCGTTAATAGAACCATATTAAATCAGATTAAAACAAAATATATGGCAAACCCCCAGTAAAATCATTCGCGCGTTAAAGTTGACAATTTTTGTCATAACTGTCATAAAATGCCACAAGTAAATGAATTTTCGCAAAAATTTTTGTATGGCGGCTATAATTTTTTAATGCACTTTTAGAACCTTTATTTCAAGTTTATGTATAAATTTATTAAAATATTAAGCTCTATGTTTAGAGAGAGTTTTTATGAATAAAGCCCAAAATTTTAGAAAATAACTGAGCCTATTTGAATAGTTATTGGTAGAGCGAGGATGATCGGGATTTTCGTCGAAATTTTTCGAGATTTTTTCCAGATTATCGATCGGTCCTCAAGTCCTGCTCTAGTTATGGGCACTTCCATTGTCCGAATTATAATGAATTCATTCAATTGGATTGCATTTGGAGTTGGCGTTATTTTGAATGGCATATTGATCCATTTAATTATTCGGCAAATTTCGGAATTGCTCGGAAAATTTTGGAAATTCTAAAGTGCCAGCAATTTTGAAAGTCTATAACTTTTTTTAACCCAACCAAATCCAACAAACAAGATGCCATTCGAAACTCTTAATGAGAAGAATTATTTTAAAAAACCAAGCGGTTCAATTCGTTTTTAAAAAGTTCAATGTGAAAAACACTCAACATCTGGCTATTTTTCAAGAAATCACTAGTTATTTTTTATATTTGGTTTAACAAAAGCTTAGAGCTTTCGAGTGGCATCTTGTTTGTTTGATTTGGTTTGGTTTAAAAAAAGTTATAGGCTTTCAAAATATGTAATAAAATATAATAAATTTTATGAAAAGAATAAAAAGTAATGTATTGGACCCGGAAAGTTTCAATAAATTAGCTCGAAATTTTGCATATTTTGGCAAAAATTTGTTAAAAATGCATGTTTTGGCCATTTTTGGTGCAAATAAATCCGCGGTGATGTACAAAAATTTAAACAATTCTGTGGCAAATATAAAAAGAGCAAAATGTTTATTATTATAGTACAGCTACACAACGGGCAAAGGTGAAACAGAAAGGATTACGGGCGGTCTGATCACTTTCAATGAACAGAAAATCGGTGTTGGAATCTGTTGGCTTTCGTTTGCTGGATTTTTTTAGTTTATGTCTCGCTGTTTGGATATGTGGCACAATTTATTTATCGCTACCTTTTGCTGAACTGGTTGAAAAGCATTAAAAATTTATTACAAATTTTTGAACATTTAAAATAATTATCATCAATTAAAGTAGAGTTGGCGGGGGACCGGTACTGGTAGTGAAATGTTTAAAGATAATCATTTTGATTTTGAAAATCAACCATGAATATGTATTAATAATTAATAATATTTAGGAACAAAACATTATCGACATTTAAATATTTTGTTTTGTTCGGAACAATGCTTGTTATTCCATGGTATATTGTGTGGATTTATTTGTTTGCTATTATCCACCAACAGATCACACATATTTGGAAGATCAATCAGTCGCCAACATTCTTGCATTAAACATTAATGATCATAATGCACTGACCGGACATTCGTTTAATGTGAAAATTAAATTATTATAATTTAATAATTTAAGAATTGCATTTAAGGATTGGAAGCAGACAATGGGATTTTATTACATCATCATTGCTTGCACCATTGCTTACACGATTATAATCACATTAGCATTTCTAATGGACAAATTGTTGAAGGAGCGTTTAAAATTGGGGTATTTAATGTTAGAAATTTAATTATTAGAGCATCCCCAGCGCAAACCGTTAAAATGGTTGAAATGAATAAGCAAATTGCTCGAAATCTTATCATTCACGTAAATTTAAATATATTTAAAAAAGGAAGGTTCATTAAAAATTTATATACTAAAATCCAAAAGGAGAGTTTGACAAAAAAAAAGTAACATGGACAAAACAACATACAGCTCCTTATTACTTTATTTTTTTATTCTTTTTTCTGTTTTTAATTTTTGGAGAGAACTTTTTTTTAATTTTTTTAACCGCTAGATGAATGAAAAGAATAACCAAAATTCGCGAACTTTGTGTAAGATTTATAAATAGAATGGCCGCGTCGCATAAAATGAAAATGTTTAAATAAAGGCATCGATGCCCTTCTTCATATATTTGTCAATTTTGTTTTTTCTTGGCATTATGTTGTTCAAAATTGATGTCAGCAAATGGAATTGGCTTCAGTATTACAACATGCTTATGTCAATTCCGATGTTCTTACCGTCTGCTTTGAATCCAATTGTGTCAATTTGTATAATACAATATTATCGCAAAATGGAAAATGTTCTGAACAATAAACTTCAACACAAAAATGGTCCGGCCGTATATGCGGGAAAATCATAACATCGCGTTTGATTGAGTCGCAATTAATTGGCAATTTAATTTTGAAAGAAAATGCATTATGCAAATGGAAGCAGAAGTAAAAAAATGTAATTAAAAAAATTTTTTATTACAAAAAGTTATTTTTTATAAGTTGCTTTATTGTAGCTTCTTCGTTCATTGTTCTTTCTTTTTAGCACACTATTTATTCACAAAATAAATTTTCATAGATTAATTTAAAATTGAAAACATTTTCATTAAAATTTTTAAGTCTAGACATTCCAAAATTTGTTTTTCACAACCTTGGGCTGGAATTTATATGCACCAAAAATCGGATCCGGTCGTTTTGGTGCGTTGATCAGCCATAACAGTCCATTAGGAAAGCAAATCAAACATAATTGATAAAGTTCTCCGTTGTTGACCATTAATCAGCGAAAGCTAAACAATTTTTTAAAATAAAAGTTATTAAACGTGTAAAATCGCCATTTTTCGTGCGATTCTGGCGCGCTGAGTCATAACTTTTTTTGTTAAGTCATTTGCTTATCAAAAATCAAAAAAATTGGCGATTTATTGGAAAAGTAAATACGGTGCCGAGATAAAAGCTTCAAGATCCTAATAATATGATTTTTGCTTATTTACAATTTGGTTTCAAATACCCGACATTGGTCCCGGATCGCCCCCGAACTCCCGACTATAAATTTACGGCATTCCAAATTGCAATTTCTTCGCTGATCCACAGTTCGTCACGGTCCAGAATCTCACACAATAATTGCTGATCAATTTGCAAAAACGCTTCGGAGAGGATCAAAGCGTCCGCATTCCTGTCGATGTAATCCAAACACCGACGGGCAAAGTCCCTAAATAAATAAAAATTGAAAATATAAATTAAATAATACTTAACATTTGGGCTTAAACCGCTTTATATTAACTTCGAAACTCTGCAAAACACCCCAAATCACTTTTATGGGCTTCCCAGCCTCAAAAAAGAATATGACAACAAATTTAATTGAAGCCTTTATAATATTTAAACCGGTCATTGAAATTGTTTCAGAAAATTAATTCCAAAATAAATCAAATTATTTGTTGTCTGGCAGATAGAACAAAAACATTCCTCACCTCTTGTCTAAAAAAGCGAGCCTGGTCAAATGCGAAAAAAACATTCAGCTTCCATATGAAGTTTAAACACGAATTGACAAGTTTTGGAATATTATATTTGTCGGCTAAAAGACAATTACCTAATCCATTAAAAGTCTTTTTGTTTTCGAAATTTTCAAAACTAAAAATTTCTACAGTTATTTTTAATAAATTTCAACATAATATAAATTACTAGATTAAATTGCAAATTTCTTAAAATTCACCCGCATAAAGCACAGAAAAAGCATTTTCCCCGTTCAGTCCACTCAAATCATCGGCGTAAATGAAGGCTAACATTGACTTGAACGCGCCCACCTCCACGTCGGTCACCTCCACGGGCTTAATCTCTTCCGAAGGGGCTAAAAATCGTTTCAAAAAATTTAAACAAATTTTCCGTACCGGTCCCAGCGGCGGCGGCGGCGGCCTTTGCATTTTCCTCGTCAAAAGGGAACATTCTCTCAAAAACGTCGGAGGCTTTCGCCAGAATCGCTTTATGTGCCGGCAAAAGCTTTAAATTTAAATAAATAAAAAAAAAGAATCTAAGCCTAAATGAATTTAAAATTATTTAATCTATCCCCAAAACTCGCCTTTTTTTTGTTTCCCACCAAAAAGTGAACGTCCGCCCCATTGCTCGTAGCTAAATTAATTTTAAGGCGAATAATTGATGTTCCTATTCCTATGGGTAATTAATTTGAAAAAATAAATAGATAAATAAACCAGGGTTCGTATTCGTACTTGGATGCCAAGTACAGTACTTGGAAACGGACCCTTGTACTTACAAATTTAAAAGCGTACTTATTTCCGGCTATTTTATCAAAAATAAGCCTCTCAAAACATTGGATTATCTTTTAGGCATATTTTCCATCAATTTTTAACAAATATTGTTAAAATTTCCAAAAAAATTTTCCCGGGGCGCCGTCGGACTTCTCATAAAAAGCTTCAAGAAATTACCGCATTTTTAAAATTTTGGCTGCAATTCCCTTAACAAATTGAGTCAAAAATTTAAAATGTTCTCGGCGGCGCCTATCGGCACCGCCGACTCCCTCCCCCCCCCCCCCCAGCAGCAGAAGTAAGTGAAGCAGATCCCAAAAAAACTTGTATTGTTTTTAATTCGAAATCGGTAACATTTCCGAAATTTTTGCGCGACTTAACGGAAACGTTAAAATTTATTTTAAAAAATTCCCAACGGGCCTGTCGGCGCCGTCGGACCCACCAACAACGAAATCCAAGGCCAGATACGGCTCCTGTTTCGTGTAAACCCCAAAAGTTGACCCCTAACATTGAATTGGAGAAAATTTTTGAGTGTACTTGGATTTTGTAAAATTGGTCAGTTATTCACTATGGTTGTACTTGGAAAATGTCTTAACCCGATACGAACCCTGAAATAAACTATTTGGCACTGTTACCTGGGGTTGATTGAGCTTTGCCAGAACTGGATGATCCTTTTTCGAGTTTTTTGTTTGCTTTTGGCGGCGGCGATGCATCTGAATTCTCTATGTGAGTCAGTCAAGATTTAAGTTAAAATATTTCAATATAACATAAATTTTTGTTAGTCACCCCACGCAGTGAAAAACGATGAAATATTGCGCCAAATTTTTAATTTGAAAAGAATTTTTCTGACCCGTTTCCAGTAGAATCGAAGAAGCCACAAGCAAGCAAATTGCGTCCAAGAAGAGAAAGGTGGACATTTTGAGGCAATAAAATAAAATCGTTTTGAATGATGGCTTTTTGCTGCATTTCCAGATGCTTTTATACGGCTTTAATCGCTGGCGTAGAAATGCCTTTGTTTCAAAATAGCATTGCCAACGAAGAGAGTAGAGGGGACGCGAGAGAATGCGTTGGCATTTACGAAAAGATTGCCTTACTCCAACAAAGATATATGCCATAAATGAGCGCGGCATTTGGGGCCCCCTGTTTATGCCAATTTTGGAGGGGGGGGGGGGGTTGAAGCATTATGGCTAATGTATTGTATGTATGGAAGAAGCGCCTGGAAGGGATGCGGGAGAATGCGTTGGCATAAATGGCTTTTTTTACATATACATTGCCTTACTCCAACAAAGATATATGCCATAAATGAGCGCGGCATTTGGGGTCCCCTGTTTATGCCAATTTTGGAGGGGGGGATTGAAGCATTATGGCTAATGTATTGTATGGAAAAAGCGCCCCTAGGCAGAGTAAATGGCCAAAGAAGCAGATATATTGGTCGATAAATCTGAATTGCACTTTGCATATCACAGGGGCTGCTTTGAGCGGGTGGGCTAACGTGGAACTTTTGGGCATCCTCTAAATTTCTGTTTTCGTGCACATTTTACTGTACGAAACCCCAAAGGAACCATCCAACAAGCCGAAAACGAAAAGCCCAGAATTAATCAAATTTATTCAAGTCCCGTCTTCTTGGCCACGGAGTTCCGTCGTAAATAATCAGACAGTTTGGTGCCGTGCCGTTAACCGACCTCAAATGGAAAGTAAAGATTCATTAACTAATCAACCGATGTGTGAATAAACCAAAGTAAAAATTATTATGAACTACAGAGAAGGTATTCAAAATATAAATGAATGAGTGAAAAATGAGTAAAACAAAAAAGTAAATAATTTGGTTAAAAACAAAAACGAAAAATAATTCACGTCCACACTTTGCATTGTTCCTTCTCCAACGGTCGCATCGGAGAGCCGATCGGGCAGTTGAAGTCCCGTCCAAAGTCGGGCAACTTCTTGAAAATAATAAAATTCATTTCATTTTTTAGTTATTTCATTAACTCTTTTATATTCCTAAAATAGACCTGAAGAACTTGGTTAACACGACAAGAATAAGGAGAATCAACATCAACATGATTAATCCATTTTAATTGTTTTTAAGCGAGCCAAAAATCATCCAATTTTTGTTATGGCCAATAAAGGCGGCGTTTCCAATGAAAATGACTCGCAAGTAAAACGCCGTCGGCGTTTACCGTTCGAATTGCTGTGTGAGGTGTGCCGTTTTTAAATAAATGCCACAAAATCCAATCAAATCCAAAAATAGTTGAAAAAAAATCCAAATTTTTTACACAAATTTCAGGTATTTTGCGCGTTGTCCTTTCATTATAGCCGCCAAATACTTTTGCTGTGCGGTTCAATCGCCACAAATTGCGTTGCGCTTGTCCGAAAACAAAAGCAAAAGTTTGACGAGTTTAAGGTCTAGATTTTTCAAACAAATTTTTTTTTTCAAAAATAAAACTTTCACTTGAAATAGAATCGATGGGATTCCGCTACATGTCACGACAAACTCGCGCTCATTGAGCCCGATCGATTGATTGCACAAAATAATGGAAATCATTTTGGTAAATTTTTGTTAAAGCGATTGATTAACAGTTTATGAAAAGAGTTCAACAAAATTTTTGAATTAACTTCTACTTTTTCAGGGAGTAGCTCCTGTCTTCGCCGAACGGCCAATTCCAAAAAAGGATTTCGGCATTTTTTACTACGAAGTGACCATCTTGGAGCAAGGGCAGTAAGTTAAATAAATAAATAATTATGAGGTTTAAAATTAGAGAAAGGATTTGGAACCGATCAAGAATTTCAAAAAATCTCGTATCTCGAAAAATTTGTTCGATCGAGATTTCGAAAGAATCTCGAAAGTTGACCGAAATTTACTGAGAGTTTGATCGAGAATCTCGATCGGTCCTTTCTCTATTCATAATGCTTTAGAAACCTTAGCGCAATTTTCGTTGGACTTGCGACAAAACAAATGCCATTGAACGTTTGGGTTGGAGGTTACAAAGGCACTTACGCATACACAAGCAATGGCTGTTTTTGTGGCCATGCGGTTGCCGGATGTTCCCACTGGTATGGGCGTCCGTACATCAAAGGAAAGCCCAAATTTGGCGGCGGTGACGTCATCGGCTGCGGCGTCAATTTGAAAAATCGCCAAATCATTTACACAAAAAACGGGCAGCGTTTGGGTGAGAAAGAAAGGAATAAAAATTAAGGGCATTTAACCACTTTTTGGTTGTTTCTTTAATTTAAAGATCTAATCGATGAGCCATTATTTTTGGATTTAACAAAATCTTTCAATTTATTTGTTTATTTTTTTTACAGAAACTGCCGGTTTGCGTGTCGATTTTGGCGCCGATTTGTTTCCATGCGTAACGTTGCAGATTACTAGCTCTCAAGTTGAGGCAAATTTTGGCCCGAATTTTAAATCTAAATTGCCGCCGATGGCATTTAGAAAGTGAAAAACGAGGGGATTTATAGGATTTTGCTGTTGACTGTTTCGATTTTTTTTGTCAAAAGCATTTTATCATTTCACATGTTTTTGAATTTGTCAATTATTTCGAGAAAATTTGCCAACATTTTGGAAAGGATTTTTTGGGCCAATTTTCTTAACAAATTCCATAAAACCGAAGTGCAGGGTTGTCTTCTGTTCTACATGTGTATGAGTGTTCAATTTAGGCGTTTACATTATTCTAATAAATATTTTTAAGTTTGTATATTTTCTTACTTTTCAATGGTTTTTCTTATAAAAGTTTTACTTTCCGCTTTTCTGTTTTCTGACTTTTCCATTGCTGGTGATGAACTACTTCTAGTTCAAGCGGTGCGTAAAGTGCTTTGTTCTGAATTGACGTTGATGAGAGAAAAAATAGCATTTCCCGGAACACTTAGAATTAGAGTTAGTTTTTGGTGCCTAAATTGCATATTTTGTTTCAAAAGTTTTAAGAGTGTTTTTTTAGGGATTTTCGGGGTTTCCAGACTTCTAAAATAAACTCAAATCGATCGATTTCAGTTCACAAGTTGATTGGCTACCGGTCCGAACGTCGAATCGTCCGAATGTCGAGTAAAACAATATCATTGAATGTGCAATTGAAATGGTTATTAATGGTGATGCCTCTTTTGCGCCGGCACATTTGCGCCGTAACATTTGCGCCGGCAAAGTCTTAAAAAATTTTTTGTCTGCTTTTCGCCAGGGTTAATTTTTTCACACTTATGGGTTCGCTAGGCTTAGGCCTAAGCCACCCTGAGCTCAAGGGTTCGTTAGGCTTAGGCTTAAGCCATCCAGACTTTGGGTTCGCGGAGTCGACTGACATATATTTGTAAGGTAAATCAAATGTTTTGTTATTTCTTCAGTTTTTTGCAAAAAATTAAAAAATAAAAGAAAAAATTCAAAAATGAAAAACCTTAGGGTAGCTTAGGCGAACCCCCAGTGCAAAAAAAATTAACCCTGGCAAAAAGCAGACAAAAAAAATTCTTAGACTTTGCCGGCGCAAATGCCTCCGGCGCAAATGTTACGGCGCAAAAGTGTCGGCGCAAATGTATCGGCGCAAATGTGCCGGCGCAAATGTGCCGGCGCAAAAGAGGGAGCACCTTATTAATAGGTTAAAATAAAAATTTTTGGTCAAACTCAAGCTTTTTTTTGTTCTATGTATTTATGTTCTATTCGACATTTGGGCTCGAAAGCAAGTTGATTTACTCCGCACAAAATCAGATGCTTCAAATCCAATGAATTAAATATTTGCGATGATTTTGTCGTTTTGTTACCATCAATTAAGGCGGTGATTGAATAACATTTGGTTTTCACGAGTAATTATTAGATTTATGCAAGGAATGGCATTCAAATTGAACTTGTTCAAATAAGTCCAACCAACAAAAATGCCATTTTGTAACTAAAAATAAACATCTCTTTCATCATAATAATAATGATTATATTGAATAGAGGTCAGTTTTGTTGTTTTTTGTTCTTTGGAGTCTCTTTGATTAAGATACCGTGTATACTGTTTTAATCCCCCATGGGGGATTATATGAAGATGAACATCACCAACCATCGGCCGTCCTGCTCTTTCCACCGCCAATCGTCAGCCATTTTGTGGGTCAGCGTTTTGCCCCCTAATAAATTCAAATGAAGGCAAAAAGAGACATTTTCTGAATGTTCGCATCTTTTTTTGTGCACAAATGTCAGAAAAGGCTAAGGCTCATCACCGGCAGCAGCAGCGGAAGATTCGTCATTTAAAATGTGAAACATTTTCCATTTCCCCATTCATTCATTTATTTATAAGTTGTAATGACTACGATGAACACAAATGCTCTCCATGAGCAATAGACCTATCTATCAGGGCTCGGCAAAATTTTGGATTCCGGAAATTTTCTGGTTTTTTAGCCTTTTCGTATTTCGGACTTTGAGTAAAATTTTGGATTTTACACTCCACAAATTTCCCCTTTTCATGCATTTTGTTAGGAACAAAATTCAAATTTTTTTGAGAATTCTGGGGGGCGGGTGGGTCCGCGGTGCCGATAGGCGCAAGAAAATTTTGAATTTTTAACTCAATTTGTTAACAGATTTCAACCAAAATTTAAAATATGGCAATTTTTTGAAGCTGTTTGAATAGGAAGGATCGGGACATTTTTTGAAAATTTTAATGAATCTTGTTATTAAAATTGGTCCAAAAGTTACGAATGTTGCAAATCAAAGAGGCCCCCTATGGTTTTTAAAATTTCATTTCGAAAAAATATTAAACGATGGTCAAATTCTTTTAATTTTTCCCCTAAATTTCTTAATAAAATTCATTAAAATAATTTGGGGTTTCCCCCCGAGCGATTTTCGACGCTAGCTTATATTTGAACAAATATTCTATTGATTTTAAGCTTTCGAATAGTACTAAGATTTTAGAACTCGGTTGACTAAGAACCGAGTTATGATTTTTTAAACCAGCCGGGGGGGGGGGGTGGAACGAAGCGCACCCGAAAAATTCTATATAAAAAATTCGGCGTCGCTTATTGGGCTTCTCTAAAATTATTTGCAAACTTTCTGTTTGAATCTCAGTGAAAATTCACAAAAGGCTTTTATTAACTGAAAATATACAAAAAAATATTTTATTAATTGAAAATCTAAAATATTTTTTAAAATTTGTATAATAATATTTTTGAAAAAAATTTCCAAAATCTCTTACTCACGTACTTCGCTCCGGCTTTCAGTTAGAAGCCCCCTTCTTTTTCTTGGGGAAAAAAAATCCGATTTTTAAGGCTGCATTATTCGTCAAATCTTTAGGGCTTGCTTTTGGAATTAAAGTTGGGGTTTAGAGGAGCATTCAATTTTTAGTGCATTTCTCCGGCAACAGATTAATTTCTAAATTTTTTTCCAGACGCTTTTAAAATATAATTTTGTGAAATGCCAAAACAAAATTCTGTGGTCGGCCGTATTAAGTTTTTGCTGGACACGGGCAATGGGGCGGATGTTCACTTTTTGGTGGGGGGAGAAGACGAAAAGGAGGCGAGTTCTAAAAAATAGTGAAACACTTATTTTAATTAATGATAATTACTTTTATTAATTATATTTCAATTTTTTTTATTTTGTTAAGCTTCTGCCCGCACATAAACTAATTCTGATGGCGGCCTCCGACGTTTTTGAGGCAATGTTCCCTTTTGATGCTCGAAATGCGGGTAAGCTAAAAAAATTAAAACATTTTTTGATTAACGAATTTTTTTGACCCTTCGGAAGAGACTAAACCCGTGGAAGTGCCGGACGTGGAGGTGGGGGCGTTCAAGGCGATGCTCAGCTTTATTTATGCGGACGATGTGAGCGGGCTGAATGGGGACAATGCAATCGCTGTGCTTTATGCGGGTCATAAAATTTTTACGCATTTTTAAATTTTTGGTTTTCAAATTTTTAATTTAAGCTAAAAAATATGATCTTCCTGAACTTGTCGATTTGTGCCTGAACTTTCCAATTTGGAAGCTGAGCAATGTTTTTTTCGCGTTTGACGAGACTCGCTTTCTTGGAGAAGAGGTGGGGGGGGGCAAATTGTAACTGATTTTTAATCCTAAATAAATTTTATTGTCTTTTTTAAACAACACTGATTAATCTGTAATAATATTTAAATATAAAATAGTGTTATTAAATTTCGGGACTTTGCTCGCCGTTGTTTGGAGCACATCGATGTGAATGCGGACGCTTTGATCCGCTCGGAAGCATTTCTGCAAATTGATCAAAAATTGTTGTGTGAGATTCTGGACCGTGACGAGCTGATGATCATCGGAGAAATTGCAATTTGGAATGCCGTAAATTTATAAAAAATAATAAAACAAATTAAAATTATTTTAATTTGTTTTAATATTATTGTTTATATTTTTCCCTTTAAAATAATTAGGCACTTCGCTGGGCGGACGAAAAATGCCGTCAAAATGGGAAAGAGCCTTCGGCGGAGAATAGACGTGAAATGCTCGGCATGGCACTTTACAAAATTCGTTTTCCGCTCATCCCTCAAAAGGATTTTACTGAGAATATTGGTGGGTAGACCTTTTTGGGGACCTTTCATTTCTTTTGGATTTAAAATACGGTTGACGGACCACCTGCGCTTTTGACAGTTCCGTCCGGAGTGTTGACGGATGCCGAGAAGCTCAGCATTGTGCTGCACCTGCACTATTCTTGTCCGGACCGCGCTCTGCCCAAGCAGTACAAGCTGCAATTCTCAACTAATGAACGTGCCGGGACCAAATCGGGTAGGCTAAACAGGGGACTCTTGTGCATTTTTTGCAACTTTTGTGTGCCATTATTTTTTTGAAAAAAGCAAGATTTTATAGGCTTTCGAACATGCTGAAAAGCATAAATAACGTTTAAAGTGGTTTAGAAAAAACCAAATAATTCGGTCATTTTCATGAGTTAATTTGTCAAAAAAGGGCATTCAAAAATTTACAAAAAAAAAAGAGATGTCGGATTCGGATGAGTTAGAAAAATCAGAAATTTGCAACCGCTTTTTAAGATACTCTTTTCATAACCAAATCAAAAAGTGCCACTTTTTATGCAATGACCAGGCACAAAAGTGAAATGATCTTTAATATTTTGAAAATAGAATAATTTTTCCTTAGGACTAACCCTTAAATCGATGGGATCCCTCGGCATGTCACAAGAACCTGACGCTCATTGAACCCGAACGATTGATTGCCCAATATACTGGAGAGAAAGAGGGTAAATATTATTCTGTTAAAAGTGATTTGATTAAAACAGTTTATGAAAATAGTTCCAAAATTTTTTGAATTAACTTCGGTAAATATGTATCATATGATACTAAATTTGTTTAAATTGATCCACAGGAAGATACAAAATTTTGGTCAAAAATCTCCATTTTTGGCAATTTTTAAACCGTTCAAAAATCGGTTTAAAGGCGGAGCGACAAAAAAATTTTGATTGTTCTATCGGTTTTAGCACCTAAGAAACCCTATAAAAGTGGTTTTGAGTGATTTCGAATCTGGGAGCTCAGATCCATATTTTCCTTAACTTCTTTTTAGGGATGCATTCTGTCTTCGCCGAACAGCCAATTCCAAAAGGAAAATTCGGCATTTTCTACTATGAAGTGACAATAATCTTAGTGGAAAAAAAGTAAGTGTAAATAAATAATATTTTGAAGTTCAAAATGCTTTAGAAGCATTTCGCTTTAAAAAAACGTATTTAGTGCTATTCACATTGGATTCGGGACCAAACAAATGCCATTGGATAAATGGGTTGGATGCTGCGATGGCACTTATGCATATCAAAGCAATGGCATTTTTACGGGTCACGCGGTCGAGGGATGTTGCCGCCACGTCAGGCGCCCGTACATTTTCAAAGGAATTCCTCCGTTTGGCGTCGGTGACGTCATCGGATGCGGCCTCAATTTGGCAACTCGCCAAATCATTTACACAAAAAATGGACAGCGTTTGGGTAAGAAAGAAAACAAAAAGAAATTAAAAATTGTGCGAAATATTTTATTAAATTTTATTTAAATACTAATAAATTGGGTATTCTTTTTTGTTGTTGCAGAAACTACCGGGTTGTTTGTCGATTTTGCCGCCGATTTGTCTCCGTGTGTTTCTCTTCATAAACCTGGCACCAAAATTGAAACGAATTTTGGCCCGAATTTCAAATTCAACATTGCCGATGGAATTTAGAAAGTGAAAAACGAGGGGATTTATGCGATTTTGCTGTTGAGAGAGTGGGTTTTCGTCATTTTATCACTTATTTTTTCTTTGTGCATTTTGTCAATTTATTTTGTTTCCGAATTTGCCACTTATTTTATGAAAAACAAATACAACAAACTTTCACTTGCCTCATAGATTTCCGCCCATCCCTGGTTGGGGGGCATCACTAATGGACAAAATCCCAAATCAGCCAAAGGCGGAAATATTACTATTAAATCCCTAATAACGGAATTCCCGATTTTTGTCGACTCTCACATCCCACACTTTCAGCTGAATTCCACGCTTTGATAGCTTTTTTGTTTTTGTTTTCACACAATCAAAGTCCTCTTAAATGCCATTCTACCCGTGTGACAAAAACTCCATTAAAATAATTTTTGACATTTCGCAGCTTTTGCGGGAAATCTTCTAAATTGGGAAATGAAACTTTTGTTTGATTAAAAAAGAAGAAATGAAATTAAAAACGTGTGAACAATAATGGACGGTAAATACTTACTTGCAGAAGGAGCAAAATGTTAGCATCAAGCAGTGTTAAGTTATTTTTGCAGTCTTTCAATTGCACGAAAATCCATAATTTAATTAACCTAAAGATTTTTTCAGGAATTCTTAAATGCAAAAAAAAATTATTTATTAAAATTGTTCTCTAATTGATTTCCATCCGATGTCATTTGCTACACGTATTTCTACGGATTGTCGCCAATATGAGCAGTAAATACGATGATTTGGTACTTTATACAATTTTTTTTAATTAATGCAAAAACATTTTAGTTTTATTTGACCTTCAAGGACCGTTACCCATGTTGGCCACTGATCGGAAGTGCTTTTGCCTTCGGATTTATTGCATTTGTCGGTATGGTGACAAACGCTTCCGTAATTTACATCACTGTCAAGACAAAGTGAACTTTTCAATTTGCAAATTTATTTTTTGGTCACATTTTAAAATTGGCTTCAAGTTCAAAAGCAACTTGAAATCACTTAAGCTCAATATTTACGATTAACATCAAAATTAAATTAATGAGAAAGTATTCATTTCAGGGCTTTGCGCGGAACTGCCAATTAATAAATTTTCCATCAATATAAAATTCCTCAAAATTCTTCAAATTTTTCAAATATAGCAAAAAATAGGCAATATTTTCCTAAATAAAGCTCTAAGAGAAATAAAAATTTTTATATGTAATTAAGGCATTTCAGAAAATTTTTAGAAATAAACATTTTTTTGGTGGCAAAATTTTTTGTCCCGAAAAAGTCAATTTATAGGGGTGCATTTTTGAGCATTTTTAAAACTGATCCTTAGTGGTGTTTTTTTCGTTTTTTTGCTTTTGTGAAGAATTTGTTTGCAAATCCGCTGCCTTTTTTTGATCGTTTCCGTTAATGTTGGGGGTTATTTTGTGGTTGCCGTTTTTCTTGTGGCGATCGCGCCACAAATGGACCCGATCCCAATGTTTTTTTGTCCGCACAATTATGGGACTGATTTTTTTGAATATTAGCGCAACATCCAACGGACCGATACTTTACATGACGAGGTAAGCAACACCAACAATTACAGAGTCTTTTAATTTTTTTATTTCTTTTAATCTCAATTCAGCTCGGCGTACTGATTTTGTACATTTTTTCGGCGGCACCTATCGGCACGGCCGACCCCCCCCCCCCCCCCCACCCCTACTAAAACAGAATTCGCAAAAAAAAAATTGCATTTTTGAAAATCGAAATTCGGCAAAATTTCGAAAATCCATGGGAGCAATTTCCAACCCCGAATGCTGAGAAAAATAAATAAATATGGTTAAAAACGCTCATTTCATGCGAAAAATAAAGATTTACTATATTGTGAGCCATTTTTTAAAATATACTGATTTTTGATCCTAAAATTGATATTGTGTTTCCAATGTACAGATTTTTAAAAATTTTCGACAGCACTCCTGAATTACAGTCTTTTAATTTTATTATTCAATTATGTACAGAATAAATTTATTGTTTCAGTAGCACACATCGGAAGGCCTTCCATTTACACTTCCCTTTCGTGTTTGTTGGGATGGATTTAAAGAGTTTTCGTATTGACACGAAAACATCTAGTGATTGATTCACATTGCAGCGGCATGCTGCCCAGTGTCCACGCCCGGCCCTTCCCCTCTTCACTTCTCCAATCGCCTCCCTATTTCGGACCCCCATTTTCTATCCTCTTTGACTCTATTTATTATTTGCATAAATAAATATATTGTGTGTTAGCGACACAACAGTGGCGACGCCCGTGCCAGCTAAAGCGTGTGGTGAACTTAAAAAAGCGACACCCGCGGCCACCTTCACGTAACCGTAACACAATACATATTCCCCATCTGTCGTTAGCCAAGGGTTGTTTCTCTGTTCATCAGAGTAAAGCGAAAATTAGGTTCCACACGGCTGCAGTTGTGCAGGAACGTTATCGATTTTAATCGAGTAAAGCCAAAGTTGGAGTCATTCGTAATTTCTGGACTGTCATTCATCTCTCTTTCACCGAAAATATTTTCTTTGTGCTATCAAACTTGAAAAATGGCGACTAGAGAGGAGTTGAAGGCCCTTATGGAGGCCCAGCAAAAACAATTTTCTGACTTATTAAATGCATTGGTGTCTAAAAATGCGGCGCCAGTCGCCAATAATTCAGAATTGTATGCGCAAATCAACGGACAGGTCCCCGACTTTCGGTATGATCCGGAAGCTGACTCAACGTTTTCGCTTTGGTTTGAACGGTTTGGCGATTTCGTCCTTAAAGACGGACAGTCTCTTAGCGAGGATATGAAGGTTCGGTTAATTTTGGGTAAGCTTTCCCCAACCGACTATATACGTTTCGAGCAACAAATCCTTCCGAAAAAGCCAACCGGGTTACAATTTAATGAAGTCATCGCTCAACTTAAGGACTTGTTTAGTGACATTAAGTCCCGCTTTGTGCGACAGTTCGAGTGCTTCCAGCTTTGTTGCGCGCCGGCACAAAGCGTTCTGGATTTTGGAGCCACTGTCAATGCCAAATGCGAGCGAGCGGATATGAGCTTGAGCAAAGAGGAGATCAAGTGTATGATCTTTATTTCGGGTTTGGGCGATTCCCATAGGGACCTCCGGCACGAGTGTCTTCGACAAATGGAGAAAGGCCGTAGTGCGACGCCGCCCCGAACGATCAAATTGGAGACACTTTTGGAAGAATGCCGAGCAATTCAGTCTCAACAGAGCTCCTCGGCCGCACTTGGAAACCCAGGACAAGTGCATGCCATTCAGAGTAGGCCTCAAAAGTTAGGAGATGGGAGAGTCAAGAAGCCGCCACAAAATACAAATTTTCGGCAAAATTTGGGTACAAATTTTCGGCAAACTGCGGGCACAAATTTTCGGCAAAATTCGGGAAAATCTAATGGGAATAAAGAGTTTGGACAGAGGAACGACAGACAAAGCGATAGATCTCCGAGATCGGACGACCGGAAGTGTCCGCGTTGCGGAGGGAGACACTAGGAGATGGGAGAGTCAAGAAGCCGCCACAAAATACAAATTTTCGGCAAAATTTGGGTACAAATTTTCGGCAAACTGCGGGCACAAATTTTCGGCAAAATTCGGGAAAATCTAATGGGAATAAAGAGTTTGGACAGAGGAACGACAGACAAAGCGATAGATCTCCGAGATCGGACGACCGGAAGTGTCCGCGTTGCGGAGGGAGACACTTCACAGCGGACTGTCCCTATCCGGCTGGGGTCCAATGTCGTCATTGCGGCCAAGCGGGCCACATACGACCCGTTTGTCCGTCCCGTTGCTCTAATTTTCAGTCCCGAATGCAGTCCCATGCCGTTGTCTCCACGTTCAGCATTGTACACCCATGTCGGGAATGGATCATGGTGCCACTTCAAGTGAATGGGCAATTCATTCAATTGGCGGCGGACTCTTGCTCTCATTTGACAATTCTCCAGCAGTCCGTATGGGAAAGTTTGGGTAGTCCGACGTTTCAAAAAGCAGGTAAATTGGTGGGATCTTTTTCGGGGCATAAATTGAGGTTGTTGGGAAGCTTCGAGTGCAAAGTTAAGTTCCGGGATGTGGAATTAACACTGGAATGTTCAGTTACGAAAACCCAGGCACCCAGCATTATGGGATTGGACTGGATCGTACCGTTCGAGCAGGCCACGCAACTGGCCATTGCCACGACACTTCCCTCCCGACAAGCACCGACCGTCCATGCCATTCTGCAACCCACCGACGACCCAACCGAATTGGCGGAGCAAATGAAAAATTCTTTTCCCTCTGTGTTTCAGCCCGGTCTCGGTCATTGTACGAAGACGAAGGCGACTCTGCACCTCAAGGAACAGGCGAAGCCGGTGTTTTGCAGAGCGCGACCGGTGCCACATGGAGTTTTGGACGTCGTGGACAAAGAATTGGACCGACTCCTCGAAATCGGAGCGATCAAGCCGGTCGACTTTTCGCGCTGGGCAGCTCCGGTACTAGCGGTCCGGAAGAAAAGCGGTGCAGTTAGAATTTGTATTGATTTCTCTACGGGGTTAAATGAGGCGCTGGAGTTAAACAGGCACCCTCTTCCCCGAAGCGCGACGCTTATTTGCAGATGGAACTCGATGAAAGTTCTAAGTCCCTTGTTGGCATCAACACGCATCGAGGACTTTTCGCATACCAGCGACTTCCTTTTGGGAAATCCGCCCCCTCAATTTTTCAAAAGGTGATGGATCAAATGATCGCCGGGCTCCCGGGGGTGTTCGCGTACCTCGACGATGTGATCATCGCGTCGAATGATTTGGTGGAGCACACGGCGACATTGCGAAAATTGTTTGTCAAAATTCAAGAGTATGGATTCCGAATTCAGATGGAAAAATGCCACTTCTTGAAGAAGGAACTGAGGTTCTTGGGCCATATTGTCTCAGTCCAAGGAGTCCGCCCCGATCCAGCACGATCAGCGGCGATTCGTGACATGCCCCCGCCAACTGATCTCAGCACGCTTCGCTCATTTTTGGGCGCATTAAACTACTACGGTAGGTTCATTAAGGTGATGCGAGAATTGCGCGGTCCGTTGGACGTTCTCTTGAAGAAGGACACTCCGTGGGAGTGGGGAGAAGCGCAGCAGGCGGCTTTTGACAAGGCAAAAGAAGTGCTTCAGTCGGACTTACTGCTCACTCAGTATGATCCAACAAAACCGATCATTGTTGCAGCCGACGCGAGTCAATCGGGAATCGGGGCTACAATAAGCCACAAGTTTGCCGACGGCACCGAGCGAGTTATAGAGCACGCTTGTCGCGCGCTTTCGCCGGCTGAGCGAAATTATGCACAGATCGAACGTGAAGCCCTGGCGCTAATCTTTGCGTGTCAAAAATTTCACCGGATGATTTATGGTCGCAAGTTTACGTTGTTAACGGACCATAAGCCTCTTTTGGCTATTTTCGGGAACAAAAAGGGGATTCCCATTTATACCGCATCGCGATTGCAGCGGTGGGCCCTAATTTTGACAATTCGCGACCCTCGAGCCACTACCCGTGGATGCCGCCGAAGTGAGCGACCACACCGCTGCGGACGAGTTGTTACAGCAGGTGGTCACGTATGTTCGCTCGGGTTGGCCGCAAAAAGGGTTGGGCACCGAATTGATGCCGTATTTCTCGAGGCGTAATACGCTCAGCTGCGTGGGTGGATCCCTTCTAACAGGAACTCGAGTGGTGATTCCGCGTCCGTTGCGGCAGCGCGTACTGAAAACGCTCCATTTCGCCCATCCGGGCATGAATCGCATGAAAGCGTTGGCGCGCCAACACGTGTTCTGGCCAGGATTGGACCAAGAAGTTGAAGGCACTGTCCGAAACTGCCGCGAGTGTCAGCTCGCCGCAAAACTCCCTACCAAAGCGCCTTTGCGACCCTGGCCAACGCCAGACGGTATTTTCGGGAGAGTCCACATTGACTTTGCAGGTCCTTGTTGGGATGGCAACACGTATCTGATCCTTGTTGACGCTTTGTCCAAATGGCCGGAGATTATGCAGATGAATTCGACCACGGCTTGCAGCACCGCCGAGGCGTTGAATCAGGTGTTCCACCGGTACGGCTTCCCACGTGAACTCGTTTCGGACAACGGTCCACCATTTTCGTCCTTCGAATTTGCCACGTTCTGCAGGCAGAAGGGGATTAAGCATACTTTCTCGCCACCCTATCAACC
This sequence comes from Globodera pallida, assembly GCA_020449905.1. NCBI lineage: Eukaryota > Metazoa > Nematoda > Chromadorea > Rhabditida > Heteroderidae > Globodera > Globodera pallida. The sequence continues at coordinate 571,645 of JAIXHY010000016.1, forward strand.
GCACTGTAACGGTCAGGCAGAATGGATGGTGGACACATTCAAGCGTCAGGCTAAGAAAAATGGACATGTGAAAAACCAAAAATGGATTTCGGAGTTTCTCTTCGCTTATAGGAATACTCCCAGCCAAGTTTTAAACGGGTTTTCCCCAGCAGAATTGTTTTTGGTCGTTCCTTGCGCAGTTCACTATCGCTGCTCAAGCCTTCGCGCCCGGTCAACACGGAGGCGCACCGACAACAGTATCGCCAACACATGAAGCAACAATACGATCGTCGACATGGTGCCACGGAACGCCAGTTCCAAATCAGTGATTCGGTCCTCGCGTTGAGTTACGGTAACCGGAACAGACCGAGTTGGCTCGAAGGCAAAATAGTAGGCGGTAAGGCGTTGGTATGGAAAGTGCACATTCCGCTTTTGGGGACTACGGTCACTAGGCACAATAACCAATTGCGCCGGTTTACCCCATGTAGATCAGGAGTGGTTCCAAACGTTGACAGACCAGACGAACAACATTCGCCAAGGGTCCTCAACGAGCAACATTCGCCATTGGCTGCAACGCCTATTCGGCAACGGACCCCGAGCCCGCAACCAAACGTCCAAACCCCTCCACCGGCACCACGTCCACCAGTACCGCAGTACACCCCGCGACCACAACGTCAACGGCGACCACCTGTTCGGTTCTCGCCGAGTCAACGATGAAATTTGAAGGGGGAGATGTTGGGATGGATTTAAAGGGTTTTCGTATTGACACGAAAACATCTAGTGATTGATTCACATTGCAGCGGCATGCTGCCCAGTGTCCACCCCCGGCCCTTCCCCTCTTCACTTCTCCAATCGCCTCCCTATTTCGGACCCCCATTTTCTATCCTCTTTGACTCTATTTATTATTTGCATAAATAAATATATTGTGTGTTAGCGACACAACAGTGTTCAAACACATCGGTGGCAGCAGCAGCAGCTGCAGCACAACAGTCATGCCCATAATCGTTGGCAACATTTTCAAAGAGTACGCAACGCCCATTATGCGAGGAGTGCCGTCTGTTCGGCCAAGAACTGCCGCTGGAGGAATGCCAACGAAGCTCTTCATCAATAAAAAACTAACATCCTTTTAATGAAAAAATAAATTCCTTGTGCAACCATACTGGCAGCTAATGCATTAAGATAATTAGTGGGCATTAGTAATCCATTTGAAAGTTTTGCGATTGGAGAAGTCTCAAAAAAGTACATGGCCAAAAAACTTTAAAAGGTTCAAAAATAGTTTGAATGGTTTTAATTTTTAAAATAATAAAAACCTCTGAAAATACAAAAAATAAAGACAAATGGCCACCATATACAGCTGTCCATCCAGTGGCGGAGTGGTTAAAGTCTTAAATTGATTTTATTTGGTCTAGGTTCTAGCCCCTTCCGTTACAATCATTTTAATTTTTATTTATACTTTAATTAATGGTGTATTTTTCGTTTTTATTGCATTTTTGTTAAGGATTTTTTTGAAAAATAAATATGTGGTAAAACTCTGAAAAAGCTTAAAATATGTCAGTAAATATGTGCTAAAAAATACCCCCAAAATATGTTTTAATATGTGCTAAAAAGTCGCCCTAATTTAAAAATTTTTCAAAACAAATACTATTTCTCTCATGGTAAGGAATCCACAAAAAAAAATATGTTAAAACATAAAAATCCGGGCCCAGTTATGAGTGTTTTAGGACGGGCGGTTACGGTTAAGAAAATTGGTAACCGTGAGCTACTTTCACATTATTAAAAACATAAAATTTAGGCGGATTCAAGTCAGTCAAAAACATTTTATTTTTAATCGTTAGTTTAATTTATTTTTATTAAGTTTTTGTTTTCTTTTTCCCCTCGAATTTCCGTGTAAAATAGAAATGCACGTTTTTTTCATTTTGAGATTCTCGTTTGAAATTTCATCGGCCCTCATGTTCGGTCTCTACATAATAAAGACAAAAATATGGCAAATTTTCAAAATAATGGCATTTGCCATTAAAAAGGGCAATTTGAGATCCCTGCTTTCTAACTTTCCCCCAGTATTCTATCAGGCTCTGGAGTTACTTAAAAAGTCGGTATTTCCTTAATTTTCAAAAACCATTTTAAATTCTCAATTTTTATTTCTATTGACGAATTCGTAATTCAAATAACATATTTTCAGACTGTTCAGAATTTGCCGATTTGAATTTTAAAAAATCTTTTTTTTTCAAATTCGCTTTACTAGTGGTAGAGGTCGGAGGTGCTGATAGGCGCCGCCGGAAAAATTTTGAAGATTTTAACAAGGTTTGTTAAGAAATTTGCTCCAAAATTAACGTAAAAATGAGCAAGAGATCCAATGTTTTGATTAGGGTGGCACGGTACCGGGACTTTTGGGAAAAACCGGGACCGGGATCAAGATTTTCAACCGGGACCGGGACCAACCGGGACTTTTCAAGGGAGAAAATTTTTTCTTTGTAATGTTCAATGGTAAAATAAAAAAAATTTGTTGTTATTCAAAAATATCTTCCTTATTGTCTTTAACTTCAATTTTATCATCATCATTCTTTTTGCATGAGAGTGGAGGATGTCCGGCGGTGCCGAAAGGCGCCACCGGAGAAATTTTTACAAAGATTGGCAATCTTTGTTAAGAAAATTGAAGCAAAAATTCAGAAAGACGTGATGAATTTATTTCAAAAATTCTTGTATTTATTCTTTTTTTGCGCGCTTTTATTAAAAAATATTAGAATATTTATTTTAAAAATATTATTAATGAGGGGATGCCTATTTGAGTAAAGGGAAAATCAATAAATAAGTGCTTGCACTCAAGCGGGTTCGAACCCAACACATAACATGAGACTCACCAAAAAGATAAACCACTAGGCCATTGACTTACTAATGGAACATAAGTAAAAAAGATTGAAATTGTCGCTCGATGATGCCATCATTAGGGGTGTAAATTTAGTCCCGGTTGGTCCCGGTCCCGGCGGGACCAAAAAACCGGGACCGGGACTTTCAGATTTTAAAAAGTCCCGTCCCGACCGGGACCGGGACCTGAAAAAACCGGGGAATCCCGTCCCGGTCCCGGTCCCGTGCCACCCTAGTTTTGATAAAATAGCCTTATTCTATTGAAAATTTTGAATTACACAATGACAAATCATGATTTTTTCCGTTGAAATTACAAATATTTAAACTTCCAGCCAAATTTTCAATTTTCCAAGATTGATCGGTCATTTCCAAGGACTGCCCTCGGCATCCAAGGACGAATCACATCCCTGGTTTAGAATAAAATTTTTTCAAAAAATGTAAAAGTAAAATGCCAAAATATTTCTATAGCATATTTTCAAACTTTCTAAATCAGGATTCCAATCTCAAAATTTTTAAAATCCGCATCGGAGCATTAAAAAATACTCATTTGATACCTAAAATCCGCAAATTCGACATTTCTTTATTAAAACCCAAAATTTATGTTAACTTCGCTCATTTGTTATATATCGGTACAAACAATTGATTTGAGCAACTTCCTGCTGAGGCTAAACCCTCTGATTTGGGAGCCCTGGTTAAGAGATTTGCAACCAAAATTTTAAAAATACGGCATTTTTTGAAGCTTTTTAGTAATGAAAGAGCAGCGCCGATAGGCGCCGTGGCAAAATTTAAAAAAAAGATTTAAACGATACCTATTTCAAATGAAATGCCAAATTTTTAAAATAATGGCATTTGCCATTAAAAAAGGGCATAACTTTCCCCATTTATTCTATCCGGCTCTGGAGTTACTTAAAAAGTCGGGTTTTTCCTTAATTTTCAAAAACCGTTTTAAATTCTCAATTTTTAGTTTCTATTGACGTAATTCGTAATCAGCTTATAAATAACATATTTTCAGTCATTTTAGAATAAAATTTTTACCAAAAATGTAAAACTAAAAGGCCAAAATATTCCCATAGCATATTTCAAATTTTTTCTAAATCTAACAGAAATGTATAGAAATGGAATGGAATGGTGGGAATGCCAAATTTGCATAATCAATAAATGTAAAAAAACAATTAATGTTTCTTTGTGTCTGGAAACAGAGAAAGGAGACCCGTGATTTAGTGCAATAAAATGCCAAAACTGGAAACAGAGAAAGGAGACCCGTGATTTAGTGCAATAAAATGCCAATCTGAAAACAGAGAGAGGAGACTCGTGATTTAGTGCTATAAAATGCCAAAACTGGAAACAGAGAAAGGAGACCCGTGATTTAGTGCAATAAAATGCCAATCTGGAAACAGAGAGAGGAGACTCGTGATTTAGTGCTATAAAATGCCAAAACTGGAAACAGAGAAAGGAGACCCGTGATTTAGTGCAATAAAATGCCAATCTGAAAACAGAGAGAGGAGACTCGTGATTTAGTGCTATAAAATGCCAAAACTGGAAACAGAGAAAGGAGACCCGTGATTTAGTGCAATAAAATGCCAATCTGGAAACAGAGAAAGGAGACCCGTGATTTAGTGCAATAAAATGCCAAAACTGGAAACAGAGAGAGGAGACCCGTGATTTAGTGCAATAAAATGCCAAAACTGAAAACAGAGAAAGGAGACCCGTGATTTAGTGCAATAAAATGCCAAAACTGGAAACAGAGAAAGGAGACCCGTGATTTAGTGCAATAAAATGCCAATCTGGAAACAGAGAGAGGAGACTCGTGATTTAGTGCAATAAAATGCCAATTTAAAGGCTGAAAAATGAAGATTTTTTCATTTATATTTTTGTCTCATTTTAATCTTTAAGGTAAATAGGGTAAGTATCTGGTAAAATTATTTTTCATTTTTCTTTTTCTTTCACATTATTATAATTTTAAATTAGTAAGAACAAAAAACGAATCATTTAAATCTCTTTATCAGTGAATAAAAGTGCACTTTTTGTGATCGCTTCCATTTATTTATCCCAATCAGAGAGGACAAATTGCCTTTTTTTAGATGGAAAATGCCGGCTTTTTGATTTTTAACAGTAACTTTTGATTAATTTTATAAAGTTTATGATTTAGTAGAATTTTTAAAAAGTAACAGAAATTTTAATTTTTGAAAAAAATTTGAACTTTATTGCTAAAATTTTTTGAAAAAAGTACACCAAGTTTTCAATCTATTTGATGAATTGAGGTTAACTCAGTGCAAAGCTGCGAACGTTTATTAGCTATAAAAGGCTTAACGAATTATACTTAATAAAAAATATATTTTCTTTTGCATTTTTAAAAGCTTATTTCTGAAATCGCATTAAAATGCCGAAATTTGTTTTATTGCTTATCTCAATTTGGGTTTACCTAATTCTGCTCAGCAACTTGGGACTTGAAACTTCTGGATGGTAAATAATAAAAAAATCAGACTAAATACGTTTCGGTAACACATATTTAAAAATAATGTAATATGATTATTTTCATCATTACCTTTTATTTTTTAGTGGTGATGATCGTCCTCCAAAGACGGATTACGCTATTATTAGTCCTCCAAAAACGGATTATGGTATTATTTTTTAAATTGATGATTCAAAAAATAATATTCATGAGCATTTAATTTAAACTAATTAATATGCTTTTTTTATTCTTAATAATTATCGGTTTTTAATGTAATAAAAAGAAAATATTTATTTTAAGACGAGATGTGCAAAGGCTATGCTATGGAAGACTGTAATGGCAGTGCGCTTCACGCAAAAGGCGTTACGTGCGCATGGAATGCCAAAACAAGAGAATGCTTTGTATCATATATCAATTCTGGATGACAGAACGAATTTTGCAAAATTTGGTGTTATTTTTATGTTTAAGTGATCAGTGATGATCATTCATTGTTATTACCTATTTTCTTTGTTGATAAAAACTATTAATTTTATTTTTTCTTAAATTCATATAATAAAAATAAGTTAATCATTTTAAATAAAAAAATTCGAATAAAAACTGTTGCGCGGAAACCGCAATAAAGCAAGTTATGAGTCCTTCAAAGTTGACAGAAAACCATACGGGGGGTGGGCAATATTTGTGGGAATATTTTGAGGGTAAAAAGTTAGAATTTTCATTCGGATAATAAAAATTTTTATCAGATTTATTCACGGCGCCCAAGTGAGGCCTAAGCCAACTCAGCTGCCTCCTATGCCCCCACTCGGCCCATTTAGCTTCGTCACGCTCAATTGGACAACAAACCAACAGCCAAAAGTGTTCGAACGTGTACAAATGGTCGGTCTGTAGGACTCTGCTGGCCATTTCCATATTTGAATATGTAAACATTTCGCCAAAAGACAAAAGATCCTATTGATATTTCTTTCTAGGATTTTTGTTGTCTTTAATCGGTTCTCAATTTTCGTTATATTTTGGATTCGTCCTCTTTTGGATTTCTATTCCTTTTCCGATATTGATTTCTTTTGGGATCGCCTTCAAGTTTAATTATTTGTGACGTTTATTCTTTTCTTTATTGTTTTCATTGGGCTTTGGAAAATAAAGGAGATTTAAAGAAGCGGTGCGCAGTTTAAGCTCCGGACACGACGAAACTTCGTTAGTCCGACGTGGTGGACCTTAAACACGCCTCATGCGTGCAAAGCGAGTTACTCTACCAAGGTTTATTTTTTATTGAATTAGTCAGGAACGAAATTTTTTTGGAATGAGTCAAGGCAGTTTCAGCTCAAGTCTGTTTCTTGCGGAAAGCTGGGGGGTAAACCAGGGTAGAAGAGGCGAAGAAAGCTATCAGAGTCTCCCCGTGGCTCTGCAATGCGAAAATCCCAATTTTTCGATAAATGCAAATTTGAGTAGGGGCGCTCACCAGCCTCCTCAACAGATTTCAGTGGCCCAAAATCAAAATTCGGGTTGGTATGGGTCCGTCCAAAACCAAAGCGGCTTTCTCGTGGCCACTTCGTCTATTCCCATTTCTGGTGAAAACCGTCAGAGCCGGGTTGTAAGGAGAGTTACTGACCAAAATGAAGTGCTGCAGCAAGAAGGAATTTATTTGGCGTACCCGAGTAGTGGACAGCCCGGACAAAATCAGCTGGAAATTCGAAATCAAACGGTTGGGTACCCGAACAATCCGTTGGTCAGGCAAAACAGAGCGCCTTCTCGTTGCGCTCATCAACAAAATATAAGTTTTGGAGTTCAAGAACAAGGCGAATTTGGGGCGAATAGAGTGCTTCCTCTCTGCACTCCTGCCCAGCAAACTATGAATTTTGGAGTTGGTGAAGTACAGTGCGGAGTTGGCGCAACCAGAGCTGCTGGTGCTCAGGGAAGTTTTTATGGGTATATGGAAACCGCAGAAACTTCGGGTTCAATGCAATTCTATCCGATAAGTCAGCAGCAACTCCAACCCCAGGCATTCGCGTTGCCTCAGCCGGTTCAGAATGGTTATGTGCCGCAACAATGGCCAAACCAACAAACTGCGCAAGTCGCACAGACGGAAATCGAGTTGGAGTTGCAGAAAGTGAGGCTCTCCGGGCAGTATGCGAAGGTGATAAAAGAATTGTCGATGCAATAACTGATTTCTTTACTGCATTGGAGACGCACACTACCGAATGGCGGTCGGAAAAAATCGTAGAGGTGCTGCAGATCAAAGTGAAAGGGAAAGCCCGAAAAGAAATGGCCGCGGTGGTGTCAAGGGTTGGGAATACAATCTCCCTCGAAATTTTAAGGACGGAAGTCATAAAAGCTTTATATGGGGACGAAAGTCTTGAAACAAGAAGTCCACAGGACAGCGGGGTAGAGTCGATAGATCACTATCGATCAAGTGCGACGATTGAGGAGAACGTGTTTGGTGATAATGTTCAAGGTCAAAATGTCCAAATGTTGCAAAAAAGTCCCCCTCAGAAAAACTTTTTGGACAACCTTTCGAACGGGACATTTGGTCGAGAAATCGACGCTCCGAAGCAATTACCTCTAAAAATTTCTTTTACCACCCAGGAAATCAGTAAGTTTGTGAAAGGGGAAAGGATGAAGGGGAGTCCAATCAGCCCACTCCAAATGTTTTTTCCCAAAAACCTTACACCGAACACACACATGCTGAATATCTCGAGTTGTTCAGCGGGTTTAAACGGAGACTCAGCCGTGTCGAAAAGATGGAGCATGGAAGTGCACAGCGCTGCTAAGAATGTAGAGAATGGAGGTTGCAAAGAAAGTCGGGTTGATCAGCAGCCCCAGGGGGAAAGGAAACGGTCGGAAAAGGAAGAGACCTCACCCAAGAGAGCAACCGAGGAGAAAATTGAGGCTTTGGAAAAACAGCTTGTGTTGGTGTCCAAGGAAAGAGACAAGTTGAAGACGCTGGTGGAATCTTTTATTGGGGGGAAGGAAACAAACCGGAAGGCAAGGAAACGGGTAGCTCACAAATTCAGGCAGGTTTATCCCGTTGAAAAAACGGAAAAGAAATCGGTAGCTACAGGAAAAGGGGAGTTGGCAAAAAGTTCGACGCATGCTTCGAAGCCAAACATGGGGAAAAAAACCCCGGGCACTCAGGAAACCCCTCCAACCTGCGGTCTTAGTCCGTGTCCCGATTCGGTTAAGTGCCAGCAAAAGAAATCTGCTGAAGGAACTGTTCAGCCCAAAAGTGGCCAAAATGTCAGAAGAACGGGAATTGGGCGCGTATTCGTAAATGCGGCTCTCAAAAAGACCCAAGCAACGCCAAATTCGGTTCAAACGGTTTTCAATCATAAAAATTTGGGGTTTTCAAACAAAAATATCCGAAAGCAGGAGAAATTCTCTCCGACTCCGGCGAATTTACATCGAGGCGGCCGAGTATTCGTTAACTCGAGGTATAAAAAGCAATCGGAACGGAGTGAGCTATCGAGCGCAGCTCCAATCACTCCTCAAAATCTTTGGTGTTTGCATAAAACACCTCAGCTTCATTCAGCTTCCAAATGCAATTCGAAGCGCGAGTCAACATCCAACTCTCTCCCGAATCCAATTTTCAGGGTCTTCAGGCGACAGCTCCAACATGCCAGCCCCAACAAGTCGACGAGGACGCGACTTCCGAGGGCGCGGGGGAGGACGGACCAACCGCCGCTGAGGGCAGCGGCTTTCTGGAGGCGGGGGATGTAGGACTCTGCTGGCCATTTCCATATTTGAATATGTAAACATTTCGCCAAAGGACAAAAGATCCCATTGATATTTCTTTCTTTAGGATTTTTGTTGTCTTTAATCGGTTCTCAATTTTCGTTATATTTTGGATTCGTCCTCTTTTGGATTTCTATTCCTTTTCCGATATTGATTTCTTTTGGGATCGCCTTCAAGTTTAATTATTTGTGCCGGACACGACGAAACTTCGTTAGTCCGACGGGTCACACGTTCAAAAACCATATGGGCCTTGGCCTTGCAGCGGAATGGCTTCTTCATTTATTTTAAAATCAATGCCACTGGTGCTCAACGAATGTGCCAGAAGCCAACAGAATTTGTATTCTTTCGACAGCGACGGCACATTTTGTGGTCACAATGTGCGCGGTTGTATGTTCTACAAAGACGGCTCCTCGGCTGGGCCGTATGTCACCAAAAAGGGCGCATTCGCTGCGGGCGATGCCGTTGGGTTGTTTGTTGTCGGTTACGGATACAAAACGCACCCGAAATCCGGTTACATCCCATGATCGGAATTAAAAATCTGGACACAAATTAAAATTCTTGGAAAGCTCAATATAATATCATGATACAATTAAAAAATTATTTAAATTACCAAAATTCCAATGATTTAGTGGCAATATCGCAATTTCGCCATGTTTAGATACAACGAATTTGCGTGTCCATCAGGGCTGGACGTCACCGGTCCCTGAGTCCGCGTCACGCGTCAGCGTCATTTTTTTAGAAAGGCCAGTGACGCCGTCAGCGTCATACGTCATGACGCCGCTCAAAAACGGCGTCATTGGCGTCATCGGCGTCAGCGTCAGCGTCACTGGTTAAAATTTTTAATTTTTCAAAAATCCACTTATTTTTTAATTAACATTTTTTTATCCGATTTTGGACAAACCTGTCAAGAATAAGAAATACCTATGCTATTCCATCTTACCTAAATTTAAAAACTTCTAGCAGATACTTTTGTAAAAAAATCTTACTTCAACATTCTTAACCAGCCTTATAAATGTGGATTTTTTTTTTTGCAAATTTTAGGCACGTTTTACTAAGTGAATTTACTAAAACTTTCATTTTTCCCCAGCGTCACCTATCGGCACCAAAGATCACCGTTTTTAAAAATTTTGATGCAAATCTCTTAACTAATTAAGTAAAACTAAACCCAAAAACAGAATCGGCCTGAAAATTTACATAAATTACTTGAAAATTAATGAAAATTAAAATAACTAATTATTTTTAATAAACGTTTTTGAGAATAGAACAAATTCAAAAAAGTTGGCACAAGAAAAGACTGGCCATAAACCGAAAAAAACCGCTCGGTTAACCGGTGAAAAGTTCTAAACCGGTTACAAAAACCGGGTCTCTGAAAACCCGGTTAACCGAAAACCGGGGGTACCGGTTTTTAACCGGTACTGTCCTACCCTACTAGTGACGCAAAAATGACGCAAAATGCCAGTGACGCCGTCAGCGTCATACGTCATGACGCCGCTCAAAAACGGCGTCATTGGCGTCATCGGCGTCAGCGTCAGCGTCATGACGTCCAGCCCTGGTGTCCATCAGCATTTGTACCCGTTCGTCTCTCTGATGGATTGTGCCGATACGGTTCGTGGCCAATTTCGGCCCGCCCTTAAAATACAATCTTGAAGAAGAATCACAGTAAAAGTGATCAGGAATTTATTACTACTTATTCTGATCTAACCAAATCATTTTTACCTCTCTTTTTTGCAAATATGTATAAATAAAGCAAGTTGAGTTAAACTTTAAAGCGAGCAGCAATAAGACCCGACATTAAATTTTGGAAATTTAAAATCTGACCATTTCTCGGTCCAAGATTTCGGACGGTTCGGGCTCTAATTTAAACCATATTCCGGCCGAGATAGTGGCATCAAAAGGATAATAAAAAAGGCAAGAATTGTATAAAAAATTATTTATTTTAGCCATTCCTTGGAAAATCTTTTAACAAATCAAGTTCAAAATTTCTCGGCGGCACTTATCGGCACCGCCGACCTCCACACCCCTAGTAAAGCAGAATTCGAAAAAAAATGGATTTTTGAAAATTCTAAAATTAGCAAAACAGAGATCGCCATTTCACTAATATCCCATCAACGATGAATCATTTTTGTGAACGATTTTTTTGCTTTCGTAAAAAAGTAAATGGATGGAATGAATGAATGATTGGCTTCATTTTGGTCAAAATCATATTATCATTTTGTGTAAAATGCTTTCACAAACCATTAATTTATAACAAAAATGCTAGAATAATATTTTTTTAATTATTTATTTTATTTTTAGCCATTATGAAAGTTTGCGTCAATGCGATCATCCTCACCATCTCATTGTTGGCCGTGCTCAGTTTCAACGCCATAACCGGTAAATTATTGTCCCACAAAAGTATATACGGTATTATTTTGTTGTTATTTTTGGCGAATTTAACTACGATTAATATTTAAAAACTACACATTTGGGTATAAATTTCAAATATAAAAATATTAAAGTAATTTTATCACCTATATTTTTAATTTCAGGAATTAAATGCATAGAAGGCCTCTTCCGAGCTAAAAGTGGGCCAAATTTCTCTATAAAATGTACAAGAGACGGGCCGTGTTTTTCTGCTATGTGCTCATTTGGTACTGTAATTTTTGTAAATTATGATAAATAAATTTCGGGACGGGTTTCTCAATTTTTTCTCCCCCCCCCAAGCGGTTCCAATTATTCCATGTCGTTTAAAAATTTAAAACCCCTTTCGGACATTCAATTTTTTTAAAAGATTTTTAAATAATATATATATTTTTTAGATAATAAGGTCTTGACCATCTACAAAGGATGCAGTACAAAAGGAAATGAACCTGCCATGAAAAATCACTATACATCTATTTGTATTCATAATCCAGAAGGTGATGTTACTAGGCCTGGTGCATATCAAGCGATTTTCCAAGTTTGCAACAATGCTGATTTGTGCAATGAGCACCTTCTTAACCCGGTAAGTGTCAGGGGTTTACAATTGTCATTTAAAATCGGAAAATTTTGGCGAAAAAAACGCGTGGATGATCAGTTTTTTGAGTGTTTTTTCATGATGGGACTGATCACTTTTTTTTGGCTGATCTGTCTGGAAGGAAAGTTGTTGGATTCGAGAGGGTTTTCGATAATCCATTCGGAAACGTGTCAGGACAAAAGGCCAACCGGTTAAAAGCCAACTGGGCCAAAAATACAGCTGGACAACTTTCTAATTGCCGTATATTTTGTTTTCATATTTTTGAGACATAAATGGTGATTGTTGAAAAAAGAATTTTTGAAAAAATGTTTGAGTTCGGGTCCGGGGTTCGGAATGAATGCCAGATTATTCTACGCCTCCAAAAACTCCTATAAACACCTTTTTACCGTCTTTGAAAAAATTGCATTTTTGTCAAAAATGGCGGGGGGCTACAAACATAAGTATTACAATATTTCTGATAACTACGATTATCAAAAAGTCCTAATATTCAAATAATACGCCGAATTAAACCATGACCGCTTTTGGCTTAGTTGGCCTTTTGACCGGTTAGCCTTTTGTCCCAGCGCTCCGGAAAGGATCTGATCCACTTTTGGCAATCTCAATCAAGCATTTTAAGCCCACAACAACGTCCACGACAACGACGACAAAGCGCACGACAACGTCCACGACAACGACGACAAAGCCCACGACAACGCCCACAACACCGACGACAACGCCCACGACAACGTCCACGACAACGACGACAACGTCCACGACAACGACGACAAAGCCCACGACAACGCCCACAACAACGACGACAACGCCCACGATAACGTCCACGACGACAAAGCCCACGACAACGCCCACAACAACGTCCACAACAACGTCCACGACCACTACGACAAAGCCCACGACGACAAAGCGCACGACAACGTCCACGACAACGACGACAAAACGAACCCCGAAGACTACGAAAACGACGACTATACCAATTACAACAACTACAGTGGCCACAACTACAACTCCACAATATTTTTTCGGCTTTCAATTTGGACGTATTTATTTCAAATAATTTAAAAAATTAACAATTTATAAATAAAAAGTTTGCTTTTTAATTAACAATTTATTTTATTTCTAATAGATTTGGTCTTGTTGTTAGAAAAACAAATTTCAGCCAACAAAATTGAGCCACCCTGCGAAACGGATTGCTACTTTGGCATCCAGCTTGGACGTATTATTTTATTCGAAACAATTAACGTTTTTTTTTGATTTTTTTAAAAAATAAATGATTATATTCAAATTTTAGCTGTAAAAAAGAAGTAGAAGAACTGAACTCGGTCGGAATGATCGGACGATGAAAATGACGTTAAATCATAAAAGATTTTTTTTACCAATTATTTGCTCTGAATAAAGTTGAACAGAATTTAAAAAATGCAGAAAAGAAATAAAACTAACCTCTGGATTGTTTTAGTGTGACAATTGCATTCGAATTTTGCCGCATAGCTGTAAGAATGAAATGGCACGCCCCTCTTGATCAATGCCAAATTTTTTTCATTTTTAGAATTTGTCAAAAAAAGTTGTCAGTTCGTACCCGGCCGTTTCGCTCCCGGGTACGTTTCGCAACCAATCATTTTTTCATATATAATATAGACTCTAGATATTTTTGGAACGCCAATACACGACAAATATCGCTAACAATACTTGAAAAAGTAATAATGGCGTTTAAAACTTAAGCTAAAGAAAGCCCTACGAGATTTAAGCCTGTCCTAAAAAATGAGCAATTTTAGTTTTATAAGAGCCTAAACCTAAGCAAGCCTAAGCTTAAGCCTCTAAAGTGGCTTTGTTCGAGAGTCGTGTGTAAACGCACTCAACGTTTTAGGAAGACGCTAATATACCAAAACTACATCAAATTCTTTTTATAAATATGCGTGATCCTCAAAGCAAACTATGCGCTGCTAGATAATATTGTTAGCGATAATTTGTCGTGTATTGGCGTTCCAAATATATCTAGAGTCTATTAAGTCTATTATATATGAAAAAATGATTGGGTGCGAATCGTACCCGGGTGCGAAACGGCCGGGTACGAACTGAGTGGGTGCGAATTGGAGAGGAATTTCGGAAAGCGCTTCGTTTCGGTGCATTCATGATCGACTTTGATGGCATAGCACTTCAGATTGCCGCACTGGAAATCCGTCAATCCATTGGGACAAAGTGCATGAAACTGTGCAAGACAAAGGTGAAAAACTTTTACAAAATAGCCTTTTTCTTCTAGTAAGCCCAGACTTTTATTTTTAGCTCTCTGCCAAGGGAGGGTTTTCGCCGTAGGTGTTTTAACCCTCCCAGCCAGCTGGGCTCGACACTAGAGACTGGGTTTTTGAACAAACCCGGGTCAAGACTTTCCCGAATCAAAATCCTGGTTTTCAGGATATCCTGGTGCTTGATGCGGACCAGGATCCTGGTCTGAGTTCCCGGATCAGGATTTGGAAATGAGCAGGATCAGGATTCACCAGGATCAAAATCCTGGTTTTCCAGAATATCCTGATCCTGGTGCTTCGACGAAAATACCAGGATTCCGGATCAGGAGTCCTGGAAAAGCCTGTCCGGACACCGGTGCTGTCCGGTCTCTGCTGGACACACTCGCTTCTTTAGAGCTAGCCCTTCTTAATTGTTACATCTTTAAATCTTGAGCCGACAAAAAGTTTTACATAAGCCGTTTTTTTTGCTGGTTTCAATAGGAAAGAAAGGCTAAATCGAAAACCAACGCAAAAGTTTACAGGACTGGGAATTTTTGGAAACCGGAACCGGCTCATGCCGGTACCAGACCAACCGGGGGGACTGGGACCAAGATTTTCAACTGGGGCCGGGACTACCCGAGACTTTTTCAAAGGAGAATTTTTTTTTATTTGTAATTGCCAATAGTAAAACAAACTTTTTTTTATTAAAAAATATATTCCTCATTGTCTTCAACTTCTATTGTCTCATCTAGAGTAGTGCACGGTCGGTTTTAAACCGGGGGTACCGGTTTTTGGTTAGGCCGGTTTTGCGACCCTCGGTTTTCGGTTTCGGTTTTTGCCAAAGATGGCCAAAATATGCATTTTTAACAATTTTTTGCCATAATATGCTTCAAAATCAGCAAAATGCATATAATCCGTTCGCTATTTATTAACAATTGTCATTCTGTGGAACAATGAATGCCTTGGGGACACGAAGATTTCGTTGTTGGAGCGTGGATTCCCAACATATCTTCCGTTAACCGCCCAAAACAAATGCCCGTTTAAGTGCGAATACACCGCCAATCGGAGCTTGTAAGCAGCAAAAATTTAATTTTCATATTGTGATTATTTAGGGCTGCTATTTTTAGGAAGCAAAAAAAATCAATTTTGTTCGAGCTTGAGATTCTCGATTCAAATCTCGACCGACAAAATTAGGCTCGACCGAGATTTTTCGAGATTCTCCATTGATCTTTAAGACCGGTCTCTGCAACTTAGTCTATAATATATACATTTATCATTAAAGGTTCAACAAACAGTGAGGAATAAAAGGAAACTTGCTTTTCAAGCGGTCTCCCATTGTGATGTGAACTCGGCCCGTGATTTTTAACGAAAGCGCTGCAGGGCATGCTAAATTTTGATTTGTATGGCGGTTGTGGAGGCCGTAGCTGTGATAGTAATTGTTATAACACTGAAATGGGTACAAAAAACAATTTTTTTGTTTGTCATTATTAGAACCGGATTTTTATGTTTTAACATATTTTTTTGTGTGGATTCCTTACCATGAGAGAAGCCCAAAAATAGTATTTGTTTTGAAAAATTTTTGAATTAAAGCGACTTTTTAGCACATATTAAAACATATTTTGGGGGGGGGGGATGTATTTTTTAGCACATATTTTCTGACATATTTTAAGCTTTTTCAGAGTTTTAGCACATATTTCGCCATTTTTCAAAAATTCCTTAACAAAAATGCAATAAAAACGAAAAATACACCCCTATGGATCGACTTTTTAAAAATTTGCAAAAATGCACCCCTAAAAAATGACTTTATCTTGGACCAAAAATCCACACCCAAAGATCGACCTTTTCCCTAAAATTTTTTACTTTTGATATTTTTATAAAATTTTCCAAAACATATGAAAAATATTATATTTACAACTGTAGGAGCAAAATTAATAAAGATAGATGAATTTTGAAGGGTTTAAGCCTTTACCTAAATCAGTTGTTGAATAGAAAAAAAGGAGTTTAAAATACCTTTCCCCCAAGCCAGGGTGTTTAGGCCTAAGCTTAACGAGCCCCAGGACAGTGACATCGACGACGAGTAAGGGCGAAAAAAATGGCTTTGCCGCATTTTGCTCCCATCGCACTCCCGGCACTTGGGTGCCGTGAATAAATCTGATAAAATTTTTTATTATCTGAATAAAAATTCTAACTTGTTTACCCTCAAATATTTCCCGCAAATTTTGACCAAAAGGGTCCCACCCCCTCCCCCCTATGGTTTTGTGTCAACTTTGAGGGACTCATA
Organism: Globodera pallida; assembly: GCA_020449905.1. NCBI lineage: Eukaryota > Metazoa > Nematoda > Chromadorea > Rhabditida > Heteroderidae > Globodera > Globodera pallida. The sequence goes on from JAIXHY010000016.1 coordinate 588,150, forward strand.
ACTTGCTTTATTGCGGTTTCCGCGCAACAGTTTTTATTAGAATTTTTTTATTTAAAATGATTAACTTATTTTTAATAATGAATTTAAGCGTAAAAAACCAAATAATAGTTTTTATCAACAAAGAAAATAGGTAATAACAATGAATGATCATCACTGATCACTTAACATAAAAATAACACCAAATTTTGCAAAATTCGTTCTGTCATCCAGAATTGAACCTCTAAAAATTGTTTGCTACAATGCATTCTTCTTTATCGTCATCCCATACGCACGTAACAGATCCGCCGTACTTACCATAACCAAATTTTGCAATTTGTTCAAAAATTGAACTTTTAAGGATACCTATGCTGCTGTAACGCATCTTTGTGTATCTAGATTCCATGCGCACGGAACAGGGTCGCCGTTCGGACCGTGAATAAAATAGCCATTACATTTATTACGAGCCATGCCGTCGCACTGATTGACTTAATTTAAAATAATTTCTTTTTATTACATTAAAAACGATTATTATTAAGAATAAAAATAAATAAGCATATTAATTAGTTTAAATTAAATGCTCATGAATATAATTTTTTGAATCATCAATTTAAGAAATAATACCGAATTTCGTTATTGAAGGACCATCATCACCACTAAAAAATAAAAGGTAATGATGAAAAATCATATTACATTATTTTAAATATATGTTACCAAAACGTATTTACTGTAGTCTGATTTTTTATTATTTACCATCCAGAAGTTTCAAGTCCCAAGTTGCTGAGCAGAATTAGGTAGACCCAAATTGAGATAAGCAATAAAAGAAATTTCGGCATTTTAATGCGATTTCAGAAATAAGCTTTTAAAAATGCAAAAGAAAATATATTTTTTATTAAGTATAATTCGTTAAGCCTTTTATAGCTAATAAACGTTCACAGCTTTGCACTGACAAATGAGTTCACCTCAATTCATCAAATAGATTGAAAACTTGGTGAACTTTTTTCAAAAATTTTAGCAATAAAGTTCAAATTTTTTTCAAAAAAAATTTCTTTTACTTTTTGAAAATTCTACTAAATCATAAACTTTATAAAATTAATCAAAAGTTACTGTTAAAAATTCCAAAAAACCGGCATTTGAGGCAAGTTGTCCTCTCTGATTGGGATAAATAAATGGAAGGAATCCGACTAATCAGAAAATATTGAATTTCGATCACAAAAAGTGCACTTTTATTCACTGATAAAGAGATTTAAATGATTCGTTTTTTGTTCTTTAATTTAAATTACAAGTTAATAATGTGAAAGAAAAAGAAAAATGAAAATGAAAAATAATTTTACCAGATACCTACACCTTATTTCCTTAAAGATTAAAATGAGACAAATATATAATATGAAAAAAATCTTCAATTTTCAGCCTTTAAATTGGCATTTTATTGCACTAAATCACGCGTCTCTCCTCTCTCTGTTTCCAGATTGGCATTTTATTGCACTAAATCACGCGTCTCTCCTCTCTCTGTTTCCAGATTGGCATTTTATTGCACTAAATCACGAGTCTCCTCTCTCTGTTTCCAGATTGGCATTTTATTGCACTAAATCACGAGTCTCCTCTCTCTGTTTCCAGATTGGCATTTTATTGCACTAAATCACGAGTCTCCTCTCTCTGTTTCCAGATTGGCATTTTATTGCACTAAATCACGCGTCTCTCCTCTCTCTGTTTCCAGTTTTGGCATTTTATTGCACTAAATCACGGGTCTCCTCTCTCTGTTTCCAGATTGGCATTTTATTGCACTAAATCACGAGTCTCCTCTCTCTGTTTCCAGATTGGCATTTTATTGCACTAAATCACGAGTCTCCTCTCTCTGTTTCCAGTTTTGGCATTTTATTGCACTAAATCACGGGTCTCCTCTCTCTGTTTCCAGTTTTGGCATTTTATTGCACTAAATCACGGGTCTCCTCTCTCTGTTTCCAGATTGGCATTTTATTGCACTAAATCACGAGTCTCCTCTCTCTGTTTCCAGTTTTGGCATTTTATTGCACTAAATCACGAGTCTCCTCTCTCTGTTTCCAGTTTTGGCATTTTATTGCACTAAATCACGGGTCTCCTCTCTCTGTTTCCAGATTGGCATTTTATTGCACTAAATCACGAGTCTCCTCTCTCTGTTTCCAGTTTTGGCATTTTATTGCACTAAATCACGAGTCTCCTCTCTCTGTTTCCAGTTTTGGCATTTTATTGCACTAAATCACGAGTCTCCTCTCTCTGTTTCCAGATTGGCATTTTATTGCACTAAATCACGGGTCTCCTCTCTCTGTTTCCAGATTGGCATTTTATTGCACTAAATCACGAGTCTCCTCTCTCTGTTTCCAGATTGGCATTTTATTGCACTAAATCACGGGTCTCCTCTCTCTGTTTCCAGATTGGCATTTTATTGCACTAAATCACGAGTCTCCTCTCTCTGTTTCCAGATTGGCATTTTATTGCACTAAATCACGAGTCTCCTCTCTCTGTTTCCAGTTTTGGCATTTTATTGCACTAAATCACGGGTCTCCTCTCTCTGTTTCCAGATTGGCATTTTATTGCACTAAATCACGAGACTCCTCTCTCTGTTTCCAGTTTTGGCATTTTATTGCACTAAATCACGGGTCTCCTCTCTCTGTTTCCAGATTGGCATTTTATTGCACTAAATCACGAGTCTCCTCTCTCTGTTTCCAGATTGGCATTTTATTGCACTAAATCACGAGACTCCTCTCTCTGTTTCCAGTTTTGGCATTTTATTGCACTAAATCACGGGTCTCCTCTCTCTGTTTTCAGATTGGCATTTTATTGCACTAAATCACGAGTCTCCTCTCTCTGTTTTCAGATTGGCATTTTATTGCACTAAATCACGAGTCTCCTCTCTCTGTTTCCAGATTGGCATTTTATTGCACTAAATCACGAGACTCCTCTCTCTGTTTCCAGTTTTGGCATTTTATTGCACTAAATCACGGGTCTCCTCTCTCTGTTTCCAGATTGGCATTTTATTGCACTAAATCACGAGTCTCCTCTCTCTGTTTCCAGTTTTGGCATTTTATTGCACTAAATCACGGGTCTCCTCTCTCTGTTTCCAGATTGGCATTTTATTGCACTAAATCACGGGTCTCCTCTCTCTGTTTCCAGATTGGCATTTTATTGCACTAAATCACGAGTCTCCTCTCTCTGTTTCCAGATTGGCATTTTATTGCACTAAATCACGGGTCTCCTCTCTCTGTTTCCAGATTGGCATTTTATTGCACTAAATCACGGGTCTCCTCTCTCTGTTTCCAGATTGGCATTTTATTGCACTAAATCACGAGTCTCCTCTCTCTGTTTCCAGATTGGCATTTTATTGCACTAAATCACGAGTCTCCTCTCTCTGTTTCCAGTTTTGGCATTTTATTGCACTAAATCACGGGTCTCCTCTCTCTGTTTCCAGATTGGCATTTTATTGCACTAAATCACGGGTCTCCTCTCTCTGTTTCCAGATTGGCATTTTATTGCACTAAATCACGAGTCTCCTCTCTCTGTTTCCAGATTGGCATTTTATTGCACTAAATCACGAGACTCCTCTCTCTGTTTCCAGTTTTGGCATTTTATTGCACTAAATCACGGGTCTCCTCTCTCTGTTTCCAGATTGGCATTTTATTGCACTAAATCACGAGTCTCCTCTCTCTGTTTCCAGATTGGCATTTTATTGCACTAAATCACGAGACTCCTCTCTCTGTTTCCAGTTTTGGCATTTTATTGCACTAAATCACGGGTCTCCTCTCTCTGTTTCCAGATTGGCATTTTATTGCACTAAATCACGAGTCTCCTCTCTCTGTTTTCAGATTGGCATTTTATTGCACTAAATCACGAGTCTCCTCTCTCTGTTTTCAGATTGGCATTTTATTGCACTAAATCACGAGTCTCCTCTCTCTGTTTTCAGATTGGCATTTTATTGCACTAAATCACGAGTCTCCTCTCTCTGTTTTCAGATTGGCATTTTATTGCACTAAATCACGAGACTCCTCTCTCTGTTTCCAGTTTTGGCATTTTATTGCACTAAATCACGAGACTCCTCTCTCTGTTTTCAGATTGGCATTTTATTGCACTAAATCACGAGACTCCTCTCTCTGTTTTCAGATTGGCATTTTATTGCACTAAATCACGAGACTCCTCTCTCTGTTTCCAGTTTTGGCATTTTATTGCACTAAATCACGAGACTCCTCTCTCTGTTTCCAGTTTTGGCATTTTATTGCACTAAATCACGGGTCTCCTCTCTCTGTTTTCAGATTGGCATTTTATTGCACTAAATCACGAGACTCCTCTCTCTGTTTCCAGTTTTGGCATTTTATTGCACTAAATCACGAGTCTCCTCTCTCTGTTTTCAGATTGGCATTTTATTGCACTAAATCACGAGACTCCTCTCTCTGTTTCCAGTTTTGGCATTTTATTGCACTAAATCACGGGTCTCCTCTCTCTGTTTTCAGATTGGCATTTTATTGCACTAAATCACGAGACTCCTCTCTCTGTTTCCAGTTTTGGCATTTTATTGCACTAAATCACGAGTCTCCTCTCTCTGTTTTCAGATTGGCATTTTATTGCACTAAATCACGAGACTCCTCTCTCTGTTTCCAGTTTTGGCATTTTATTGCACTAAATCACGAGACTCCTCTCTCTGTTTCCAGTTTTGGCATTTTATTGCACTAAATCACGGGTCTCCTCTCTCTGTTTTCAGATTGGCATTTTATTGCACTAAATCACGAGACTCCTCTCTCTGTTTCCAGTTTTGGCATTTTATTGCACTAAATCACGGGTCTCCTCTCTCTGTTTCCAGATTGGCATTTTATTGCACTAAATCACGAGTCTCCTCTCTCTGTTTCCAGTTTTGGCATTTTATTGCACTAAATCACGGGTCTCCTCTCTCTGTTTCCAGATTGGCATTTTATTGCACTAAATCACGAGACTCCTCTCTCTGTTTCCAGTTTTGGCATTTATTGCACTAAATCACGGGTCTCCTCTCTCTGTTTTCAGATTGGCATTTTATTGCACTAAATCACGGGTCTCCTCTCTCTGTTTCCAGATTGGCATTTTATTGCACTAAATCACGAGTCTCCTCTCTCTGTTTCCAGTTTTGGCATTTTATTGCACTAAATCACGGGTCTCCTCTCTCTGTTTTCAGATTGGCATTTTATTGCACTAAATCACGGGTCTCCTCTCTCTGTTTCCAGATTGGCATTTTATTGCACTAAATCACGAGTCTCCTCTCTCTGTTTTCAGATTGGCATTTTATTGCACTAAATCACGGGTCTCCTCTCTCTGTTTTCAGATTGGCATTTTATTGCACTAAATCACGGGTCTCCTCTCTCTGTTTCCAGATTGGCATTTTATTGCACTAAATCACGGGTCTCCTCTCTCTGTTTCCAGATTGGCATTTTATTGCACTAAATCACGAGTCTCCTCTCTCTGTTTCCAGTTTTGGCATTTTATTGCACTAACTCACGAGTCTCCTCTCTCTGTTTCCAGTTTTGGCATTTTATTGCACTAAATCACGGGTCTCCTCTCTCTGTTTCCAGATTGGCATTTTATTGCACTAAATCACGAGTCTCCTCTCTCTGTTTCCAGTTTTGGCATTTTATTGCACTAACTCACGAGTCTCCTCTCTCTGTTTCCAGTTTTGGCATTTTATTGCACTAAATCACGGGTCTCCTCTCTCTGTTTCCAGTTTTGGCATTTTATTGCACTAAATCACGGGTCTCCTCTCTCTGTTTCCAGTTTTGGCATTTTATTGCACTAAATCACGGGTCTCCTCTCTCTGTTTCCAGATTGGCATTTTATTGCACTAACTCACGAGTCTCCTCTCTCTGTTTCCAGTTTTGGCATTTTATTGCACTAAATCACGGGTCTCCTCTCTCTGTTTTCAGATTGGCATTTTATTGCACTAAATCACGGGTCTCCTCTCTCTGTTTTCAGATTGGCATTTTATTGCACTAAATCACGAGTCTCCTCTCTCTGTTTCCAGATTGGCATTTTATTGCACTAAATCACGAGTCTCCTCTCTCTGTTTTCAGATTGGCATTTTTATTGCACTAAATCACGGGTCTCCTCTCTCTGTTTTCAGATTGGCATTTTATTGCACTAAATCACGAGTCTCCTCTCTCTGTTTTCAGATTGGCATTTTATTGCACTAAATCACGGGTCTCCTCTCTCTGTTTTCAGATTGGCATTTTATTGCACTAACTCACGAGTCTCCTCTCTCTGTTTTCAGATTGGCATTTTATTGCACTAACTCACGAGTCTCCTCTCTCTGTTTTCAGATTGGCATTTTATTGCACTAAATCACGGGTCTCCTCTCTCTGTTTCCAGATTGGCATTTTATTGCACTAAATCACGAGTCTCCTCTCTCTGTTTCCAGTTTTGGCATTTTATTGCACTAAATCACGGGTCTCCTCTCTCTGTTTCCAGATTGGCATTTTATTGCACTAAATCACGAGTCTCCTCTCTCTGTTTCCAGATTGGCATTTTATTGCACTAAATCACGAGTCTCCTCTCTCTGTTTCCAGATTGGCATTTTATTGCACTAAATCACGAGTCTCCTCTCTCTGTTTCCAGATTGGCATTTTATTGCACTAAATCACGAGTCTCCTCTCTCTGTTTTCAGATTGGCATTTTATTGCACTAAATCACGAGTCTCCTCTCTCTGTTTCCAGATTGGCATTTTATTGCACTAAATCACGAGTCTCCTCTCTCTGTTTCCAGTTTTGGCATTTTATTGCACTAAATCACGGGTCTCCTCTCTCTGTTTTCAGATTGGCATTTTATTGCACTAAATCACGAGTCTCCTCTCTCTGTTTTCAGATTGGCATTTTATTGCACTAAATCACGGGTCTCCTCTCTCTGTTTTCAGATTGGCATTTTATTGCACTAACTCACGAGTCTCCTCTCTCTGTTTTCAGATTGGCATTTTATTGCACTAACTCACGAGTCTCCTCTCTCTGTTTTCAGATTGGCATTTTATTGCACTAAATCACGGGTCTCCTCTCTCTGTTTCCAGATTGGCATTTTATTGCACTAAATCACGAGTCTCCTCTCTCTGTTTCCAGTTTTGGCATTTTATTGCACTAAATCACGGGTCTCCTCTCTCTGTTTCCAGATTGGCATTTTATTGCACTAAATCACGAGTCTCCTCTCTCTGTTTCCAGATTGGCATTTTATTGCACTAAATCACGAGTCTCCTCTCTCTGTTTCCAGATTGGCATTTTATTGCACTAAATCACGAGTCTCCTCTCTCTGTTTTCAGATTGGCATTTTATTGCACTAAATCACGAGTCTCCTCTCTCTGTTTCCAGATTGGCATTTTATTGCACTAAATCACGAGTCTCCTCTCTCTGTTTCCAGTTTTGGCATTTTATTGCACTAAATCACGGGTCTCCTCTCTCTGTTTCCAGATTGGCATTTTATTGCACTAAATCACGAGTCTCCTCTCTCTGTTTCCAGATTGGCATTTTATTGCACTAAATCACGAGTCTCCTCTCTCTGTTTCCAGTTTTGGCATTTTATTGCACTAAATCACGAGTCTCCTCTCTCTGTTTCCAGATTGGCATTTTATTGCACTAAATCACGAGTCTCCTCTCTCTGTTTCCAGTTTTGGCATTTTATTGCACTAAATCACGAGTCTCCTCTCTCTGTTTTCAGATTGGCATTTTATTGCACTAAATCACGAGTCTCCTCTCTCTGTTTTCAGATTGGCATTTTATTGCACTAAATCACGAGTCTCCTCTCTCTGTTTCCAGTTTTGGCATTTTATTGCACTAAATCACGAGTCTCCTCTCTCTGTTTTCAGATTGGCATTTATTGCACTAAATCACGAGTCTCCTCTCTCTGTTTCCAGTTTTGGCATTTTATTGCACTAAATCACGAGTCTCCTCTCTCTGTTTCCAGTTTTGGCATTTTATTGCACTAAATCACGAGTCTCCTCTCTCTGTTTTCAGATTGGCATTTTATTGCACTAAATCACGAGTCTCCTCTCTCTGTTTCCAGTTTTGGCATTTTATTGCACTAAATCACGAGTCTCCTCTCTCTGTTTCCAGATTGGCATTTTATTGCACTAAATCACGGGTCTCTCCTCTCTCTGTTTTCAGACGCAAAGAAACATTCTTCCCCATTGTTATGCAAATTTGGCATTTTCACCATCCCATTCCATTTCTATACATTTCGGTTAGATTTAGAAAAAATTTGGAAAAATATGCTATGGGAATATTTCGGCCTTTTACTTTTACATTTTTGGTAAAAATTTTATTTTAAACAGTCTGAAAATATGTTATTTGAATTACGAATTCGTCAATAGAAACTAAAAATTGAGAATTTAAAACGACCCAACTTTTTAAGTAACTCCAGAGCCGGATAGAATAAATGGGGAAAGTTAGACACAGCAGGGATCTCAAATTGCCCTTTTTTAATGGCAAATGCCATTAATTGAAAATTTGCCATTACATTTGCGATTTCTCCGCTTTTCTAGCAAAAAAACTAAAACAATTTTGTTTTGGTTTATTTGGGTTAAATTAGAGCACAACCCAAAACCAAAACCCAAAATTTTTTGTTTTTGTTTGCCAAATTTTACTTTGTTTTTTTGGCGACAAATTTTAAAACAATTATTTTTGTCTTTATTATGTAGAGACCGAACTTGAGGAACGATGAAATTTCAATCGAGAATCTCAAAATGAAAAAAACGTGCATTTCTATTTTACACGGAAACAAGGGGAAAAAGAAAACAAAACTTAATAAAAATAAATTAAACTAACGATTAAAAATAAAATGTTTTTTGACTGACTTGAATCCGCCTAAATTTGATGTTTTTAATAATGTGAAAGTATATTTACAGGTATGCTCACGGTTACCAATTTTCTTAACCGTAACCGCCCGTCCTAAAACACTCATAACTGGGCCCGGATTTTTAGTTTTAACATATTTTTTTTTGTGGATTCCTTACCATGAGAGAAGCCCAAAAATAGTATTTGTTTTGAAAAATTTTTGAATTAAAGCGACTTTTTAGCACATATTAAAACATATGTTGGGGTTATTTTTTAGCACATATTTACTGACATATTTTAAGCTTTTTCAGAGTTTTAGCACATATTTCGCCATTTTTCAAAAAATTTCTTAACAAAAATGCAATAAAAACGAAAAATACACCCCTATGGATCGACTTTTTAAAAATTTTCAAAAAACGCACCCCTAAAAATTGACTTTTTCACGACTAAAAATTCTGCCACCAAAACAAAAATTTTTTTTTAAATTCCACATTTTAAAAAATTTTTCTGAAATCCTTTAATTTACATATAAAAATTTTCTTTTTCTTTTTACTTCAATTAGGACCATTTCTTGAAAATTTATTAAATTTTTGAAAATTTTATGAATAAACTGACTATTTTTTGGCCATTTTGGCACATATTTTATCACAGCCTTTTTGCAATTTTTCTTGCTTAAGTAGAGCCTTACTGATTGATAATTTTCACAATTTTTTAAGCCATTTTTGTTATTTTACACACATTTTTTCAAGCCTATTTTTGCTTATGAACCCGGTTTTTGGAGCCTATTTTAGGCACCTATTTTGAGGTTCTTAATGGGTAACATTTTATTTAATTTTTTTTTATAAAAAAAATTTTGTATTTAAGATAAACATTTGTTCTATTTTGCTTTTGAAAATTCGGTGTGTCCACAATATATAACAGAGAAATTTTGGCGTTCACTGCGCAAGCTGACCATTCCAGTTGTGTTACACCGTGCCGTATTTTCAGGTGAATGCCATTTACCAGAAACGAATTTGGAACATTTTGGCGAAATTTGCTCCCTTTTTTGTACCAATTTTTTGACTAAACTATGCTTGAAGGCGCCGCCTTTTGGCACCATGGAACTTTATCATTAAATAATAGCAAAAACAACGAGAATTTTTTGCATAATTAAACAATCCCTTAAAAGGATTGTTTTTAGGGGTGCGAGAATGCCCTATCTTTATGGCAAATGCCTTAATTTTAGACATATTTCCATACCTGCCATAAGTGTGCCATATTTTATGTAGAACTTTATTTCTTATTTCTGAAAAAAACTGAGGATTTCCCGAAAATATAGGCTTCTTGATTTACGTTAAAATCGTCAAAAATTTTTTGTTGCTTCAGGCATTGATATTCCGCCAAACGCATTTATCGCCGCTGATGATTTTGGCACATTAAAGGAATTGGCACAATATCTCATATCCGTTCAAAATGACACTGAGCGACATTTAAAGTATTAAAATATATAAACAATAAAATATTGTCTATCCAAAAAATGCCAAAATATGCCATAAATGCCGTAATATGCGCCAAACTTGAAAATTCAAAAAGTCGTCAAAAATGCCGAAATAGGGTTTTAGGTCCGAATGGCCTCGTTAAAACGACGAAATTCTGACTAAAACATTTTTTCGTGCATAACTTTCCAAAACAAAGCTGGAGAAAAATAGGTAAAAACCTAAAAGTATCAGTCTTATTAATTAGACGTTAAGAAGAAAAAAATTAAGTTTTAAGCAACAATTAGTGTACTAGAATGCCATTCTCGATGCATATTTCGGCATTTTTGGCAATTTTCGTGCATATCGATCCGGTCTCTAACAATTACTAAAATTTATGTTTAAAGGTTTGCTTTCCCGATTAAAAACAACTATAATTTAATTACTTTTTGTATTAAATGTTTATTGCCCTCAACAAATTGCGTTTGCCAACAAATATTTGCAATTAAAAATAATAAAAAATATTTATTATTGACATAAAAATCATTATTAAAATTATAATAAGCGATTTGGAATTTATTGGCACTCGGGAGAATGAATATGCGCAGCCTCATATATGTTAAGTGATTTTATTATAGTGACTAAAAACGTTTAATACGGCGGATCGATCGCCAAAAATCGTTAATGAGCTGCGAACTATTAAGAAGAGTCCGCCCGTTTCTCCCACTAATGACTAATGAAATTTGCGAAAGTTTGTCGGTATTAAATATTTTTGTTTAAATTTTATTCTAAATTTTCTCAGAATTTGGAGAGGTCGTATAGAAAAAGAAGGCAATCTACGCAAGAAAAATAAAATAAAAAAGCCATGGAACATTTTCCAAAAATAAAACTTTCTTAAATCAAAATTGCAAGCAAACAAACATAGCATACATAGGTATTCAACAACAACAAAATGAAATAAAACAGAGTTCGGCTCGTGCAGACAATTCCCAAGGACAGACATGCTGATTTTCAAGGACATAACAGAAATTTTGGCGACATCCAAAGACGACGCTCAAAAATGTTCTCCAAAATCAATTTTAGGGGTCAAATTTTATGTTTTAGACCAGAGTCATCTAAGCTTGGATTTTGTTGATGGTGGGTCCGCGGCGCCGACAGGCGTCGTCGGGAAATTTTTTAAAATAATTTTTAACATTTTTGAGCGGAGCACTCAGAGCAACTTGTTTTCAATCATCACAAAATTTTTCGATAAAGAAAGTAAAGACAATTAGGTAATCTTTATGTATGAATGTTAAAATATAATGCACATTGGGAAAAATTGCGGAATATGGGTACCTCCCCCAAATTGGACAAATATTCGATCCATTCTAATCCTTGTTAGGGCCATAATTTTTTTGATATTTGTCCAATCGCAAAGCTTTAACTTAAAGTTAGCTTCAACTATTCGAGCTCTTTCGAATGGCTTTAAGAATTTCTGAATCGGTTAAGGTTGAAGCAACGTTTTGATGCGAGGTACCCATATTCCCGAATATCCCTGGGAGGGATGAAGATGATGAAAAACAAAATAACACACAAAGTAATGGTTTTTTTGGGGAATTTCATTCTCTGACAAGCCGAACATTTTGTCAAGAAAGGAATGAGGGCGAGAAAATGCTGACCATTAAGTAACCATGGGTGAAGATGGCCGGCGAGAGCATTACGGGCGAAAAGATGGCACCGCCGAGAGTTTGGTGCGAGACGATGTCGGGCGAGAGGACTTTGGGGATGAGTTAATAATAATTTTTTGTATTAAAAAAAAGATAAATTGTAGAGACAAGATTTTTAGGGGTTAACCTTTTTGTTGTTGTTGCGAATAGGGTTTGACGTGAGAAACCCAGAAATAGCATTCATTTTGAACAAATTTTGAATTAGAGCGACTTTTTAGTCCCTAAAACTCCCGATTTCGGCCTTTTTGAGAATAAATCAATGTTTCGCCATTTTCCCTTTTTAGTCCCAATTTTGGCACTTTTTGCCCAAAATTTCTTAAGAAAAATGCAATATTTTAGGCATTTTATCCCAAAATTTTCAATATTTATTTTTCCCAGAATTTCCTAAGAAAAATGGAATAAAAACGAAAATGTATTAATAAAGATAGACGAATTTTGAAGCTTTTCACGGAAAATTTGTTAAGTCAATATTTGAGGGTTTTAAGTCTTAAAAATCTCGTCTCTAGTGATTTGTGCCATTTTGTACTTACTGAGGGGACTCAAAATGCTTGGCGCCAGCGCGAACGGGTTCAGAATGCTTGGATACATGGCCTTTTTGTTGAAGATACATTTACACATTTATGATTGTTTTTTTAATGCCAAAAAAATTAAAATTTAATTATCGGATAAGCCTAATTTTTTATTACTATTCGTCTACGGTTTGAGATTCAAACATAAAAAACTTTGGCATACCCCCGGTGACAGGATGAAAGGAGTGAGGATAACCTGAAAGAAAGGCAAAAGTTGCTGAAAATTTTATATTCAGAAATTCACCGGATTCAGAATGAACGCCCCCAGAAGACCGGGACTAAAAATAAGAGTTAAATTGGTTCTAAATTCTGAAATTTAACCTCAAAATGGTTGGGTTGGCCAAATATGGGGACAAAATTGCTGGGCTCATTCTGTACAAAATGATTTAAATATTTAAAATTCGGCTTACATCGAAGGGCTGAGAATCGCTGGTCTAAACAAAATGAGAAAGTTGGACAATCATTTTGGATCAACAAATAATAATTGTTGATTTAAGCTTCAAAATAGTGTTCATATAAATTAAATTACTTGAAGATGCTAGGTGAGAGAATGCCCGGCGAAAGACTGAAATTGGCAGGGGGGGGAGTGAATTTTAAGAAAATTCATCGTAGGAGGGGGGACCCTCACGCACATCGATGGGCCCAAAATGCTCGGGCTAAAAAATTGGAACGATTTAGCAAAGGATCAATCGATTGATCAACCAAAGGCCAACAACCTGAAGCTGCTTGGTGACAGAATGGTAGGCCCAAGCACAGAAAGGCCATGGGACGGGGCAAAAGCAAACGGTGACAAAATGGTCGGCTCATTCACGCGAGTCGCGAAGGTTCGCTTGACGCGTCGCCAGTCCTAATATGACAGTGGACCTGTGCCTAAGGCTGTTCGAGAGTCTCGACTTGAGAAATTTCACGGTTTTTTCGGTCTCGGTCTCGAGTCTCGGTGTTATTTTTCGGTCTCGAGTCTTGGTGTCATTTTACCGGTCTCGGTTTCAGTAAATTTCATGTCTCGAACAGCCCTAATTGTGTCATAATTAAGGGTAGGATTTTTAATTCCTAAAACCCGAAAAAAAGTTAATTCAAACGTTCAGGAACTAAAAATCCGTTCCCTAGTCATGATCACTGTTTGCATGACCCCTTTAAGATTTGTGACCCTGATCAATAAAACCCCCAGCTTGTGGGCATCCAAATAATGTGCAGAATCGGTTTTTCCCTTTTCCTGCTGGAGATAGTTCAAAGTAGGGTTAAGCCCCGACCCCTCGGGGGCGGAAAAAGTCGTGGTCGGGGGTTTCGTCCCCGACCAAAAAGTCGGGGTTCGGGGTTTTTCCCAGCAAAAACCCCAAAAAATTTAAAAAAGTTAGGGTCAGGGACGAAAACCCCGACTAAAAAAAGTCGGGGTTCGGGGACGGGGCTGAACCCTAAGTTCAAAAGATGAATTTGGATCCGCAAAATTATGGTCATGATTTTGAGTGCCGGTTTTGTAAATAAACTTTTTTTGGTTTGCCGCTGGCACTGCTCGACGACGACGCAATCTGTTCGATGGTCGCCCACAGAGCCAACTCTTTCTCTTCCAGGCTCATTCGGTCATAAGCATCGAACTGTTCCATGTCCGGAAGCTTCGACAAATCAACAGCTACAATTTTAAAAAAAAAATCGTTTTTATTTTTAACTGAACCCTCCCCCCTCCAGCCAGTTCACACCAGGGATAGGCGCCGAGTCGGCGGTGCCGACAGGCGCCGCCGAAAAAATTTTGAATTTTTGACTCAATTTGTTAACAGATTTGCAACCAAAATTTTAAAAATGCTAATTTTTTGAAACTTTTTGGGAATGATTAGGAAAATATCTATAAATTGCAAAAAATCAGCATTTTATAAGGTTTTTTGAGCGATGTTTTTTGTTTTTCGACTAAGAATCAATAAAAAGATTAATTATTAAATTAAAAAAAGAAATGCGTTTTCCCTCGGAGTAGAACTCCGATGTATAAGTTATGACAGCGATAAACAACTGAGCTACCAGGTATTGATAAATCAATTCTTGCAAAAGGTATTAAATTAATTTAAAATTTGATTTGGCATTATGTTTTCTAAAACAAAATCGGTACAAATTGTCATTTTGTTTTGCAAAAGTTTAGGTAACAAACACTTCCGAAAAGTTCCGATTTTTTCTTCAAAATTTCGGAACTCGGAATTCCGCATCCTCAAAAAATTTCGGAAGTCGGAATTCCGAGCCCAAAACTGTCGGACCTCGGAAGTCGGAATTCCGTCCATCCCTGGTTCACACTAGAGTAGGCCGGGACTGGTACTGAAGTCTCCAATTTTGGGACTGAATTTACCCCTTATAAAATCCCCGGGGTCTTTCAATTCACACCTTGATCCCGCAACAGTTTTTCAATTTGCTCTTTTCGGGCAAAAGTGTATCCGTTCTGTTCGCACTGCTCCTTTTGCTGCTCGTCCAGTGAGTCTTGCAGTGTAAAAAAAGCCTTCACAATCCGGTCCGCACTTTCCATCAAAGGACCGCCGACACATAAATAAAGAAAACAATTTTCTTAAACTTTACACAAACAGTTCAACAACCAAAATGTGCCATAATTACCTTCGTTGAACAAGTTCAGTTCCTTGAACATCTCCAGAGTGTGATCCACCTTCGCCGTCGTCCCGGTGATGTCCATCATCGTTTCGATCAGTTCCAGTCGTTCCCTCTCTCCAACGCCCGCCTTCCTCAACATCTTTGTCCCAAATTATTCCATCTGACCCTTCTACTTCTCTGATCAAAAACCTCAGGCACATTTCCGATCGATTTGTTGTCATGTTCGTCATACATGGCCAACAAGGTCGGGGACAGCACTGAATTGTTGTGCTGTAAACCGCTTTTGTCGGGCATCAGTGGCATAAAGCGGGGGCTGAAGAGGCGAAAGTTGTGCCGTGATGACGACGAGTCCGTTCGATTGGCGAATACCAATTCAATCAATTTGATTCCATTTTGGAGCAGAGCCATGTGGGAATGCTTAAAATGGATTTGTTTTGAATTGCAAGAGTTATATCGCGAGTCCAATCAATGGACGGATCTTCTTTGACTGACCCTCTCGACGGGACTGGCCGACGCTTCCTGCCGCTCCAACACAATGTCGTACCTCAACAGAACAACAAATCGTTCAGCTCTACCCCAAAAACAGAACCCAACCCGTTCAGCTCAACCCCAAAAACGGAGCACCAAACCGTTCAGCTCTACCCCAAAAACAGAACCCAACCCGTTCAGCTCAACCCCAAAAACGGAGCACCAAACCGTTCAGCTCTACCCCAAAAACAGAACACCAAACTGTTCGGTTCAACCCCAAAAAACAGAACACCAAACTGTCTGGATAAACCCCAAAACGAAACACCAAACCGTTCAGCTCAACCTCATAAAGCCCAAAAAAGGAAAGGACGCACATTCTTTTCTCAAACACTTTGCTTCCCGGCAATTCCTTCAGCCTTTCGTTCTCCGCCACCAATCTGCTCAATCGTCCATGAACACTTTGCCAACGCTCAGTCGTCCGCTCGCCTTGCCGTCGTTCACCCAACAGTTTGACAATCAAATTTGTGATCTATCAAGTGGAAAAGAAATCACAATTACTAATTACCAATTTTATGCAATTAAATCCACTCGAGATCCGACGGGTTTGTCTGAAGGTGAAGCCAATGGAATTGATGATGTCATTGAGGTGGCCTGAACGAATGGATGTTTTAGAACAAAATGCCAAAACTCTCATTGATCGCGCAGCTACTTTGTTAATAAATGTTGGGCTACTGTCTGTCATTTTGTGACGATTAAACTGCCTCTGATCAGTCTGATCACCCGCCAAAAGACTCCTTGGCTTTCTCCTCCTGCCCATTCTCATATAACGAAAAAGTCGATTGCTTTTTCTTTCCATTTGTTCAATTGGCATTTTATGCTCCTCCTCCTCTTGGACAAATGCCATTTCCTTTTTTGCATTTAATATTTCCTTCTTTTCGTTTAATGGCATTTCCTTCTTTTCGTTTAATGGCATTTCCTTCTTTTCGTTTAATGGCATTTCCTTCTTTTCGTTTAATGGCATTTCTTTCTTTTCATGCATCCTTTCTGCAAACCGCTGTTGTCTGCTCTCCATCAAACATTTTGCCGCCTCTTCAACTTCTTTTTGCCTTGCTTCGATTCTGTCCAGACATCGTGCCAACTTTTGCTTTTCTGCTTTAATGATTTTCTTTTTAATATTATAGCGAATACCTTTTAGTTTTAAACCGGCCGGGGGGGGGGGGGAAAGCGAAGCGCCCCGTTTCCGACAGTAGTTGATTTCGACAGTGGACTTAGACAGTGCCAATGTTGAAAATTCTGCAATTTTCCAAAAAGTCTAAAATCCTTATTTTTAAAGAATTTCGACTCACGCAAGAATATAAAATACAAGAAAAGTTCGAACAGTTTAAAAAGTCTGTAACTTTCGAGCTTTTTTTTTTTAGCAAAACGGATAAAGTACAGGTTTAAAACGCATTTAGAAGATGAAAATTCGAAATGCCTAACAAGTTCGAAATATTTGTTAGAAATACTGTCGAAATCACTCACTGTCGGGATCACCTGACGCGGAAAAAATCGATGTATGGTTTTAATATCAGGTGATTTGTTCGTGTGTTCGGACAATCCGGTTTAATTCAGAGATTTTTGAATGCGTCCATTTAATTGTAAAATGCCATTAAGATTTTGAATTTGAATTTCTGATAAATTTGAATAACTTTTACTTTGCCCCGCGGTGGTGTTCCAAAACTGACCTGGCGTCAACTGTTTGTAGTGCCTTCGGCCCATTTGTCCGACCAGTGCCTTCACAGCTCCGTGGTAAAGATTGTCATGAAGATGACGAATCTTTTCAAAATTCGTTGGCGACACTTTCAATTTGTCAAACTTTGACAAAAGTTCGCTCCCCTCAGGCACATTGTTTTTGAACAAATTTTGACTTTCGATTGGACGCGCATCTGACCAATAAAAATAAAAATCATTTTAATATATTTGAATAAAGTAATTCATTAATTACACACAATTACCGTATTTATAAGACATGACGACCACCACCAATAATGATGCTAAACGAAAATAGCACAAAAAGGAATACACTGAAGCAATGAGCAAGCGACGCCGAATTTGTATCATTCAAAAATAAAATTTAAATGTTGAGAATGGGATTACTTTGGGTAAAATATTTAAGCTCAATTTTATATAATAATATATTAGCTGCAACCAACACTTTTGTTTTAAAAATGCCATTCTTTTTATGTAAGAATGCCAAAATTCTCATTATGCCGGTTAAAAAGAAGAAGAAAAAGTTTGGTTGTGTGATTCTAATATTTTCACAAGTGCAGATGTCTGTCTGGGGCGCAAATGTCGATTAACCTAATAACAGTCGTAGCAGGACATTTTGTTTCATTTGGGCGAATGATCTCAACCCCAGGGTGATTTATTAATGAACGGTGAATTTTATGATCAATTGCATTGTATCTTCTTTTATGTTTTTATTTGCCGACATCTATCAGCTCCCGTGACTCTCCGATCCACCAAAGTAAAAAATGGAATCAATTCCGTTTGTTTTCATAACCCAGGAAGGCTTTTTGAAATAGTCATAGTCCAAATTCTTACAAGAAGTGAATGAAATTCGTTTATGAATACATTAATAAATTGAAATATTATTATAAATCGTTGAATCTTCTACGCTTTCCGGTAACATATGTAAGTAAAACACCAGCGATCAGTAAAGGTATAAAAGGTACAACCTTTTCAGTGTAACGTATTTTGTAAATTTAAGTCTAAAATTTTTTGTATTATTTAACAAATAAATTTAAATTTTACAATGTTTCGATTTTTTGCCTTTGAATAAAATAAGCTTATCAAATATTCACCGATGGAATTGTGCCAGTAAATGGGCACCAACTCGTCAAAATCATTCATTTCACTGTTTTGAGCACTCAGTCGAAGGGCAACAAGCCAATAATTCTGCAGCTTTGTTTAAAAAGCCGCAATTTCTGCAATTTAGCAATCCGTAATTTTTTTAAATTTTAGATAATCTAATTTAAAAAAAAATCAATCTCTAACTCAAATTTGCGCAATAGAAATCTAATCGAAGAAACAAATATCTGAAAATTTTCTGGAAAGAAAAGCCCGACGGTGCCGATAGGCGCCATCGGGGAAATTTTTACAAATTCAGCATCTTTGTTAAGAAATATGAGCAAAATTAATTGTTGAGTGCATTTTAATTAGAGTCCGGACCAAAACCAAAAATTTTTGGGGGTTTTGTACAAAAAAATTAATCAAAAATTTTTTGGGTTTGGTCCAAATAGAGCTCAACCAAAAAAAACCAAAGCCCAAAATTTTGTACAAAATTTTGTTTGGGTCAAGTTCATTTTTGTACAAAAAAGCACTTATTTATTGTTTTTTCTTTATTCACATACGCTTCACCCCATTACAAATTTTTTTGTTTTGTACAAAATTTTGGGGTATAGCAAACCCAAAACCCAAAAAAACCCCAAAAATTTTGTTATGGTTTTGATCAACTTGAGCACAACCAAAAAAACCAAAGCCCAAAAAATTTTGTACAAAATTTTATTTGGTCTGAGTTTTGTTGGCCAAGTTCAGAACTTCTTACCTCTTTTTTTTTGTTTTAAGTGAGAATCAACTTTAAGCTTGGCTCCTTTTATCCAACCACCTGCGCTAGTGTTTCCAAGGCCGGAAACGGAGGAATGGGTGCCATGGCAACCGGTTCCAAAAATATGGCATCGAGTGGTCAAAAATATGAGACCTTTATCCTTATTTTGATCTTATTTTTGAATTAGATTTTCTGCATCCAAATTCTGCAGTTTTTGGATCAAACAGTATTTTAAAACCGCGCGCAAAAAACCAAAAATTTAATACATTGTTTTGATTTTTCACAAATTCTGCACATTTTCTAACAAGTTTATTAAAATTTCCATGAATTCTTATTCACTCGAAGTAGAGACAGTAGTTTGGTGCAAGTCAAAGTGAATTATGATCACATTCGTTCCAAATTTTATAATTTTCTTCTTTCTAACCCCCAAATGTTGAGGAAATTAAAAAAACACATTTTATGCCAAAAATCAATTTATCAATTTCAATTTATTAATCGTAGCTTTGGAATTCTTTTCTCTCAATTTGCTGGGTCAACATTTTGCTGGGAGCGAATAAACATACCTATTCCAATTTATGGAGATAAATTCCCAACAACGAAAGCGTCCACCCCCCCCCCCCTTTTTAAGTCGACATTTGTCGAAACGTCCATTAAATATTTATAAGATAATCCATGGTTGTCTTGGAAATTCGCAAGTTTTGGGGGTCCTTTTCCACGGGTTTGCCACGTTTTTTAAAGCTGTCATGTTTTCCACGTTTTCCTCAACCAAATTTGCTCAAAATGTTGAAAAGTGTTTAATAAATATGCTAAATTAATGATTGTTCGAGCAATTTTATATTAAATTAAAGGCTTAAAAAATTACCACGTTTTTTCAACGTTTTTGTGGTTTGGACATGTCAACCCTGCTCCACCCGGCGTTGAGCGCGTCCAATCGTTTGGCAGCGATGAACAGTTTTGGCACTTTTTTAAACCGTTGGCAGCGCACATCGCTCTCCCGACTGGACGGGACGGTGTTGACACGTGCGTTCTTCCAACAAGGAATGGCGTTTAATTTTGGTTTTAATGAATTTTTTAGAATTTCGGATGATTCGCCGCGGGGGCGGTGACCGACACTATGCTATGGACGACTATGAGGACGGAGCATATAGGGGAGCAAAGGAGGAGGCAGAAGAACGAATTAGGAGAGAGAAGGAGGAGACAGAGGAACGAATAAGGATAGCAAAGGAGGAGGCAGAACAACAAGCATGGAGAGCAAAGGAGGAGGCAGAAGAACGAATAAGGAGAGCAAAGGAGGAGGCAGAAGAACGAGCATGGAGAGCAAAGGAGGAGGCAGAACAATTACGACGCGAAATCCAGGCCGAATATCGTAGCTTTGTGTGGCAATCTAGTCTGTTCCCAGACAACATAAAAGAGGCTGCCGCTAATGTTGACGAGCAATTAAAAACTTTAATGAGTAACTTCAACAAGCACTTGTACTTGAACAAGCGATTGTCCACATACGAATTGGAACTAGGTGAGGTCGTTTTCAGGATGTGGACTAAAAAGTAGAGAGCGGACCGATCGAGATTCTTAATCGAAATCTCGGTAAATCTTGACGAGATTTTTTCGAGATTCACGATCGAAATCGCGTTACGAATTTTTACCAAGATTTCGTGATTTTTCAGTGATCTCGAACGAATCTCGATCATTTAATTTTATTTTTGAGATTTATCGAGATTCTCGATTGAAATCTCGATCGGTCCTCAATAAGGCTGTTGGTTTCAAAACCGAACCGAAAACCGGCATTTTTTCGGTTCGTATCGGTTTGATTAACCGAAAAATTTTGGTTCGGTTATTGGTTTCGGTTTGATTAACTGGAAAATTTCGGTTAACCGATAGCCTTAGTCCTCAAGTCTGATCTACTAAAAAGCCACCCCCCTCCCCCCCCCCCCCCCCCCCCCCTCAGTCTCCAACTTTTCCCCTTAGTCGCCGACCATCTCGTTCATTACGACTATGCGCTGCGTGTCTGTTATGCCGGCATCGGATTTGCGATTGTTAGTATGTTAATTATCTATCAGCTTTTGTCTCGCGGCGACGGCATAATGCCCGAACATCGCGCCATTATTGCCCAACAGTTGGCCATCGACTTTGATCAGTTTGTGCAGAACTATCTGATGGCCGGAGAGGTGCGCTGTGGGGGAGGGGGGGGGGGGGGGTGGGGGTGTGGTTGGCTAAGATCAGTTTACACGACTCAGGTTTGTATATACTAGAGCCCGGCCTTGAGTTTTGAGCGAGACTCGAGACGAGATTCTCGAAAAAATCTCGGGTCTCGAAAAATTCATTTTTATTCGAGCGAGATCTCGAGATTTCTCGAGAATCTCGTTGAGATTTTTTGAGATCTCGTCTCGTTCCCGGCTATAGTATATACCAACCCAAAAATTGATTGTCAACGACAACCTGATGCTGCTGTCAAATTTCAGGTCCAAATTGTCTACGTTTATCCGGGTAAATCCATTGCCATCGCCGTTCTTCATCCTGGTGCGCTTATCCAAGGCCAACCTGTCAGTGTTTTTTTGGAACCAACGATCAAGGGGGGTGATCAAACAGAGCCCGGACAGGATCTGACCGAAATCCTGATCCGGGATTAGGGGTCAAATTTTTGTTTTCTGCTCGAGTCAGGATATTTTAATCCAAAAATTTTTTGTTCCGGCATTTCCAAAAAAAAATTTTCGGTGAATGATAAGGGAATCGGCGGCGCGATAGACGCCGACTGGGAATTTCTATTTTTGTTCAGAGGGTCATGATTAGGACCCGGATTATATGCATTTGCGTATTTTTAAGGGATAGGATTTTATGCACGAAACATTGCCAAAATATGCATTTAAAAAAAAGTCTCAAAATATGCAAAATTTCGTTTTTTATTGCATTTTTGTTAAAGATCAAAAAAGTGCCAAAATATGCAAAACCCAATTTCAAAATGGTAAAAAATACGGTACTTTACGGTTATAAGACTCCAGAGGAAAAACAAATTTTAAAAATTAGGAAAACACATGTCTAGGGGTAATTAAGGGTGCTGATCACGAATAAAATAATATTTTTTTGATCTGACGCCATTTGAACATTGGCCAATTGAGTCCCAGTGTAAAAGGGACATTTCAGTACCATTAAAAACCCGATAGGGGAAAAGTTAGACAGTAAGGTGGAAAATAGCAGCCAAAGTACCGCACACTCGACTACGGCGGCCAGTAGGTGGGGCGAGACTCCGGGCTCCGGAAGAAGTCCGCGCGTGACCCGGCTGGGGGTCTCGCGCGCGCCCGCTTCGCGGGTCCCCGCGCGCTCGCCCCCCAGTGGCGCTCGTCAGACTTCTTCCTCCGCCCTCCGTCTCGCCCCACTACTTGCTCCGTCTCCGCATGCTCGCTGTTGGCGGGCCGTTACACGGCCTTTCATTTTATTATCCGGCTTTTGTTACTTAAAAGTGGCTTTTCCTAAATCCCGGGATTTTTGAAAAGATTTTTTATTTAAAAAATTGTCTAAAAATAGGTTATTTGATGCGCTGATTACGAATTCGTCAATAGAAAATCAAAATTGAGCATTTAAAGCGGTTTTTAAACCGGTTTAAAAGCTTGAAAATTAAGGAAAAACGAGAAAATTAAGGAAAAAGCACACTTTTGAGTAACAAAAGCCGGATAATAAAATGAAAGGCCGTGTAACGGCCCGCCAACAGCGAGCATGCGGAGACGGAGCAAGTAGTGGGGCGAGACGGAGGGCGGAGGAAGAAGTCTGACGAGCGCCACTGGGGGGCGAGCGCGCGGGGACCCGCGAAGCGGGCGCGCGCGAGACCCCCAGCCGGGTCACGCGCGGACTTCTTCCGGAGCCCGGAGTCTCGCCCCACCTACTGGCCGCCGTAGTCGAGTGTGCGGTACTTTGGCTGCTATTTTCCACCTTACTGTCTAACTTTTCCCCTATCGGGTTTTTAATGGTACTGAAATGTCCCTTTTACACTGGGACTCAATTGGCCAATGTTCAAATGGCTTCCTATCAAAATATTATTGACAGATTCGTGATCAGCGATCCAAATTACCCCTAGACATATGTTTTCCTAATTTTTAAAATTTGTTTTTCCTCTGGAGTCTTATAACCGTAAAGTACCAAAAATACATTGCCAAAATATGCATTAAAAAAAAGTCTCAAAATATGCAATTCGTTTTTTATTGCATTTTTGTTAAAGATCAAAAAAGTGCCAAAATATGCAAAACGCAATTTCAAAATGGTAAAAAAGAAAAAGACCAACGTAACAACATCTTTTTTTTTACTGGACTAAAAATATGCAAAATGCATATAATCCAGGGGTGCCAACTGTACTTTTTTTAAAGATTTGTACTGTTTTCAGCTCGGCGTACTGATTTTCAGGATAATTTGTCATTTTTGGAGCACATTTTATTTTCAGTTTAACGACTCCGGTGTGCTCATTCGTCTGGATCCCCAGACGGGCGGGGGCACCAATTACCTGCGAGCTTTTGAAGATGTTCAGCATCAAATTGGCACTGGCCTGTGTGACCATATCCCCGCCGCAATTCCAATGCCTTCGCTAATGCCGTGAGCTTGTCGAAAAAACTTAAAATAGATTTTGGATTGATAAGTTGGGATCGGATTTCTAGTTTTTGGCTTTTTTCGGCTTTATTTTGGCGAGATATGCACGGAAAACATGGTTTTAAG
Source organism: Globodera pallida (assembly GCA_020449905.1). Lineage (NCBI taxonomy): Eukaryota > Metazoa > Nematoda > Chromadorea > Rhabditida > Heteroderidae > Globodera > Globodera pallida. The sequence goes on from JAIXHY010000016.1 coordinate 611,985, forward strand.
TCGGAAATCTCGTCGTTTTACGATACTGCCCAGATTAAGAATGCCTATTTTGATTCATGATAAAATATTTTAAAATTTTTGGGACTTGCCATTTTTTCAAAAAATTTATTTAAGAAAAATGCAATAAAATTCAAATTTTTCTTGCCAAGATCACTAATTTTTTCAAAATTTTTCATAAAATTTGATTATTTATTTTCTTGTCAAGATCTTCTAGGAATTTTTTTTTTCCCGCGGGAAAAGTACGGGAATCCCGTTCCCGTTCCCGTCCCGTTGGATTTTAAATTCCCGTTCCCGTTCCCGGAAATTCTATTTTTAGTCTAAACTTCCTTTGTTTATAATAAGGGATTTTTTTCCCGTTCCCGTTAATTTTTCTTGGCGATCAAAATTTAACCATTTTGGACCAATTTTCATCACAAAAACGCTTAAAATTTCAAATTTTTTCTCCCGACGGCGCCTATCGGCGCCGTCGGACTTTCCAATTGCATTATCAAAATTTATCGCAAAGCGCGCACCAAAAAAATTTGAAAAATTATTTGTTTAAAATTTTTCCCGTTCCCGCCGGGATTCCCGTCAAGAATTGAACGGGAATAGTACGGGAACGGGAAAAACACGGGAATCCCGTTCCCGTTACCGTTCCCGTTAAATTTGAAAACCCCGTTCCCGTTCCCGGAATTTTTTTTTACCGGGCTCTAAAATGGACGCAATAAAATGGTGGCACGACTTTTCGTCAATGGACTCTTTGTCAAAAAGATTTTAAGAGGCTTTTACGCAATTCTGAAAAGTACTCGGGGGTATCGAAATCGCTGATCACGAATATGACAACAGATTCATCACATGACTTCAACATCTATGATTTTTGAACAAATTAAAAAAATCCGGGTTTAAAAATTGATCGTAATGTAGGTTAGAATCGGCTTCTACGCCCCGAATACCCCTAGACGCGAAAAATTGTTGTTGGAAATAATTAAAATTTGTTGGTTTTTAAAAATTCTTGCTTATTGACGAAATGTCGTTGAAGAATAGTGATGACGAAAAGTCGTTGACGAAGAGTCCATTGACGAAAAGTCATGGAACCAATCAATACTGACTTTTTTTTTGCCCAACACACTGAAAGGAATAAAATTATGTTTGTTAACAACAAAGTAAAAATAGATTAAAAATTATTGTTTTTTTTCACTTAAATTTTCAGAACTATTATTTTTGCCTGTAAACTTGATTTTTGGATACTATTTTGCCATTTTTTCGCGAGATTCTTCGAGTCTAAAAGTCTGCGTCCTTTTATTGATAAGGAAAAAATCGAATAAAAAGCAATGCTTAGTGAATGGCATTTTTCAGAAAGTTCATTCTCGTCATCGGCTGGGGCATTCTGGTGGCACTGTTTTTCAAACATTGGAGAGTGGCGAGGCGCCAGCCAATCTTTAGAATAAAGAGAAGAGATGGCCCAGCAGCAGGAAAGGCCTAATAGTAAGTGAAATGATCCAACGATAGACAAATCTTTCACTTTTGCTTTGATCATCAACAGTTTTTGGTAAAACTGAAGAATACCAAAAAATTTGATTTTGCATACAAATTATATACCAATCGACTCCACTCGTCGAGCGGATCACGAATCCGCAAAATTTCTTGGCGAAAAGCACTATGAAGAAAGTTATGGCTCCTCAAAGTTCAAAGTTTGTAAAACCAAAGGGTGGGGGGAACCTGTTGGTCATATTTTAGAAAATATTTTTGATGAATTTGTCTTATTTAAAAAAATTGCAAATGCTGTTTTCTGGTTTTAAAGGTGGGCCGGAATCTGTTTTCTGTTTTTTAGAGAAAAACAGAAATTTATACATTGCATTATTCAAATTTGACATAAACGCCATATCCGCTGTATATCCGCGGAAGAAAGTTATGGTTCCTCAAGGTTTGCCAAAAACCATTGGGTAGACCCTTTTATTCTAAAAATTGTCTGAAATATGTTATTTGATGTACTGAATACGAATTCCTCAATAGAAAATAAAAAGTAGTTGGATTTTACAGCTTTTCAGAAAAATTGCACGTTGCGTTGACTTAGCACAAGTCCAAAAGGTACTAAAGTGCTTCATCCACCACACACTGTGGTTGTGATGAGAACAAATTTTGGAATTGTCTGACCGAAAGGTTGGACTTAAAACCGTTTTCGACAAAAAATGTTATCAATTTTGAATTAATTTATGAAAATTTTATTTTTGAAGAAATAGTGTGCTAAAAAAAGAGAGAAAGTCAGGCGACGAGAGTAATTTGGACGTCAACGCACCCTATCTAAAAATTGTTTTACTTTTTATTTAAGAAATCAGAAAATGTTCGGTGCGTTGACTTAGCACAAGTCCAAAAGGTACTAAAGTGCTTCATCCACCACACACTGTGGTTGTGATGAGAACAAATTTTGGAATTGTCTGACCGAAAGGTTGGACTTAAAACCGTTTTCGACAAAAAATGTTATCAATTTTGAATTAATTTATGAAAATTTTATTTTTGAAGAAATAGTGTGCTAAAAAAAGAGAGAAAGTCAGGCGACGAGAGTAATTTGGACGTCAACGCACCCTATCTAAAAATTGTTTTACTTTTTATTTAAGAAATCAGAAAATGTTCGGTGCGTTGACTTAGCACAAGTCCAAAAGGTACTAAAGTGCTTCATCCACCACACACTTTGGTTGTGATGAAAATAAATTTTAGAATTGTCTGACCGAAAGGTTGGACTTAAAACCGTTTTCGACAAAAAAATGTTTTCAATTTTGAATGAATTTATGAAAATTTTATTTTTGAAGAAATAGTGTGCTAAAAAAAGAGAGAAAGTCAGGCGACGAGAGTAATTTGGACGTCAACGCACCCTATCTAAAAATTGTTTTACTTTTTATTTAAGAAATCAGAAAATGTTCGGTGCGTTGACTTAGCACAAGTCCAAAAGGTACTAAAGTGCATCCACCACACACTGTGGTTGTGATGAAAATAAATTTTGGAATTGTCTGACCGAAAGGTTGGACTTAATACCGTTTTCGATAAAAATGTCTTCAATTTCGAATTAATTTATGAAAATTTTATTTTTGAAGAAATAGTGTGCTAAAAAAAGAGAGAATGTCAGGCGACGAGAGTAATTTGGACGTCAACGCACCCTATCTAAAAATTGTTTTACTTTTTATTTAAGAAATCAGAAAATGTTCGGTGCGTTGACTTAGCACAAGTCCAAAAGGTACTAAAGTGCTTCATCCACCACACACTTTGGTTGTGATGAAAATAAATTTTGGAATTGTCTGACCGAAAGGTTGGACTTAAAACCGTTTTCGACAAAAAAATGTTTTCAATTTTGAATGAATTTATGAAAATTTTATTTTTGAAGAAATAGTGTGCTAAAAAAAGAGAGAAAGTCAGGCGACGAGAGTAATTTGGACGTCAACGCACCCTATCTAAAAATTGTTTTACTTTTTATTTAAGAAATCAGAAAATGTTCGGTGCGTTGACTTAGCACAAGTCCAAAAGGTACTAAAGTGCTTCATCCACCACACACTTTGGTTGTGATGAAAATAAATTTTAGAATTGTCTGACCGAAAGGTTGGACTTAAAACCGTTTTCGACAAAAAAATGTTTTCAATTTTGAATGAATTTATGAAAATTTTATTTTTGAAGAAATAGTGTGCTAAAAAAAGAGAGAAAGTCAGGCGACGAGAGTAATTTGGACGTCAACGCACCCTATCTAAAAATTGTTTTACTTTTTATTTAAGAAATCAGAAAATGTTCGGTGCGTTGACTTAGCACAAGTCCAAAAGGTACTAAAGTGCATCCACCACACACTGTGGTTGTGATGAAAATAAATTTTGGAATTGTCTGACCGAAAGGTTGGACTTAATACCGTTTTCGATAAAAATGTCTTCAATTTCGAATTAATTTATGAAAATTTTATTTTTGAAGAAATAGTGTGCTAAAAAAAGAGAGAATGTCAGGCGACGAGAGTAATTTGGACGTCAACGCACCCTATCTAAAAATTGTTTTACTTTTTATTTAAGAAATCAGAAAATGTTCGGTGCGTTGACTTAGCACAAGTCCAAAAGGTACTAAAGTGCTTCATCCACCACACACTTTGGTTGTGATGAAAATAAATTTTGGAATTGTCTGACCGAAAGGTTGGACTTAAAACCGTTTTCGACAAAAAAATGTTTTCAATTTTGAATGAATTTATGAAAATTTTATTTTTGAAGAAATAGTGTGCTAAAAAAAGAGAGAAAGTCAGGCGACGAGAGTAATTTGGACGTCAACGCACCCTATCTAAAAATTGTTTTACTTTTTATTTAAGAAATCAGAAAATGTTCGGTGCGTTGACTTAGCACAAGTCCAAAAGGTACTAAAGTACATCCACCACACACTTTGGTTGTGATGAAAATAAATTTTGGAATTGTCTGACCGAAAGGTTGTACTTAAAACCGTTTTCGAACAAAAAATGTTTTCATTTTGAATTAATTTATGATAATTTTATTTTTGAAGAAATAGTGTGCTAAAAAAGAGAGAAAGTCAGGCGACGAGAGTAATTTGGACGTCAACGCACCCTATCTAAAAATTGTTTTACTTTTTATTTAAGAAATCAGAAAATGTTCGGTGCGTTGACTTAGCACAAGTCCAAAAGGTACTAAAGTGCTTCATCCACCACACACTTTGGTTGTGATGAAAATAAATTTTGGAATTGTCTGACCGAAAGGTTGGACTTAAAACCGTTTTCGACAAAAAAATGTTTTCAATTTTGAATGAATTTATGAAAATTTTATTTTTGAAGAAATAGTGTGCTAAAAAAAGAGAGAAAGTCAGGCGACGAGAGTAATTTGGACGTCAACGCACCCTATCTAAAAATTGTTTTACTTTTTATTTAAGAAATCAGAAAATGTTCGGTGCGTTGACTTAGCACAAGTCCAAAAGGTACTAAAGTACATCCACCACACACTTTGGTTGTGATGAAAATAAATTTTGGAATTGTCTGACCGAAAGGTTGTACTTAAAACCGTTTTCGAACAAAAAATGTTTTCATTTTGAATTATTTATGATAATTTTATTTTTGAAGAAATAGTGTGCTAAAAAAGAGAGAAAGTCAGGCGACGAGAGTAATTTGGACGTCAACGCACCCTATCTAAAAATTGTTTTACTTTTTATTTAAGAAATCAGAAAATGTTCGGTGCGTTGACTTAGCACAAGTCCAAAAGGTACTAAAGTGCTTCATCCACCACACACGGTGGTTGTGATGAGAACAAATTTTGGAATTGTCTGACCGAAAGGTTGGACTTAAAACCGTTTTCGAGCAAAAAATGTTTTCAATTTTGAATGAATTTATGAAAATTTTATTTTTGAAGAAATAGTGTGCTAAAAAAGAGAGAAAGTCAGGCGACGAGAGTAATTTGGACGTCAACGCACCCTATCTAAAAATTGTTTTACTTTTTATTTAAGAAATCAGAAAATGTTCGGTGCGTTGACTTAGCACAAGTCCAAAAGGTACTAAAGTGCTTCATCCACCACACACGGTGGTTGTGATGAGAACAAATTTTGGAATTGTCTGACCGAAAGGTTGGACTTAAAACCGTTTTCGAGCAAAAAATGTTTTCAATTTTGAATGAATTTATGAAAATTTTATTTTTGAAGAAATAGTGTGCTAAAAAAGAGAGAAAGTCAGGCGACGAGAGTAATTTGGACGTCAACGCACCCTATCTAAAAATTGTTTTACTTTTTATTTAAGAAATCAGAAAATGTTCGGTGCGTTGACTTAGCACAAGTCCAAAAGGTACTAAAGTGCTTCATCCACCACACACTGTGGTTGTGATGAGAACAAATTTTGGAATTGTCTGACCGAAAGGTTGGACTTAAAACCGTTTTCGACAAAAAAGTGTTTTCAATTTTGAATTAATTTATGATTATTTTTGAAGAAATAGTGTGCTAAAAAAAGAGAGAAAGTCAGGCGACGAGAGTAATTTGGACGTCAACGCACCCTATCTAAAAATTGTTTTACTTTTTATTTAAGAAATCAGAAAATGTTCGGTGCGTTGACTTAGCACAAGTCCAAAAGGTACTAAAGTGCTTCATCCACCACACACGGTGGTTGTGATGAGAACAAATTTTGGAATTGTCTGACCGAAAGGTTGGACTTAAAACCGTTTTCGAGCAAAAAATGTTTTCAATTTTGAATGAATTTATGAAAATTTTATTTTTGAAGAAATAGTGTGCTAAAAAAGAGAGAAAGTCAGGCGACGAGAGTAATTTGGACGTCAACGCACCCTATCTAAAAATTGTTTTACTTTTTATTTAAGAAATCAGAAAATGTTCGGTGCGTTGACTTAGCACAAGTCCAAAAGGTACTAAAGTGCTTCATCCACCACACACGGTGGTTGTGATGAGAACAAATTTTGGAATTGTCTGACCGAAAGGTTGGACTTAAAACCGTTTTCGAGCAAAAAATGTTTTCAATTTTGAATGAATTTATGAAAATTTTATTTTTGAAGAAATAGTGTGCTAAAAAAGAGAGAAAGTCAGGCGACGAGAGTAATTTGGACGTCAACGCACCCTATCTAAAAATTGTTTTACTTTTTATTTAAGAAATCAGAAAATGTTCGGTGCGTTGACTTAGCACAAGTCCAAAAGGTACTAAAGTGCTTCATCCACCACACACTGTGGTTGTGATGAGAACAAATTTTGGAATTGTCTGACCGAAAGGTTGGACTTAAAACCGTTTTCGACAAAAAAATGTTATCAATTTTGAATTAATTTATGAAAATTTTATTTTTGAAGAAATAGTGTGCTAAAAAAAGAGAGAAAGTCAGGCGACGAGAGTAATTTGGACGTCAACGCACCCTATCTAAAAATTGTTTTACTTTTTATTTAAGAAATCAGAAAATGTTCGGTGCGTTGACTTAGCACAAGTCCAAAAGGTACTAAAGTGCTTCATCCACCACACACTTTGGTTGTGATGAAAATAAATTTTGGAATTGTCTGACCGAAAGGTTGGACTTAAAACCGTTTTCGAACAAAAAATGTTTTCATTTTGAATTAATTTATGAAAATTTTATTTTTGAAGAAATAGTGTGCTAAAAAAGAGAGAAAGTCAGGCGACGAGAGTAATTTGGACGTCAACGCACCCTATCTAAAAATTGTTTTACTTTTTATTTAAGAAATCAGAAAATGTTCGGTGCGTTGACTTAGCACAAGTCCAAAAGGTACTAAAGTGCTTCATCCACCACACACTGTGGTTGTGATGAAAATAAATTTTGGAATTGTCTGACCGAAAGGTTGGACTTAAAACCGTTTTCGAGCAAAAAATGTTTTCAATTTTGAATGAATTTATGAAAATTTTATTTTTGAAGAAATAGTGTGCTAAAAAAAGAGAGAAAGTCAGGCGACGAGAGTAATTTGGACGTCAACGCACCCTATCTAAAAATTGTTTTACTTTTTATTTAAGAAATCAGAAAATGTTCGGTGCGTTGACTTAGCACAAGTCCAAAAGGTACTAAAGTGCTTCATCCACCACACACTGTGGTTGTGATGAGAACAAATTTTGGAATTGTCTGACCGAAAGGTTGGACTTAAAACCGTTTTCGACAAAAAAATGTTTTCAATTTTGAATTAATTTATTAAAATTTTATTTTTGAAGAAATAGTGTGCTAAAAAAAGAGAGAAAGTCAGGCGACGAGAGTAATTTGGACGTCAACGCACCCTATCTAAAAATTGTTTTACTTTTTATTTAAGAAATCAGAAAATGTTCGGTGCGTTGACTTAGCACAAGTCCAAAAGGTACTAAAGTGCTTCATCCACCACACACTGTGGTTGTGATGAGAACAAATTTTGGAATTGTCTGACCGAAAGGTTGGACTTAAAACCGTTTTCGACAAAAAAATGTTATCAATTTTGAATTAATTTATGAAAATTTTATTTTTGAAGAAATAGTGTGCTAAAAAAAGAGAGAAAGTCAGGCGACGAGAGTAATTTGGACGTCAACGCACCCTATCTAAAAATTGTTTTACTTTTTATTTAAGAAATCAGAAAATGTTCGGTGCGTTGACTTAGCACAAGTCCAAAAGGTACTAAAGTGCTTCATCCACCACACACTGTGGTTGTGATGAGAACAAATTTTGGAATTGTCTGACCGAAAGGTTGGACTTAAAACCGTTTTCGACAAAAAATGTTATCAATTTTGAATTAATTTATGAAAATTTTATTTTTGAAGAAATAGTGTGCTAAAAAAAGAGAGAAAGTCAGGCGACGAGAGTAATTTGGACGTCAACGCACCCTATCTAAAAATTGTTTTACTTTTTATTTAAGAAATCAGAAAATGTTCGGTGCGTTGACTTAGCACAAGTCCAAAAGGTACTAAAGTGCTTCATCCACCACACACTGTGGTTGTGATGAGAACAAATTTTGGAATTGTCTGACCGAAAGGTTGGACTTAAAACCGTTTTCGACAAAAAATGTTATCAATTTTGAATTAATTTATGAAAATTTTATTTTTGAAGAAATAGTGTGCTAAAAAAAGAGAGAAAGTCAGGCGACGAGAGTAATTTGGACGTCAACGCACCCTATCTAAAAATTGTTTTACTTTTTATTTAAGAAATCAGAAAATGTTCGGTGCGTTGACTTAGCACAAGTCCAAAAGGTACTAAAGTGCTTCATCCACCACACACTGTGGTTGTGATGAGAACAAATTTTGGAATTGTCTGACCGAAAGGTTGGACTTAAAACCGTTTTCGACAAAAAATGTTATCAATTTTGAATTAATTTATGAAAATTTTATTTTTGAAGAAATAGTGTGCTAAAAAAAGAGAGAAAGTCAGGCGACGAGAGTAATTTGGACGTCAACGCACCCTATCTAAAAATTGTTTTACTTTTTATTTAAGAAATCAGAAAATGTTCGGTGCGTTGACTTAGCACAAGTCCAAAAGGTACTAAAGTGCTTCATCCACCACACACTGTGGTTGTGATGAGAACAAATTTTGGAATTGTCTGACCGAAAGGTTGGACTTAAAACCGTTTTCGACAAAAAAATGTTATCAATTTTGAATTAATTTATGAAAATTTTATTTTTGAAGAAATAGTGTGCTAAAAAAAGAGAGAAAGTCAGGCGACGAGAGTAATTTGGACGTCAACAGCACCCTATCTAAAAATTGTTTTACTTTTTATTTAAGAAATCAGAAAATGTTCGGTGCGTTGACTTAGCACAAGTCCAAAAGGTACTAAAGTGCTTCATCCACCACACACTGTGGTTGTGATGAGAACAAATTTTGGAATTGTCTGACCGAAAGGTTGGACTTAAAACCGTTTTCGACAAAAAATGTTATCAATTTTGAATTAATTTATGAAAATTTTATTTTTGAAGAAATAGTGTGCTAAAAAAAGAGAGAAAGTCAGGCGACGAGAGTAATTTGGACGTCAACACACCCTATCTAAAAATTGTTTTACTTTTTATTTAAGAAATCAGAAAATGTTCGGTGCGTTGACTTAGCACAAGTCCAAAAGGTACTAAAGTGCTTCATCCACCACACACTGTGGTTGTGATGAGAACAAATTTTGGAATTGTCTGACCGAAAGGTTGGACTTAAAACCGTTTTCGACAAAAAAATGTTATCAATTTTGAATTAATTTATGAAAATTTTATTTTTGAAGAAATAGTGTGCTAAAAAAAGAGAGAAAGTCAGGCGACGAGAGTAATTTGGACGTCAACGCACCCTATCTAAAAATTGTTTTACTTTTTATTTAAGAAATCAGAAAATGTTCGGTGCGTTGACTTAGCACAAGTCCAAAAGGTACTAAAGTGCTTCATCCACCACACACTGTGGTTGTGATGAGAACAAATTTTGGAATTGTCTGACCGAAAGGTTGGACTTAAAACCGTTTTCGACAAAAAAATGTTATCAATTTTGAATTAATTTATGAAAATTTTATTTTTGAAGAAATAGTGTGCTAAAAAAAGAGAGAAAGTCAGGCGACGAGAGTAATTTGGACGTCAACGCACCCTATCTAAAAATTGTTTTACTTTTTATTTAAGAAATCAGAAAATGTTCGGTGCGTTGACTTAGCACAAGTCCAAAAGGTACTAAAGTGCTTCATCCACCACACACTGTGGTTGTGATGAGAACAAATTTTGGAATTGTCTGACCGAAAGGTTGGACTTAAAACCGTTTTCGACAAAAAAATGTTATCAATTTTGAATTAATTTATGAAAATTTTATTTTTGAAGAAATAGTGTGCTAAAAAAAGAGAGAAAGTCAGGCGACGAGAGTAATTTGGACGTCAACGCACCCTATCTAAAAATTGTTTTACTTTTTATTTAAGAAATCAGAAAATGTTCGGTGCGTTGACTTAGCACAAGTCCAAAAGGTACTAAAGTGCTTCATCCACCACACACTGTGGTTGTGATGAGAACAAATTTTGGAATTGTCTGACCGAAAGGTTGGACTTAAAACCGTTTTCGACAAAAAATGTTATCAATTTTGAATTAATTTATGAAAATTTTATTTTTGAAGAAATAGTGTGCTAAAAAAAGAGAGAAAGTCAGGCGACGAGAGTAATTTGGACGTCAACACACCCTATCTAAAAATTGTTTTACTTTTTATTTAAGAAATCAGAAAATGTTCGGTGCGTTGACTTAGCACAAGTCCAAAAGGTACTAAAGTGCTTCATCCACCACACACTGTGGTTGTGATGAGAACAAATTTTGGAATTGTCTGACCGAAAGGTTGGACTTAAAACCGTTTTCGACAAAAAATGTTATCAATTTTGAATTAATTTATGAAAATTTTATTTTTGAAGAAATAGTGTGCTAAAAAAAGAGAGAAAGTCAGGCGACGAGAGTAATTTGGACGTCAACGCACCCTATCTAAAAATTGTTTTACTTTTTATTTAAGAAATCAGAAAATGTTCGGTGCGTTGACTTAGCACAAGTCCAAAAGGTACTAAAGTGCTTCATCCACCACACACTGTGGTTGTGATAGAACAAATTTTGGAATTGTCTGACCGAAAGGTTGGACTTAAAACCGTTTTCGACAAAAAAATGTTATCAATTTTGAATTAATTTATGAAAATTTTATTTTTGAAGAAATAGTGTGCTAAAAAAAGAGAGAAAGTCAGGCGACGAGAGTAATTTGGACGTCAACACACCCTATCTAAAAATTGTTTTACTTTTTATTTAAGAAATCAGAAAATGTTCGGTGCGTTGACTTAGCACAAGTCCAAAAGGTACTAAAGTGCTTCATCCACCACACACTGTGGTTGTGATGAGAACAAATTTTGGAATTGTCTGACCGAAAGGTTGGACTTAAAACCGTTTTCGAACAAAAAATGTTTTCAATTTTGAATGAATTTATGAAAATTTTATTTTTGAAGAAATAGTGTGCTAAAAAAAGAGAGAAAGTCAGGCGACGAGAGTAATTTGGACGTCAACGCACCCTATCTAAAAATTGTTTTACTTTTTATTTAAGAAATCAGAAAATGTTCGGTGCGTTGACTTAGCACAAGTCCAAAAGGTACTAAAGTGCTTCATCCACCACACACTGTGGTTGTGATGAAAATAAATTTTGGAATTGTCTGACCGAAAGGTTGGACTTAAAACCGTTTTCGAGCAAAAAATGTTTTCAATTTTGAATGAATTTATGAAAATTTTATTTTTGAAGAAATAGTGTGCTAAAAAAAGAGAGAAAGTCAGGCGACGAGAGTAATTTGGACGTCAACGCACCCTATCTAAAAATTGTTTTACTTTTTATTTAAGAAATCAGAAAATGTTCGGTGCGTTGACTTAGCACAAGTCCAAAAGGTACTAAAGTGCTTCATCCACCACACACTGTGGTTGTGATGAGAACAAATTTTGGAATTGTCTGACCGAAAGGTTGGACTTAAAACCGTTTTCGACAAAAAAATGTTTTCAATTTTGAATTAATTTATGAAAATTTTATTTTTGAAGAAATAGTGTGCTAAAAAAAGAGAGAAAGTCAGGCGACGAGAGTAATTTGGACGTCAACGCACCCTATCTAAAAATTGTTTTACTTTTTATTTAAGAAATCAGAAAATGTTCGGTGCGTTGACTTAGCACAAGTCCAAAAGGTACTAAAGTGCTTCATCCACCACACACTGTGGTTGTGATAGAACAAATTTTGGAATTGTCTGACCGAAAGGTTGGACTTAAAACCGTTTTCGACAAAAAAATGTTATCAATTTTGAATTAATTTATGAAAATTTTATTTTTGAAGAAATAGTGTGCTAAAAAAAGAGAGAAAGTCAGGCGACGAGAGTAATTTGGACGTCAACGCACCCTATCTAAAAATTGTTTTACTTTTTATTTAAGAAATCAGAAAATGTTCGGTGCGTTGACTTAGCACAAGTCCAAAAGGTACTAAAGTGCTTCATCCACCACAACTGTGGTTGTGATGAGAACAAATTTTGGAATTGTCTGACCGAAAGGTTGGACTTAAAACCGTTTTCGACAAAAAAATGTTTTCAATTTTGAATTAATTTATGAAAATTTTATTTTTGAAGAAATAGTGTGCTAAAAAAAGAGAGAAAGTCAGGCGACGAGAGTAATTTGGACGTCAACGCACCCTATCTAAAAATTGTTTTACTTTTTATTTAAGAAATCAGAAAATGTTCGGTGCGTTGACTTAGCACAAGTCCAAAAGGTACTAAAGTGCTTCATCCACCACACACTGTGGTTGTGATAGAACAAATTTTGGAATTGTCTGACCGAAAGGTTGGACTTAAAACCGTTTTCGACAAAAAAATGTTATCAATTTTGAATTAATTTATGAAAATTTTATTTTTGAAGAAATAGTGTGCTAAAAAAAGAGAGAAAGTCAGGCGACGAGAGTAATTTGGACGTCAACGCACCCTATCTAAAAATTGTTTTACTTTTTATTTAAGAAATCAGAAAATGTTCGGTGCGTTGACTTAGCACAAGTCCAAAAGGTACTAAAGTGCTTCATCCACCACAACTGTGGTTGTGATGAGAACAAATTTTGGAATTGTCTGACCGAAAGGTTGGACTTAAAACCGTTTTCGACAAAAAAATGTTTTCAATTTTGAATTAATTTATGAAAATTTTATTTTTGAAGAAATAGTGTGCTAAAAAAAGAGAGAAAGTCAGGCGACGAGAGTAATTTGGACGTCAACGCACCCTATCTAAAAATTGTTTTACTTTTTATTTAAGAAATCAGAAAATGTTCGGTGCGTTGACTTAGCACAAGTCCAAAAGGTACTAAAGTGCTTCATCCACCACACACTGTGGTTGTGATGAGAACAAATTTTGGAATTGTCTGACCGAAAGGTTGGACTTAAAACCGTTTTCGAACAAAAAATGTTTTCAATTTTGAATGAATTTATGAAAATTTTATTTTTGAAGAAATAGTGTGCTAAAAAAAGAGAGAAAGTCAGGCGACGAGAGTAATTTGGACGTCAACGCACCCTATCTAAAAATTGTTTTACTTTTTATTTAAGAAATCAGAAAATGTTCGGTGCGTTGACTTAGCACAAGTCCAAAAGGTACTAAAGTGCTTCATCCACCACACACTGTGGTTGTGATGAGAACAAATTTTGGAATTGTCTGACCGAAAGGTTGGACTTAAAACCGTTTTCGACAAAAAATGTTATCAATTTTGAATTAATTTATGAAAATTTTATTTTTGAAGAAATAGTGTGCTAAAAAAAGAGAGAAAGTCAGGCGACGAGAGTAATTTGGACGTCAACGCACCCTATCTAAAAATTGTTTTACTTTTTATTTAAGAAATCAGAAAATGTTCGGTGCGTTGACTTAGCACAAGTCCAAAAGGTACTAAAGTGCTTCATCCACCACACACTGTGGTTGTGATGAGAACAAATTTTGGAATTGTCTGACCGAAAGGTTGGACTTAAAACCGTTTTCGAACAAAAAATGTTTTCAATTTTGAATGAATTTATGAAAATTTTATTTTTGAAGAAATAGTGTGCTAAAAAAAGAGAGAAAGTCAGGCGACGAGAGTAATTTGGACGTCAACGCACCCTATCTAAAAATTGTTTTACTTTTTATTTAAGAAATCAGAAAATGTTCGGTGCGTTGACTTAGCACAAGTCCAAAAGGTACTAAAGTGCTTCATCCACCACACACTGTGGTTGTGATGAGAACAACATTTTTGGGATTGTCTGCAAGGATCTCGAAAGCCCACAAAAATCTGCAAATCCAGATGTTAGAAAAAATCTTTCTTGGCCTTTTCAAAACCCACAGAATGAGGACCAATTTACAAATATCGGACCCTTGGTTAAAAAGACAAAAATTTTTTCGTGCATCATCAGCAAGCAGCAGAAACATAGTTAAATAAATATAAATCCCAGTCCTATTAAAGCGTCGCAAGAGCGGCAGGGGGGAAGGAAGAGCATCCACAATCCAGTGCGGCCAAATTTGAAATAGGAAAAAATTTTATTGGGAAAACATTTGTCTGCATTTCTTTATTATCTTTATTACTTTTTGATAGCGCTATACCATTTGGACAGCAAATAAAGAATAGTAAATCACACTCACATAATTTGGTTCCATACCAAATCCTTGACGGACCCCCCGCTTTTTGGGAACTCAAACCAATCTTGTGCGTGCATTGCAGTACTTGTCGACTTCTTTGTCATAGTGAGCAACATAAATGTGCAATGATTTGTAATTTAGCAATAAAAAGCAAGCTTCTGGTAGGCTTACGAATGTGTTTTGCTTATCAATTTTTAAGTTATCGACAACGAAACCCTGGCATTTAAATCTTCATAAGTGTTATTAATTGCCCTAATTATTGCATTCAAATTTAAGCTTTTTAGGGATGGGAGAGGTTTAGTCGTGCCGACTCCAAAACGGGGCAAAACGTGGCGTTTAAAAAAAAGGCAAACCCATGGAAAGAATCCAAACCATGTAAAATCCAAGTTCCGGAGCAAGCAAAATAACAACCCTGACCCACTATTAAGACAGGATTACAATCTGTCAGGATTCTTTAAAATTTAGTAAACAAATTGTAATGTGAACAAATTTTTAAAACATTCGCTTCTTTATTATTACCGTTTGTTGCCAATTCTAGCTAGTTCATCAAAAACAGCTACTGATATTCTGAAATTTGGTCAATCGATGTCACTGGATATGCCACCGGAAGAGAGTCGATCCTTGCTTCGGTTGCAGCAATATCGATGTGCGGGAATTTTTGACTGAAAGAAAAATGTTTAATTAATTTATTAAGTTTTTGTTTTCTTGTTTCCCTGTTTCCCAGAGTTTTAAGGGAAGTACCAAAATTTTTTTTTAAATTATACCTTTATAAATCGATTTATATGGAAATCCAATTTTTTTCTGCACTCGGATTTGGTCTATATTTTAGATTCCAAAGTTGGCAAATGTTATCATATAAATCCTCAACTCTATTTATAAACTTTTAAAGACATTATCCGAAATATATTGATTTGTAACATACGAGTTCCTTAGAAATATATTAATCTATTCAAGAACGTTGATTCTGATTAATTGTTCTAATTCCTCGACTGCTTTATGGTCATATTGCTTGCCAACTATAACATCTTGCAACAAGCACCTTTATAAATAAATTCAAATTTATTATTTTTTTTAGCAAGAAGACAGGGAAAACATTTCTAAACGCGACCTTTCATCGAATAGGTTCAATCTGGCATTTATCGAAACGAAGATTTTTTTTAGATCCGTGCGTTCGGGATTGAATTTGATCAAAAACAAATTTTGTATGAAACGTTGTTTTGATCTATTTTTGTGTTTAGCCTATTTAATCAAAGGTCGTATTTTTCCGATTAGATCAAGTGTCGGCATATCTTCAAGAATGTTAACCTATCGCTGTTTTTTAAATATTTTTTGAAATAATACAAAATTTTTACATACATAGAAATGGAGGGCTTTTGAACGTCTGCGTTACTTGTGAAAATTTCATTTATTTCGTTTAATGCAACTTCAGCTGTCATAAATGATTTAACAGCTAAAAGGAATTAAATTTGGCTTCATTGTTGTCAATCATCTTATTTATAAAATAATCTAACAGAATTTGCACACTTTACCGTAACGTTTTTTCAATACGTCGTTTGCATTTTTGATACTCAGTGAACAAAACCAAACAACACAAAAAATCGTAAATTTTCAGGAAAAATTGAAATTTTTGGACATGTTCTTAACAATCTTGTTAAAATGTTCAAAAAAAACATTTCGGCAGCGCCTATCGGCAACGCCGACCCCCTGCCCTTTGACCATGCCCTAGTCTGGCAACCGCATTTCAGAAATTATCATAGGGTCCGGACCCGGACTTGTTGAAAAACAAAATTTTTTTTTAAAAATCGGTTTTTTTAAACAAAGATTTGGCAATTTTTGGCTTATAGTGGCCTAGATCGGTTTGGTATAGGCTGAAAGAATGCTCTCCCTACGATTGACGAGAAACATTCGTACATATAATGTGGAGGGTTGAATGATACATTGTTGATTGATTGAAAATGACACATTTTTGGTGGAAAATTTTGTTTGCTGAATTATTACGAAAAATGATTTTCCATTTTCATTATTGAAATGACAGCGTAATGAATTTGTCATATTTTTATGTATAGGAAAAACATTTTTAACTGCAGAAAGAGCAAACGTTATGATAAGGCGGGATGAGGACTCGCCCCCCTATTATAATTTAAAATTAAAAGAAAATTGATAATGTTACCTTACTAATTCTGACAAAACAAATTTTTCGTAATAAAGTATTAATATAAAATATAAATATTTTTATTTTTCAATCGAATACTCAAAGAATTGCGCAAATAATTATAAAGGACCAAGTGATCAAATGAATATTGATCTAACCACATCAGACACTAACAATGATCGAATGGAAAAGCTTTCGCCTACCCTGAACATCAATCAAAATGATCAAGCTCTGATCAACCTAAAAATGATCAAAAATTTTATGCTGAAACAACATTAAACGCTTTAGAGCGACTTTTTGATCGAGAATCTCAAGAAATCTCGACGGTAATCCCGATTGTCCATGCTCAAATATGAAATTTATCAATCCGAAATTAGATAGCCAAATTATTATAAAAAAAAGATTCGTAATAAAACTATTTTTTTAAATTACATTTTTTTACTTACCTTTCTTTTTCTTTGCATAATGCTTTTTTTTTCTTCTAAATTAAATTGCAATTGTAACACCAAATCAACTCGATGTTTGGAACCTTTTTTGCCTTCGCCTTTTGTAACAAATCGCCACCAACTCTGACTGTTTGTCTATTCTTAATGGTTATTAGGGATCTTCGAGAGTCTCGGTCTCAAGTCGAGAAGTGGGTCTCGAGTCTCGGTGTCATTTATTGGTCTCGACTCTCGTGGTAAATTTCAAGTCTCAAACATTGTTGATGGTTCTCAACACGCTGATCGTACACCACACCTTTTGTTCAACGCATGAACAGACGACCAAATTAATCAAAAAATAATAACAGTCTAAAACTTGAAGCCAAACAAATAATCTTTTATGATTTTTGAGATTCTTCCCGCATATACGGCCGGCCCATTGTTGTGGTGAAATTTATTGTTCGGCACATTTTCCAGTTCACAAAAGTTTGAAACATTTAACTAAACAATTCCAATTTAATAAAAATGCATAATAATTTTTGAATTAACCAAATTAATTTACCTATGCGCATAAAACCATTTACAAAGGCTTTGCGATAATATTGTATTATACAAATTGACACAATTGGATTCAAAGCAGACGGTAAGAACATCGGAATTGGCATAAACATGTTGTAATATTGAAGCCAATTCCATTTGCTGACATCAATTTTGAACAACATAATGCCAAGAAAAAACGAAATTGACAAATATATGAAGAAGGGCATCGATGCCTTTAAATTTTAAAAATTTTATTTTATGTGACCTTTTCTATTAGAAATTTACCCGAAGAATATGATTTCGCGATTATTCTTTTCATTCATTTAGCGGTTAAAAAACTAATTAAAAAAAAGTTCTCTCCAAAAATTAAAAACAGAAAAAAATAATAAAAAAATAAAGTAATAGGCGCTGTATGTTGTTTTGTCCAATGTTACTTCTTTTTTTTGTTGCCAAACTTTCCTTTTGATTTTTGGATTTTTAGTAAATAATTTTTAATGAAACTTTCCTTATTTAAAATTTACGTGAATGATAAGATTTCGCGCAATTTGCTTATTCATTTCAATCATTTTAACGGTTTGCGCTGAAGACGCTCTAAATATTTGTTTAAAAATTAAATTTCTAACATTATAATACCCCAATTTTAAACGCTCCTTCAACAATTTGTCCATTAGAAATGCTAATGTAATTATAATCGTGTAAGCAATGGTGCAAGCAATGATGATGTAATAAAATCCCATTGTCTGCTTCCAATCCTTAAATGCAATTTTTATTTTATTTATTTTTTAAATTTATTTATTATTAAATTATAATAAATTAATTTTCACATTAAACGAATGTCCGGTCAGTGCATTATGATCATTAATGTTTAATGCAAGAATGTCGGCGACTGATTGATCTTCCAAATATGTGTGATCTGTTGGGGGATAATAGCAAACGAACAAATCCACACAATATACCAATGGAATAAAAAGCATTGTTCCGAACAGAATAAAATATTTAAATGTCGATAATGTTTTGTTCCTAAATATTATTAATACATATTCATGGTTGATTATTTTCAATATCAAAATAATATCCTTTATTTTTAATTTAGAGTTGGCCGGGACCGCGATTTTTGGGAAAATCCGGAAATAAACCGGGACTAATGGACAAAAAAAAATGGTAAGAAAGCGGGGCCATTATAAGGTAGTTTTAAAGAAATTTTGAAAACCTGTGACCAAAATTTCAGTACCAAAATGAAAAAAATTAACATTTCAGTACCAGTCCCGGCCAACTCTACTTTAATTGATAATAATTATTTTTAAATGTTCAAAAAGTTGTAATAAATTTTTAATGCTTTTCAACCAGTTCAGCAAAAGGTAGCGATAAATAAATTGTGCCACATATCCAAACAGCGAGACATAAACTAAAAAAATCCAGCAAACGAAAGCCAACAGATTCCAACACCGATTTTCTGTTCCATTGAAAGTGATCAGACCGCCCGTAATCCTTTCTGCTTCACCTTTGTCCGTTGTGTAGCTGTACTATAATAATAAACATTTTGCACTTTTTATATTTGCCATAGAATTTGTTCAAAATTTTTTATACATTACTAAGGCCCGGATTTATTTGCACCAAAAATGGCCAAAATAGGTATGCATTTTTAACAAATTTTTGCCAAAATATGCAAAATTTGGAGCTTTTTTGAGCTAATTTTATCGAAACTTTCCGGGTCCAATACATTACTTTTGATTCTTTCCTTCAAATTTATTATATTTTAATAAACCTGATGAAAAAGTAAATTAATTGTAAGTAATGCAATGTCGGTTGCGCATGTTTGCAGTAATATCTTAAATTGAATTATATTTGTTAACGCATGCAGCAAATATAACATTCTATGAATATGTTACGGGAAGCTTTTGAAATCGGTAAATTCCAGAATTTCCCGGTAAATTTTGCCAGTAATTTTGAAAGTCTAGAAATTTTTTAAACCCGGCCAAATCAAGCCAACAAGATGCCATTCGAAAGCTCTAAGCTTTTAAAAGCTATTTTAGAACTTTTTAAAAACAAATTAAACCGTTTGGCTTTTTTTAAATGATTCTTCTCATTAAGAGTTTCGAATGACATCGGTTTGTTTGTAAAAAAATTTATACTTTCATTGTTGGCACTTTAGAATTTCCAATTATTTACCGTAACAGATATAATGGAAGAAAATCGATTTTTTATTTTATTTTAATTGCTTGTTAATCCCTATGCTTACTTTGCTGTACATTCGCATTGACTTGTGCGTGTGCCGAACAATCAAATGGATCAATATGCCATTCAAAATAACGCCAACTCCAAATGCAATCCAATTGAATGAATTCATTATTATTCGGACAGTGGAAGTGCCCATAACTATTCAAAAATATGTTCAGTTATTTTCTAAAATTTTGGGCTTTACTCATAAAAGCTCTCTCTCAACATATTTATTGGAGCAAAATATTTTAATTAATAAATTTATATAATAAACTTGGCATAAATCTTCTAAAACATACTTGTGGCATTTATGACAAAAATTGTCACCATTAAAATAGTAAGTACTTTGTGCAAATGGCAAATTTTAATCGCATTTAATATTGGCCTATTAACGAGTGATCATAGGTAATTAATATTCAAAAGCCTTTTTAAAATATTCTTGATGATTAAAAATAGCATGATACTTTATTTAAGTAACATGGACCAGATAGCGATGAGTATAATTTAATATTGAAAAACAATTTGAAAAATTGTTTTTGATTAGAAATGTCATCATAGCCTTATTTAATATGGACCAAATAGCCAATAAGTTTAATTTAATATTCAAAACTCCTTTTTAAAATATTCTTGATGATTAAAAATAGCATGATACCCTTATTTAAGTAACATGGACCAGATAGCGATGAATATAATTTAATATTGAAAAACAATTTGAAAAATTGTTTTTGATTAGAAATATCATCATAGCCTTATTTAATATGGACCAAATAGCCAATAAGTTTAATTTAATATTCAAAAACAAATTCAAAATATTCCTTATAATTGGAAATAACATCATAGCCGAATTAATATAGACACCTGTTGACGTAATTATTAGTTTATGATCACCCGATTTTATGGCATTTTCTAATGATATTTGATGTTAAATTTTTCGTTTAAACAGAGATTCCCGAGGTTGCGCGTTCACATTAATGTTCAGTTTCAAACTTAAGGGTCAGAAACCTCTTTATTCAGGACATTGCGATTATTAGGAACCAAAATATCCGCTTCATTAAATCATTAAATAAAATTTCCTGCGGTTCCTGAACCCATCATTATTTTTAAATTTTGCTACAAGTTTAAAGGGACACCCCTGGACCACTTTAGTACCTTTTGGACTTGTGGTAAATCAACACACCGTACAATTGTTCAGAAAACGCAAATATATTTTTTGATAACATCGAAAAAAGAAAACAAATTGGTTGAATGATTTAAACGACAAAAAATGTGTCAATATAATAATGGGCACGGCACGGCATGGTTCGGAAGAAAAGCGCCGCTCATTTCCACTAGAAGGGGCAATATTTGTAATTTTTTGTTGTCATTTAAAAAACGAAAATTGAATTTTTTTTTTTTTTTTTGCTGTCGTAAAATTCGAATGAATTTTTTTGTGTTTTTTGTTTAAAAACCGAAATCCCCGTTTTTGGTGATGGGCAAATCCGGGGATGAGAATGGCCGGGGATCCCCGTTTTTGGTGATGGGCAAACCCGGGGAACGGGGATGAGAATGGCCGGGGATCCCCGTTTTTGGTGATGGGCAAACCCGGGGAACGGGGATGAGAATGACCGGGGATCCCCGGTTTTCCCCGCCCCCACGGCTTCAAACCTACGCTAAATGCAACAAGCGCCGGGCAGTGCCACCAGAAGGGGCGATATGTTGGCGCAGAGATCGCAACATAAAAAGCAACCGGCACATGCATCGCGCGCCGAATGCTCTTGTTCGTTATCTTTGGATTCAAAGCAACGCCCTCCAGAGATGCAAAAGCAAAAAAGCGTCATGCTTAAACGATTTTTGGTTTAAACGAATACAATTTCCTAATAAATCGATTGATTTATACTTTTACACAATTTATGATATAACTTTTTGAAAAAAGACAAATCGGTTAGCTTCCATTAATCAAAGGTGCAACAAATGGAGAGCTTTTGAACGATATCAATTAGGTATGTTTTATTTGCTTCCCTAATGACTACAAGCTAGCCAAAACGGCCGGCGCAAAACTGTCCAGATCCGCAAATTGTATAATTAAAATGAAAATATTAATAAGAATGGTATTAAAAAGACAATAATTTCATAAATTTTATTTGTACCCAAACACTATAAGAAGCATGAGAACGACGGCAGTGGCACCATTTGCGCGCCACGCAGCATCAGAAGAGGGGCCCGCTCGGCTCGCTGAGCCAAGCCCCGTGCCGCTTCCAAAGCTGCTAAATTTGAAAAAAAAAAATTTGGCATACTTTCAACTAGGGTTGAGCCCCGACCCCTCGGGGACGGGAAAGTCGGGGGTCGGGGAGGCCGGGGTTGACGATGTCGGTGGTCGGGGATCGGGGTCGGGGATCGGGGGTCGGGGTTAAAGAAAATTAAGTTCATAAAAAATTTTTTCCATTACTATTTTAGCACTGTCTTCACTGGGCAATCATAAATAATAATTCATTCATTATCCTTAAAAATCTCAAGAGCACAACCACTCACCACTACACCACCAGAACAGAAAGCCGATCTGATTTACAAAAGTACTTATTGTCCCCAAAAAAAGTCCGAGCTTTGGTGGTGTTCACCCCCGACCCCCGTCGGGGTTTGGGGGTCGGGGAGGCCGGGGTTGGCCATGTCGGGGGTCGGGGCCGGGGCTCAACCCTACTTTCAACTAAAAATGCCCTCACTCACTGTCCAGCAGCAGGCCCGGCTCCGATGGAATGACCAATTGACGCGGGACCTTGGGAATCGCCGCTACCTGTACAAACAGGGCAGGGATGTGTATCGTATCGTTCGTTATCCGTAAATATTGTAATTTAGAGCCATATCGTATCGTATATCGTATTATTTGGTTCAGAATTTGAGGAAGCGTCTTTTGGCAGAAAAAAGTAAAATGTAAAATGTTGTTATTTCTCCACCACAACATCAAAATTTATGCTTTCAATTATGAATAAGACACTCCGAATTGTTTAAGAATTATAATTTTTAAAAAACTAGAAATACTACCAACAAAATCAAAATTTAAAAAATACGATCATTTTGCAGCTTTTTATGAATGGGGAAAATTTTTTTTGAAGAGTTTAACTTCAAATTGGGCGAATAAAGGTTCACTTTTTTCTAGAAATTTTCATTTTTCCCTTGGAAAAAAGAGAAATTTTTACAAAGTACTAAAAAAAATATGTTAAAATTATGGGAAGTCTGGAAATATGGCAAAAAATAAGACAAATTTCCAAAGTTATAGCATTTGTCTTAAAAATAAAGCAAATTCAGAGCCCTCTGGTTATAGGGGCACAAGTAAAACATAGAAAAATGCCTCAAGGTACGGCACAGCAGCTATTAATCGATCATCATTAACAAACATTTTTAAGATCCATGACCAGGACTTGCCTCGCGCTGCGCTGATGCAAAAAATGAATAAAAGGAAACATTTTTGTCGATGGCATTCGTGCTGCTTCATTCTGTGAATTGCAAAATTTTTTATTTAAGTAATTTTGTGGCAATTTCACTAGTCGGGGATGAAAACATTTTTGTTAATTTTTGCGATAGTTTTTTTTTGGAAAGAAAACGGTTATTTAGAAAAATAAGTTTAAAAAGACTCGCTAGAACTAGTTTTAATGTAAAAGAACAAAAAATGTAATTAGTAGTCGATTGAGAAGAAATTTATAAATTTTTGTCTGAAAGGTACATAAATGAAAAGTGATCTTTTTTTGTCGAATTCGCCATTAAACGATGTTGTTTTGGGGCTGACAAAATTGAAATAAAAAAGGTAAGAGTGCGCGACAAGACTTTCGCCCTTATTTATTACTAATCAATCAATCTGAGAGGGGAACCCAGCAGGTTGAACTTAAATTGGCCAAATTTGTTTGGTTCTTTTTTATTGGGTTTGGAGAATTTGCAAATATTATGATTTAATATTTCAAAATTTATAATTGTTAAGAAAACATTGTTGTTCTTATTTGATACCCCAAAATCTTAATTTTTGAACCGGCACCGCAATAATTTTCATGAATTAATTTGATATTGAAAGTTTCAAACTTAAGGGTCAGAAACCTCTTTAATCAGGACGGGTTTCCCGATTTTTTCAGGTCACGGACAGTGCCATTATTAGGAGCCAAAGTATCCGCTTCATTAAATCATTAAATAAAATTTCCTGCGGTTCCTGAACCCATCATTATTTTTAAATTTTGCTACAAGTTTAAAGGGACACCGCTGGACCACTTTAGTACCTTTTGGACTTGTTGTAAGTCAACTCACCACACAATTGTTCAGAAAACGCAAATATATTTTTTGATAACATCAAAGAAAGAAAACAAATTGGTTGAATGATTTTAAACGACAAAAAATGTGTCAATATAATAATGGGCACGGCACGGCAACGGTTCGGAAGAAAAGTGCCGCTCATTTCCACTAGAAGGGGCAATATAATTGTAATTTTTTGTTGTCATTTAAAAAACGAAAATTAAAATTTTTTGTTGGCGTTTAAAGAAAATTGAATTTTTTTTTTGTTTTCGTTTAAAAAACCGAAATCCCCGTTTTTGGTGATGGACAAACCCGGGGAACGGGGATGAGAATGGCCGGGGATCCCCGTTTTTGGTGATGGACAAACCCGGGGAACGGGGATGAGAATGGCCGGGGATCCCCGTTTTTGATGATGGGCAGACCCGGGGAACGGGGATGAGAATGGCCGGGGATCCCCGTTTTTGGTGATGGGCAAACCCGGGGAACGGGGATGAGAATGGCCGGGGATCCCCGTTTTTGATGATGGGCAAACCCGGGGAACGGGGACGGGGATGACCGGGAATCCCCGTTTTTGGTGATGGGCAAACCCGGGGAACGGGGATGAAAATGGCCGGGGATCCCCGTTTTTGTGATGGGCAAACCCGGGGAACGGGGACGGGGATGACCGGGAATCCCCGTTTTCGGTGATGGGCAAACCCGGGGAACGGGGATGAGAATGGCCGGGGATCCCCGTTTTTGATGATGGGCAAACCCGGGGAACGGGGACAGGGATAACCGAGAATCCCCGTTTTTGGTGATGGGCAAACCCGGGGAACGTGGATGAGAATGCCGGGGATCCCCGTTTTTGGTGATGGGCAAACCAGGGGAACGGGGATGAGAATGGCCGGGGATCCCCGTTTTTGATGATGGGCAAACCCGGGGAACGGGGACGGGGATGACCGAGAATCCCCGTTTTTGGTGATGGGCAAACCCGGGGAACGTGGATGAGAATGGCCGGGGATCCCCGTTTTTGATGATGGGCAAACCCGGGGAACGGGGACTGGGATAACCGAGAATCCCCGTTTTTGGTGATGGGCAAACCCGGGGAACGGGGATGAGAATGGCCGGGGATCCCCGTTTTTGATGATGGGCAAACCCGGGGAACGGGGACGGGGATGACCGAGAATCCCCGTTTTTGGTGATGGGCAAACCCGGGGAACGGGGATGAGAATGGCCGGAGATCCCCGTTTTTGGTGATGGGCAAACCCGGGGAACGGGGATGAGAATGGCCGGGGATCCCCGTTTTTGGTGATGGGCAAACCCGGGGAACGGGGATGAGAATGGCCGGGGATCCCCGTTTTTGGTGATGGGCAAACCCGGGGAACGGGGATGAGAATGGCCGGAGATCCCCGTTTTTGGTGATGGGCAAACCCGGGGAACGGGGATGAGAATGGCCGGGGATCCCCGTTTTTGGTGATGGGCAAACCCGGGGAACGGGGATGAGAATGGCCGGGGATCCCCGTTTTTGGTGATGGGCAAACCAGGGGAACGGGGATGAGAATGGCCGGGGATCCCCGTTTTTGATGATGGGCAAACCCGGGGAACGGGGACGGGGATGACCGAGAATCCCCGTTTTTGGTGATGGGCAAACCCGGGGAACGTGGATGAGAATGGCCGGGGATCCCCGTTTTTGATGATGGGCAAACCCGGGGAACGGGGACGGGGATAACCGAGAATCCCCGTTTTTGGTGATGGGCAAACCCGGGGAACGGGGATGAGAATGGCCGGGGATCCCCGTTTTTGATGATGGGCAAACCCGGGGAACGGGGATGAGAATGGCCGGGGATCCCCGTTTTTGGTGATGGGCAAACCCGGGGAACGGGGATGAGAATGGCCGGGGATCCCCGTTTTTGGTGATGGGCAAACCCGGGGAACGGGGATGAGAATGGCCGGAGATCCCCGGTTTTGGTGATGGGCAAACCCGGGGAACGGGGATGAGAATGGCCGGAGATCCCCGTTTTTGGTGATGGGCAAACCCGGGGAACGGGGATGAGAATGGCCGGGGATCCCCGTTTTTGATGATGGGCAAACCCGGGGAACGGGGATGAGAATGGCCGGAGATCCCCGGTTTTCCCCGCCCCCACGGCTTCAAACCTACGCTAAATGCAACAAGCGCCGGGCAATTCCGCCAGAAGGGACGATATTTCGCAACATAAAAGGCAACCGGCACATGCATCGCTCGCCGAAAGCTCTTGTTCGTCATCTTTTGATTCAATGCAAAGCCGTCCAAAGATGCAAAAGCAAATAAGGGAAATGCTTAAACGATTTTTGTTTTAAACGAATACAATTCTTAATAAATCGATGAATGATGCTGTGTCGTTTGTTAAAATAATCAAATGGTTAATAATTTTGGAAAAAAGATCTCTCAAAGGGTCAAAAAATGTGAATTTGTAAAAAGATCGGGCATTGTACGGTTGTCGGGGTCAGTTTGTCGCCCGTCATTTTGGCACCAAAAGTTCACCAAGTTGGCACAAAAAATTGTCTTTTACACAATTTACGCTTTAACTTTTAGATAGAGACAAAAAACGGTTAGCTTCCGTTGATCAAAAAACGGAGAGCTTCTGGGGCCCTTTGCTCGTCTTTGGGTTAACCTGGTAAATAAACCCGGGTTAATGCGTTAACCCGGGTTAACTTACCCCCAAGACGAGCAAAGGGCCCCTGAACGATAATCAATTTTGTTTGTTTTGCTTTCCTAATGACTACAAGCTATGATTGATCGGGCCAAAACGGCCGGCGCCAAACTGTCCAGATGCTCAAATTGTACACTCAAACTACATATTCTTTTTTTTATTATTGCTTTCGGTAGCTTTCGTTTCCGAAAAAATGCCGGTTTTCGGTCTCGGTTCGGTTTGAAACCGAAACAACGCCTTAAAATTTTAGTTATAAAAAAGAATAAAATGAAAATATTAATAAAAATGGTATTAAAAAGACAATAATTTTCCTAGTAATTTATTTATTAAACACCCATTTTGTGCAACAAACTTGCACGTTCTGCTGATTTTTTAACAAATGACCAGCACCATAAAAAAACAAATTGCACCCCAGCGCTATAAGAAGCATGAAAACGACGGCAATGGCATCATTTGCGCGCCCTGCAGCAGATGTGCCCGCTCGGCTCGCTGAGCCAAGCCCCGTGCCGTTTCCAAAATTTTAGAAAAATATTTTTGGCATATTTTCAACTAAAAATGCCCTCACTCACTGTCCAGCAGGCCCGGCTCCGATGGAATGACCAATTAACGCGGAACTTCGGGAATTGCCGCTACCTGTACATATAGGCTTATAGGCATGGAGTTCAACTCATCTGCGAGAAAATATGGCAATGGGCTCCAAAAATATGGCATTTTATGGCAATTTCAATTTGTTAAGAGATGTGCAACCAAAATTTTAAAAATGCGGTAATTTTTGAAGCTTTTTAGGAATGGGGAAAATTGTTTTTTGAAGATTTTAACTCAAATTGGACAAATCAAGGAGCACTTTTTTCTGGAAATCTTCATTTTTTCCTTAAAAATGAGAATTCATAAAATTTTAAAATATGGCAAAATTATGGCAAGGGTGGAAATATGGCCAAAAATAAAGCGATTTCCAAAATTATGGCATTTGCCTTAAAAATTATCAAATTGAGAGCTCCCTGGTTATAGGGCGCAGGTAAGACATAGAAAAATGCCTCAAGGTACTCACAACAGCTATTAATCGATCATCATTAACACCTTTAAATCCCCTATTAATCGATCATCATTAACACCTTTAAATCCCATTTTTTAGACTCAAAATTCCTTTTATAAAAGCATATTAAAAGATAATTCTCGAGTAGCAGCACCAGGGCTTGCCTCGAGGTGCGCTGGAGCCTCTGCTACCGCTGCTGGACCCGCCGTGGCCTCCACCGCCGCCGTTGCCGCCACTCCTCCCCCGGCACCAAGAAATTAAACTACTGATGCAAAAAATGAATAAAAGGAACCATTTTGTCGACGGCATTCGTGCTGCTTCATTTTGTGAATGGCAAAATGTTTTATTTGAGTAATTTTATGGCAATTTTCGCTAGTCGGGGATAAAACATTTTTGTTAATTTCCGTTATTTTTTTTGGAAAGTAAGCGGTTATTTACAAAAACAAGTTTAAAAATCTCGCTAGAACTAGTTTTAATGTAATAAGAACAAAATTTAATTAGTCGATTGAGAAGAAATTTATAAATTTTTGTCTGAAAGGTACCTAAATGAAAAGGTGAACATTTATTTGTCGAATTCACCATTAAACGATGTTGTTTTGGAGCTGACAAAATCGAAATAAAAAAAGGAAGGAATTCATTTTGTGCGACAGACTTTCGCCCTTATTTATTACTAATCAATCAATCTGAGAGGGGAACCCAGCAGGTTGATTTGTTTTGTTCTTATTTATTGGGTTCGGAGAATTTTCAAATATTATGATTTAATATTTCAAAATTTATAATTGTTGAGAAAAAATTGGTGCTTTTATTTGATACCCATTTTTGAGCGAGGCACCGCCGACCGAGTAGGGGTCGTTTGCGTCTGGCCGTTTGCGTCTTAGGGCCAGTTGCGTCTGGCCGTTTGCGTCTTAGGGCCAGTTGCGTCTGGCCGTTTGCGTCTTAGGGCCAGTTGCGTCTGGCCGTTTGCGTTTTAGGGCCAGTTGCGTCTGGCCGTTTGCGTCTTAGGGCCAGTTGCGTCTGGCCGTTTGCGTCTTAGGGCCAGTTGCGTCTGGCCGTTTGCGTCTTAGGGCCAGTTGCGTCTGGCCGTTTGCGTCTTAGGGCCAGTTGCGTCTGGCCGTTTGCGTCTTATGGCCAGTTGCGTCTGGCCGTTTGCGTCTTATGGCCAGTTGCGTCTGGCCGTTTGCGTCTTAGGGCCAATTGCGTCTGGCCGTTTGCGTCTTAGGGCCAGTTGCGTCTGGCCGTTTGCGTCTCAGTACAAAAAAAGACGACTACAAAGTCCCACCAACAAAAATGTTTCTAGAATTTATTAGCAAAATTTTTATCAGATTATGAAGCATTTGTAAACAAATAACAAGTTAGCAAAACAAATTAAAAAGCAAAAATCAGCAATTTTATGAACGGCACCGATTTTGTTATGAGAAACGGAAATCAGACAACCTTAGATTAGGGGTTCATTAGGCTTAGGCCTAAGCCACCCTAGCTTGGGGTTCGTTAGGCGTAGGCCTAAGCCACTCTGAACTTAAGGTTCCTGCCCAACTCTACATGAACTTTGGTAGTATAAAACGGAACGATGTCACTTTATAAACAAAGACAAAGAAAAAAGCAAACAAACTATTCAAAAGCGGTTAGAAGCTTAAAAGATGCAAAAATTATAAATTGTATTCGAAAATGTAATTGCTTTATATTTAATCAAATTTTGCGGTCCAAAAAATTAAAAAAAGTGGCTGAAACGGGAGTGGCCCTTTTTGTACTGAGACGCAAACGGCCAGACGCAACTGGCGAGACGCAAACGGCCCGCTTCGCCGCCGACCGACTGCCCAGAAGTGAAATAGAATTCTTAAAAAACTTGTGTATTCCTGACCATTTTTTTAAACAAAAATGCAATAAACCCCCAAAACCCTCCATTTTAAGTACAACCTTTCGGTCGGACAGTTTTAAATTCGACTGAATTCAATGCTAAGCATTTTTCTTAAGAAATTTCCGAAAAAATGTCGAAAGGCGCAAAAATGTTTAATTCACAAAATGAAACGATAAATTCTTTAAATTGAAGAAAGCACAGTGAGCAGTCCGACATAATATAAAAGAAAGCAAGTGAAAAAGATAAGAGAAAGAGAAACATAAAAGAGAACAGTATGTTAGACAATCAGACAATGAAGAGCAGAAAAGAAATTGAAAGCAAAGATAACAGAGAAAAAGTGTGAGAGTATCAGACATTGGCAGAAAGAGAGAGAAATAGTGTGTTTAATTCGTCTTTCTCTTACTCATTTTACAACCCATCAGATATTTTTTAGGACTTTCGCTTCTTTATATATAAAACATCGACTTAACAATCTGTTGTATGATTCATAGAGGATTTCTTTCTACATTTCTGGTTTAACCAAGCACGGCACATCGGTTGTGGCCAATGAATCTTTTTCCCAAAAGCTAATTTTTTTAATGCGAAATCTAAATCAAAATTGCTTTGGCAAAAATATTAATTCTTTTACAAGGTTTAATAATTTTTTCCTAATTTCTTTCTATTTGAACAAAGAAATTTTAAATTCATATATTTTGAAAATCTGATCTAGACTGTCATCAGCATCCTTGAAAGCCCTTGTAAGTGCTTTTTAATTTGATTTGACTTTCGTCTGGATTCCTATAACGGAACAATACCAACAAGTTAAATTTCACAACTCAGTAGTCGAGAGTCTCGAGACTCTTGCACAGCCAGCCATTCCCTCCCTATTCATTGCTCTTTCTTCTGCGCCTCTCTGCTGCCCTCCTCTCGTTGTCTCTACATAGGCTTTTCTCGCTCGCTTACAAACAACATTTCTCTGACTCAACCAATCCATACATAACAAATATAGCGCCCGCGGCGTTGAAAGCGCTCTACATCTCAACCCGCCGCTCGAGAGCAATAGAATTTGAGAAGCCTCCGGCAGATTTTGTCCATTATTATTTACTTATTATATTTTTTAAAAATCAACTAATTTAATAATAATGTTTGGCTCGTACTTATTCAATTTGTGGCCGCCGGATGACATCGGCAAACCCCAAGAATCAGGTTGGCAGCTCAAAAATCAGGAATAATTTTTAGGCGTGTATTATATTTGAATTTAACTTATTAATGGTATTTTTCACCATGTTTGCCTTAGTCCAAATTTTTCTTTGGGCATTTTCTTAAAGATTTTTCCAGACTAAAAATTTCTCAAAAAAAACAAAATTTAATCAATATTTCCTAAGTTTTTTTTGCGAGTTTTTTGAAAAATCAGAAAACCCCCTGATAAATAAGGTACAATGGCACCCTGCCGCGAGAACAGCAACTCCACCAAAAACAGTGGGCGGAGGACAACTGACTATATAGGTAATTAGAATTGGCGGGAGCCCGGTTCAGGCGGCATGCAATTTTTCGGGATAAATCCGGAACCGTGATATGTCTCGAAAAACTCAGAACGATTTCATCTCCCGCCCGTCCAATTGCTGAAATATCTCCACCCACCAAAACTCCGTCCGTTCGAGCCGTTCAACAATTCCTTATTAATAAAATTAAATCTTTTGTTAACTTCATACAATTTAAGAAAAGTTTTTGAACTGACAAAAGCTGAAAGAAAACTTTTTAAAGTTGAAAACGATATTTTTTAACATTAAAAAATCTTTTAATTTTTTAAAAAACATAAAAAAATTATTCCGTCCTCAGATTATCGCCGATTTGTCCACATGGACTTCTCCTACACAGTGTTTTCCCGGTTCCAGTTTTCCTGACGGTTCCGCGGTTCCGGTTCCAAAGCGGTTCCGAATTTTGACGGTTCCGCGGTTCCGGTTCCGAAGCGGTTCCGAATTTTGACGGTTCCGCGGTTCCGGTTCCAAACCGGTTCCGGTTTTTCACGGTTCCGCGGTTCCGGTTCCAAAGCGGTTCCGGATTTTGGCGGTTCCGGGAACCGGTTCCGGAACCGGTTCCAACGGTTCCGGTTCCAAATTCCAATAATTTGTAAATATAGCCAAAATTTAAAAAAAAATCAGAAAAATGTTGTTCAACTCCAACTTACATAGAAAATGATCAATTTTATAAAACGACAATAAGAATAAGACAATTTTTTTTTTTATTATTATTAAAAATATTTTTCTCATTTCCACAACTTTTATTGCCTCATCCATAAATTTTTTTGGGATTCTGATAAACTTTTAGGGGGGGGGGGGGTGGGGTCGGCGGTGCCGATAGGCGCCGCTGGAAAAATTTTTGAAATTTTAATGAATTTTGTTAAGAGATTTGCAACCAAAATTTAAAAAATATGAATATTTTTTGCAGCTTTTAGGAATGGTATGGTAAAGGTCCGTCGGTGCCGGTAGGCGCCGACGGGAAAATTTCTTGAAAATTAAACAATATTTGTTAAGAAAATTGGTCCAAAAAATTATGAATGTTGCAAAACAAAGCCCTATGATTTACAACCAAAAAATGAGCAGCAACAGCAGCGAGTGTGACAGCGCGTCCGTTGTCCCGGAGTACTGGTACTACGCAATCACTCGACATATGTTTTTCGAAGACAGTCCCTGCGAGGTATGTGCCGTCATCCTGGGAGGCTAACCAGGTAAAATGTTTGGAGGGGGAATGGACGACATTTGACGGCCGGCACTCAGATGGCGTCTAAGAAGCAGAAACTTGAGCCTAGGCGCGTATATACATTTGCCTTAGGGGAGGGTGGGGGGGGTGGTACCGAAAAAGTCTATTTTTAGGGGTCTATTTTTATGGCAAAAATGCATTTATTCATGTCGCCGGCCCCTATCGGCACTGTCGACCCCTCCTTGCCGCTGCATATGCCGGTTTTAATTTCAGATTTCACCAAAAAGTGCGAAACCCTGGAATGCCGGACCCGCAAATGTCCGGCATGCGGATAGATCCCCTAGTACGTACCCCCCCCCCCCCCCCCTTAATATGGGACTGCTTGAGCGAGCCAAACAATAAAATGCTCTGAGAATACACCTGCGTTATTTATTTTCTAACTGGCAGTTAAAACAGAAACAAAATAAAAAAGAGAATTCACGTCCTTCCCGCCCGCTTTTTTTGAAAACATCCAATTCTTTTAAGGTCTTTCGCGTGAATGTGCGCGAACGTGTCCGTTCACCGGAACGAATTGGCCATGTCCAGTTGGGCGGAATGATCGGCACCGACCGGCTCTGGTTGGACCGTTCATGTGCCAATTTCTACGGCATTTGTATCTACCCGGGCCTTGCTGAAGATGGCACTGTCACCAGGGAGGGCGCTTCTAAGCGTTGCTTCAGGCGTGACTGGGCATTCGGACCAGAGGATGGTCCGGTCCGGTTGCTCCGACTCATTCGTCACAAAAACACAGTGCAAAGGATGGACATGGCACTTGCCGGTGGTACGCGTTTAGATACATCGCTCGGGGTCGGGATTCCCATCAAAACCAGCAGTGATGGACGCAATTGCTGATGATTGCAAATTGCCGATATTTTTTCGGGAAAAAATTGCTGATTTTAAATTTGGCAATTTCTCTTGATTTATTTAAATAAAAAAATTTAAAGCTTAAAACGTCTGAGATCATTAATTCCCTCTGGGAATTAATACCTAACCCTTTTTTATCACAGAGCCAATCAAGATTGGCGAATGGATTTCGTGCGCTTCCGAGTTTCGTTGGCACTTTCACTTCATGTCAGACAATGAAGCCATTCTGTTGGTTGGCGAGTCCGAGTTTGATGCTGTTACTCAATTATGCATGCTCCTCCGCACGCATGTCTACCATCTTCACATTAACACGGTTCGAACTTCGGAGCCAGCAGGGCAGTGTTAGCCCAGCCAAAAACCCCCGTTTATTTGATGGATCGTGGGGACTCTCGACCAGAAACCGATCTCGATAAATCCAATAAATGGTCAGGCGGGATCCCGAGGTCCCGCCGGTCCAGAAATTCAAGGTCGTGGTCAGTTCGGTGCTGTTGGTTGCTTCGTCATCGCATGCTCATTGTTGGCGGGCGGGTATGCGGCCTTTTTGAATCAGTTATGAAACACATTTTATATTGAAAAATGAAATAGTCAAACCGTTAACTGAACCGCCTACCAAAAAAATCAAAGAGACAAACATCGACGAACCACTTTCGAAACCTGATCGTACCGATATCCTTTTCAGTCCGAAGCATCGCCATTGAAACCCCGGAACCTCTTTCGGAAGAGACCATTCAGGTTCTTCGAAAGCTCAAACCCAAATTAAATTATTGACCCCAAGCATATCCCAAAGTTACGCCGTGGACTTAAAAATTGAATCAGACCGTTTGAGACGTTGTGCGGAAGAAATCCAGCGAGAAATCTCTCGCAATAATCCTTAAAAATTCGATAAACAAACCGTCAAACTATGCCGAAAAATCCCCAACGACACTCCCGAAAACCCAAACCCCCGTTTTAATCCTATAAATTTTGACCAAAGACGAATTCTTCGCCAAATTTGAAGACCCAATAATTATCCCCGAAGAGGATTTTGTATTCCAAGGAAACATAATCGAACTTGAAGGCACTGAATTTGACGAACTAGATAGTGCGTTTGATAACACGGAATTACACCCAAATTTTGAACCCCGACCAACCTTCACCCTACCATTTTTTGATCCTAATTTAGAAGAAAATAATCAAATTGAGTACCAAAACTTTTACGGTGATCACTCTTTTGAACCACTGCACACTTCCTTTTCACTCAACCAAGATAGTAGAATTAAAATAAAACCATTCAAATTTAACTCATCAAAAATCCGCCTCTCCATCACTATTGCTCTTACTGTAATACCCAAAAGAAATATCTCATCAAGTAAAATACAATTATCCGAAAGAATGTGAAAAAATTTATTTAAAAACTCAAAAGGAAATCAAAAAATTATCTTACACAATAAATGAGAAAAATCGATAAGTCAATTAAAAGGAAATGAGAAAAAAGTTGAACAAAAAGTTCAAAGAATTTTCCAAGAAAAGCATGACTACCTGAGTACACTCAGTCAAGCTGACGATTTATTGGACACCTTTAAGGACATCAACCTTGAGGTGAAAAGGAAGTTAAAGGCACTCAACACCGAATCCCAAAAATCCCACACAGATTCTGACAATGACATTGAAGCTGATGACGATGAAGAAAAAGAAGATGATCCGGAACCCGAGGACGAAGAACCAGAAGAAGATAAATTTGGCCCCAACGATGATGAATTAAGATCTTCCGAGTTTAACTCACGTGATTCTGTTAATTTCTCCAGGAACCGAATAAACATTAAACTCTCCGCCCAGACTCTCACTCATTTAATGGAAAATTCTCGGACTGGTCATCGTTCTGGGACGACTTTTCGTCGTCGGTCCATATCAGTCCCGATTTGTCAATATTCAAAAATTCAAGTACTTAAAGGGTCTCCTCCACGGAGAACCTTAACTATTTATTCAATTCTTTCTTTGAGAAGTTCTGCCAGCCGACGTGATGAAAGAACCAGGTGCGTGAGGCGGAGCAGAATTTGGGAGATGGAATGGCGGGGGAGGGGCTTAGAGTTTTGATTGTTGGAGAAATTATGAATTGTGTTCAACCATTAGCAATCCTGGGTAAGAATTCAAATCATTTCTTCATCCGATGTTCATTTGCTATGCAGGACCAGGGTAACAAATAAATGATCCTGAATTTTCAATCCTCCCTCCCTCCCAGGCCTATTTTAACATAAAAATTTTAGCTTTATAAAAATGCCCAAGAAATCTGTCAGCCAACAAAAAAGCCGTAGGCAAGAAGCCCAGAGCTCAAGAACTGCTCAGGCGAGAAAATATGAAGACGACCCCGACTTTGAAGAAGAAGAAGAGTCTGAAGAGGAGTCTGAAGATGAAAATGATGCTGAAAAAAATTAAAAAGAGATTTTGAAGAAGGGACGCTTCGAGATATTCGCGTAAGTTGATGAAGTACCTCAAGAGCGGAAAGAATAAACTCGTGAAATACTCTGAACGTAATGAGTAGCATTTAACGTGTATATTTGATCATTGAATTCCATCGTTGTAATTGAGTGCATCGCGACCCAAGCGTAACCTTTGTCTCCTCATGGAACTGTTTCGCGTACGCGCCAAGGGTTTTGGATGAGAAGATGAGTTTGTTGCCGTTTGCTCAGTAGCCTAACAGCAATACAGAGTGCATCTCCGTTTCGTAAGCCGTCCGGTCCTTCTTTCACTTATACTTTTCAATGTATGTTCTCCATCGTTATTTGTAAAAGTTTTGTAAGCATCCCCGCTCGAAAACTCGGCCTTGCTGTCCTGGTTCAAATACAGTCCAGACAATCATAAACATACGATGCAGGAAAGTCAACACTCTCGAATGCCTTAAATTCAAAAAATTGATAATTCCTTAAAAATCGGGGTGCTTGCCGAAAAGTAATAAGTTGTTGAATGCATATTTTCTGGGATAAATGTTTGCGTAGGACACTGATCAAACACAGATTTTGCGAATTCCGAACCCCGAATAAAATTTGTTTGCTTTTCCAAAAAAAATGTAAAAGTGGTGACCCCGGTCAGATGTGGCCAAACCCGGACAGGATAACTATGAAAACCATGATTTTCATGTCCAATAAGTTATAAAAAGACCCATTTCAATTCGTCCAATGCCATTTGTTCCTGCACTTCCAATGTTTCGATTTTGCATTGGAGAATTTTTGGTCAAACGTCGGAAAGTGGTGTGTGCAGCCATTCAAACAAGGCCCGGTTTTGTTGTCCTCGCTTATGCTGGGGATAACGTCGACCACATCTAAGTGCTGAAGATGTTGACAATGTTGCAGAACGTCGTCCTGATGAAACTGGCACAGTTGAAAGAACGTTTGCGGACTGTCAAGTTTCAAGCTGTTTATTGAATTTCTCAACAAAGCCCAAATACGGATCAGTGGGCTGCCGCAAAGATAATCCGACAAAAAACAAACTATGAAGTTGTCAAAAATTATTTAATTTTATTTAATAAGCTCGATCAAATTGCTGAGAGAAATTTGGTGGTGAGAATATTTACAATTCAACGTTCAACTTAACAACTATAATAACCTAACTATTTGCCGAATTGCATTTTTTCCAAATGAGACAAAATTGGATTTTGGAAAACTTAAATGTTTGACAAAAATGTAAGAATTCAATCCAAAAATGGGGTGGGGCATGCCGATTATTAAGCTTTAAGCTAAGGTAATGCGGGAAAGGACTTTTGGAAAAAAACTCGAATTTCAGAGACAAATCCCGTACTGCTTTGGACAAGCTAAAGCTAAAACCAATGATCAGCTTAAATGTTTAGACGGACGGCTCCCGGACAATCCGTCAGAGGGGCATCCGTCTTCAGTGGTCAATTCAAAAAGCACAAAATCAGTAAAATAAAACAAAATGCCAAATAATGATGGAAAACATGCTTTTGAATATTTTAAGCCAAAATTGATTTTTGAAAACTTTAATTCTTCAAAAATGCATACACTTTTTCCCGACAATAATTAATAGTTAGTTACCTGATTTGAATTTTCCTGAACCGAATTGGTCCATTGGGCGTGCGCACGTCGATGAAGTTAAGGTATGTTGTCAATGTGCCATCGGCGTTGTTTTAGTCAATTGTGTCCGTCCACACCAAGCGGCTTCGCGTTCGATTTTCAGGTCAACCATGTACCAACCACTCCATTTTGAATGGCTAAAATAGGACAAAAATATTAAAGCATTTTTAAACATAAAAATATTGAATATTTAATTTCGAAAACACGAGTTCATTATTACTTGCAAAAACAGGGCTTAAACTCGCTTTTTAATTCCCGGATTCCAATTTTAAGCTTTGAACCGGCCCAAAATAAATAAATGGATTTATGGACTGTCAGACAAAATAGTTAGTGCGTTTATAGTAAATGTTCCAACAAAGTTTCCATCTTGAAACATACTCCATTTTGCGATGTGTAAAGCAGCCTATAAAAAAAGATTGTTTTTTTAAATGACCAGCTCTGAGCACTCTTTTGCTATCGGTCTCCTTAACCATGAGTGTTACACAAAAAAAATTTTTTAAATAAATGCTGTTAATGTGATTGATATTTTTTTTGTAATTTATCAAAACGTCTACCGTATTTCCTCTACCCCCGTGGGTTCTATTTTTCAACCTCTTTTTTCAGAAAATATTAACAAAATTTGCAATGAGGGGAGGGGGGGGGGGGGGGTTCTAATAGAGGCGGTAATCTATAATTTTCAAAACAGAATTTTTTGTTTTGCAAAAAAACAATTAGGAATTTCTTGAGTTAGCAATGGAAATCACCAACACCGTAGGCCAGCTTCAACTGCATATGTTGGATTACTGCAAAACTGTCAGGGATAAATAAGCATTACCTTAACAATTGTATTTAAAAAAATTAAGTGCATCCATAAAAATTATTTTGGAAATAGCAAAAATTCCAAATATTTTTTATAGATGCTAATCAAATTCGGAAATTCTTGAGTTTGCAATGGAATTATTAATATCCGTAGCCCAGTGTCAAGATTCTTGATTAAACGATCCTTAAGTAACAATTGACGCCTTTTTGGGTGGTTTAATTTAAAAAACTGTGCACGAAATGCCTACACAAACCAATCATAGAGGAGGGGTAAAAAAATTTCGATTTCAACCATCTAAATGAAAATATTTACCTATTAAAAAAAATGAACGCATTTTGTGTATTAGCAACCATCAAAACCAAAAACTTTGAAATAATATCTTTTGATGAATGAGATGTTGCGTGGCCATGAAAAGGGTTTTAACTGCTAAGTTAAATTGTAGGCTTCTAAAAATTGTAAATTCTTTTCTTAAAAAATTATTTTTTCAGCAGCATTTTAATTTTCCGGCTTGGTGATCACTCAACTTTGGATCGTAAATCTCAACCAGAAAATCTACGTATAGCTCAATTTTACCGAGAATCTCGGCAAAATCTCAACCCGGGAGAGCCGGTGGGGCTGAACAGAAGAAATGCCCAAAGAAAGATTGATCGTTGGGGATAGAAAGGAAAAGGGAGAAGGTGTGAAGCAATGGGCCCCCGGGGGCATTTAAATGGGAGTAAAATAAAACACAAATGTACAATCAATCAATAAAGGGAAAGTTTAGCATTTAAATTGAGTTTTTGGGAAAATTTAAAAAATGGCGTATTGGAAGGATGGAATCTAATTGCATATCAAAATGCCCTTGTGTGGAAATACTTCGCGAAAATGGCACCTCTGTAAAGTCGGAATTTATGCAAATGCCTCCAAAGGTCAACTTGGTCGGCTTCGAACTTATCAGCATAAGGTATTTATATACCCAGAAGCTTTAACCATACGGTAATCGTTTCCGGACAATCAAATGCATGCTTATTACCGTAAAGATGTACACATTTTTGCAAAGATGTGGATAAATTCCGTCGTCGCCGAGAATTATACTCTCACTTAGGTATGTTGTGAGATTCAAAGCAAATGCCTTTTTTAATTGAAATTCTTTGGAATTAGCAATTTATCTTTTTCCGATTTTCTCAAAAACTTTACGCGCACATTTTATTTTATTTAAATCTTTTTTCTTTTATAAAATATCTTTGGAATTATCAATTTATCTTTTTCCGATTTTCTCAAAAACTTTACGCGCACATTTTATTTTATTTAAATATTTTTTCTTTTATAAAATATCTTTGGAATTTAACAGAAAATATCTAGAAATCCATATATTTTATAAATCTGATCTAGACTGTCATATGATTAAGCTAACGATTTATCCGCAATGGCCGCCGGATGACATCGGCAAAACCCAAGAATCAGGTTGGCAGCTCAAAAATCCGGAATAATTTTTAGGCGTGTTATTATACATATTTGAATTTAATGTCAAAACTTTATTAATGGTACTTTTCACCAAGTTTGATTTGGTCCAACCACTCAGAATCACATAGAAAATGAGCAAATGAGAATTTCAGTTGGGATTACTTTTTTGGGGTAGCTTCTTAAAGTGTCTTTTCAGAAGAAAAATTTCTCCAAAATAAACTTTCCTAAAGAATATCTCACCCCCCCCCTTAAAAAACATACGTTCGAGCTCTATTTCTCGTCCTCAGATTTTCGCCGATTTGTCCACATGGACTTTTCTTACACCACCAGCAGCAACAGCAGCGAGTGCGACAGCGCGTCCGTTGTCCCGGAGTACTGGTACTACGCAACAACTCGACATTTGTTTTTCGAAGACGGTCCCTGCGAGGTGTGTGCCAGGGTTGCCGCGGGTTGAGAAAAATGTCGGGTCGGGTTTCGGGTCGTGAAAAAGACCGGGTTTCGGGTTTTCGGTTTCAAAATTTTTCTCTTCAAAATTTAACCAAAATCTTAAATTGGTTAATTATGGTGCAAGAAACCAAATTTTAAAATATGTCAATTTTTTTAGGAATGGGAAGGGCCCGGCGGCGCCGATAGGGGCCGCCGGGAGAAAATTTTGAATTTTGGTGCCAATATGTTAGGAAAATTATTACGAATGTTGCAAACCAAAAGGTCCCAACTATGTATGGTTTTTAAAAAAAGATAATTTCCCGAAAATTTGTTAAGAGATTTGCAACCAAGGGGTCGGGGTTAACACACACCCCTAAAGATAATTTGAATTTCCGGGCATTCTTGGGTCAGGAATTCCGGTTTTCGAACGATCCGGTTACATCACTGATGCCCTTTCCTTCTCTTCAAAATAAGACAAATTTAAAAAGTTATCGGCTCTAATGGCAATAAATTGGAAATTATTCAAAAAACAAAAATTTTACCTCTAAAATTTCGGAGAAAATTAAAAAAGCCCCCGAACCCCGACAGAATGGTTGGCAAAATGGTCTGCAATTTAACAATTTTTGTTAAGAATTTGAACAAATTTTTAAAAATCGCAAAAATATGGCAAAAGATATGGCATGGACCCTAAAATATGGCAAATCCAATTGGGTTTCAATTCAAAAAGCTGAGAAAATTGTTTATATAAATATTTTGAAAACATCCAATTTTTTAAGGTCTTTCGCGTGAATGTGCGCGAACGTGTCCGTTCACCGGAACGAATTGGCCATGTCCAGTTGGGCGGAATGATCGATACAGGCGACCGGCTCTGGTTGGACCGTTCATGTGCCAATTTCTACGGCATTTGTATCTACCCGGGCGTTGCCGAAGATGGCAGTGTCACCAGGGAGGGCGCTTCTAAGCGTTGCTTCAGGGGTGACTTGGCATTCGGACCAGAGGATGGTCAGGTCCGGTTGCTCCGACTCATTCGTCACAACAATTCACTGCAGAGGATGGACATGGCACTTGCCGGTGGTACGCGTTTAGATATACCGCTTGGGGTCGGGATTCCCGTCGGGATTTTACCGTCTTGAGTAGGATCAAGACCAACAGGGATGGACGTAATTGCTGCTGATTGCCATTTGCCCAGACTTTTTCGGGGAAAAAATTGCTGATTTTTTTTTGAAAATTTTTGGCAATTTCTCTTAATTCGTTTAAATTTTAAAAAATATTAAAACGAAAAACCGTATCTTCTAAAAGACCAATCATTAATTTCCTCTGGGAATTGCTACCTAAATTTGTTCAGAAATATTCTGAAAGCGAAAGACTTTTTTCATCAGCCGTGCTTATTCTAATGATTAAGAAAACGTTTTTACCAGAAAAAGTGGCTAACAAATAAGCTATATTTCTTCACCACAACTTATCCGGTTGATCAAATGCGTGTGGTAAGCCAGCCAACCATTAAGAAGAATTTTTTAAATGAAAAAACTGATCTTAGTTTTTGTCATTGAGATTTCTTCGCCATAAATTCTGGATTTAAAAGCACTAAACCGATTTTTGCCAAAAATGGACCCAAAAACTCGCAAAATTCGATTACAAATTTTCATGTTTTTCATTTTTGCTAGGGTTGTCGGCTTGGTAACCCATACGCCACGAAATGTCAACTTAAAAATTCTTGAAAATCATCCGGGGGGGGCGTAGAAACCGAATCGAACTCTACCTGGTTGCCTCCATCCCTGATCAAGACTCGACACCCTGCCCTCTACCATTGACGATATGAATAAATTTAGAAAATAAAAAATGTACCCATTTATATTTTTGTACAATGTTTCTTTTTATTGATTTTTTGTATACTTTTGCTTTTCTTCTTTGCTTTTGCACCTGTCTGTACAGTTCAACAAATGTCATCACCTTTTTTACCACAGAGCCAATCAAGATTGGCGAATGGATTTCGTGCGCTTCCGAGTTTCGTTGGCACTTTCACTTTATGTCAGACAATGAAGCCATTCTGTTGGTTGGCGAGTCCGAGTTTGATGCTGTTACTCAATTATGCATGCTCCTCCGCACGCATGTCTACCATCTTCACATTAACACGGTTCGAACTTCGGAGCCAGCAGGGCAGTGTTAGCCTAGCCAAAAACCCCCGTTTATTTAATAGATAGTAGGGACTTGCGACCAGAAACCGATCTCGATAAACCCTAAAAATCGTCAGGCGTGATCCCGAAGTCCCGCCGGTCCAGGAATTGAAGGTCGTGGGTCAGTTCGGTGCTGTTGGTTGCTTCGTCATCGCTTGATCGCTGTTGGCGGGCGGGTATGCGGCCTTTTTGAATCAGTTATGAAACACATTTATATTGAAAAATGAAATAGTCAACTAATTAATAAATGGGAAATTTTAAGGCGGGAAAAAGTTATAATTCAAAATTGCCCCGGCACAGAAAAGGTAATTTAGTAATGCGCCAAACCAACAGCGCCGAAGTGGCCGGCTCCGAGACCTCCGGAATCCCGAGGAAATTCTTCTTGGATCCCGATCCCGTCCAGGTCTCTTGTTGAAATGAATAGAATAAATGGCTTGAAGCTCTAGAATCGGATCGAAACCGTCAGAAAATTTTAAAAAAGCTATTAGCTTTGTCAATTTTTGGTGGATATTACCCGCAAATTTGAAATTTAGTGACAATAGCCAAATTTTCAAAAACTTCCCACAAAAACTCAAAATTCTAAAATTCAATTTTTTCTCGGCGGCGCCTATCGGCCGGCACCGCGGACCTTCCCCTCCGCCCTCCCAGCAGAAGTAAAGCAGAATACTCAAAAAAAAAATTGTATTTTTAAAAATCAATTTTCTTAATTAACCCCTAAACTGACTTTGGAGAAAATTTCGTCTGGAAACATTCTTTAGGAAAAATGCAATAAAAACCCAAAAATAAACCCAAAATGACTCTTTTTTTAGCTTGCCCACCGTACTGGAAAATTTTTTTTGTCTACGGCTCTGGGTGGCTCCACAAAAAATATTAATATATGAATAGTTATTTGCCTTGATATTTGGTTAAAAGTTGAATAAAGATTGGATTGTCCCATTAAACGAGTTGTTTACCATTAATCAATTTTGTGGATTTTTGGTCAAGTAAATTCAAATCCATACTTTCGCGAAATCCAGACCCAAAATTAGATCCAGGATTTTTCAAAATGCGGCTTTAAATAATATGTTAGCAATTTAAGAGACGTTCAATTGCGTTCGCGACAAAAATTGATTTCCCTGTGCCTTTCGAGCAGGTCCTATTTCCAATATTTCGTTCAATTAATTTTTTTTTGGTTTTAAGTAAAGCTTTATATTCAATATTTACTTATTTTAAATTTACAACTATTTTCTTATATAGCCTGATCATCTCCGCTTTCATCGCGCTACGTGCCCAGTTGCACACAGTGACGAAATTTTTGTGTATTTGATGGAAGAGACCACCGCAACAAACATTGACAAGCATCAAAAACAGAAGATGGTGCCACTTTTCTACACAGTAAAATACGGGAATAATTGAACGAATATCGGCGGCTTTCGTTTTTGATCAAAACCTAACGCTCTTGAGCAGGCAAATGATGTTAAATGTTGGTATTATGCAATTCTGAGAAGTACTCGGTGATTATTAGACGTTGAAATCATAGACTAGAGAATCTCATATTCGTGATCAGCGCCTCGAAAACCCTCGCGAACCATTAAGAATTGCATAAACCCCCATTAAGCAAAGCAGGAATTGTATTCTTTACCATTACTCAAATTTAATTTTGATTTGGGATAAGTTGATCCACTGCAAAATAATAAATACCTGTCATTTACAGGTGGACATGCAGCATAAATGCTTTTTTTACAATGATGCAAATTCCAGCTGGGAGCGGTGGGATGACGACACATTAACAGATTCGCCAATCCCCGTGAATACATAATTTAAAAATCATTCATTGCAAAAAGGACTTGGCAACTATAACAATATTGTGGGAAACTATTTTGGGGGTTTTGCCACTCTAAGTAAAATATTGACGTAAATATTTAGGCAAAAATGGCTTTTCGAAACTATTTTTGCCACTAGTCGCTGTTAAAAAAAAAAAAGAAAAGCATTTATTTTGTATTTATTTGCCAGCCTGGAAAATATTACTTCCAACGAGTCCGTTTTGACAAGGGCCTTTTGCTGTTGAATTACCTCGAGAATTGTTATGTGCAATTGCAGATTCGGCCATTGGAACGGCACTACGCGTTTGTATTTGAATTTTCATCTTTTTTTAAACCAATTTTGCAGATTCAAGCGTTTTTTTCGTACGCAAAGATCTTTCCGGCCGGACAGGGAAGGCATACTTTTTGGAAAAACGACATCAGACGATCGCTTATTTCTCTTGTATCGTTCGCCTCCAGTGATCTGGCCTCTGAAATTGCTTTCTTTTTGGAAGCTAACAGCGCTTTTGGACAAAAAAAAAGCAACAGGGTAAACAAAATGATGTGTGTCAATATTTTAGTTTCGTTTCTTTTTTAACGTCTGCGATGACGTTCGGACACCCGGGGGATAAATGTGACATTATTTTTAAATTCATCAAAATTCAAA
The DNA here is from genome assembly GCA_020449905.1 of Globodera pallida. NCBI lineage: Eukaryota > Metazoa > Nematoda > Chromadorea > Rhabditida > Heteroderidae > Globodera > Globodera pallida. The sequence goes on from JAIXHY010000016.1 coordinate 656,569, forward strand.
AACTGGGCAACCAAATTAAGCAAAATATGAATAGGTTAAAAGTCAATTATAACCTAAATTCAGTTCCAACAACTTCAATGAATTAGTGCAACAACAAGCGACTTATCCAACTATTTTGGAAATACCAGATACTACTGATTTGTTTTCTTTCCCCGCATTTGTAACCCGATTATTTACTCAATAAAGCCAATGTAGTAATTGGAATGACAGTTCTTAAAATATTTTTTTAGGATATTACATGAACAAATTACTGAAAAATTTCAAAGGGGGGGGGGGAAATAAACACGGAGTGCATCTCCGTTTCTTAAACCGTCCGGTCCTTTTTGGAGTCGTACACATGATTCAAATCCAGAGTATACTCACGAAAGCCACGCTTCACTTTAAGGAGTTAATTAAAAAATTATTATAATGATATAATAAGAAATCGGAAAAAAAAGTGGACGACGGCACAATGCCAAGCTTTGAGCGATGTGTTGCACAACAGTTGATCCTTGAACAAATCGAACCCTGCAAACGTTGCTGAGCTGACAGGCGAAGGCTGTGAATAAATATCTAATATTATTTCTTTGACTCTTTTGTCGTCATTTGTCATTTATTCTCCCTATATTTTCGCCCACATTTATTCGCTTCCCCCAAATAAATATTGGGTATTTATTGTTTGTCGATTGGACAAAGGTCAACGGCATAACAATTTATTCATAAATTATACAAATAATTAAATAAAATTAAAAATAATAAATAAACTAAAAATAATACTCGATTTAAAAATCAATACAGTAATTTGTTTTTTTTATGAATATTCAAATCATACCATTTTACACGTTGAATGAATTCTATTTAGAAGAATGGCACATTGTTTTTGACGATGGCATTGGCACTGACACAATTGAACCGCAACAATTCTTCGACATTATACCCGCTCCGCCAGTTGCCAGCGATTGCTGAAAATTTGTGTTAATTTAATTTTGAGGTTAACAGTTCAAGTTCAGAGAATGAAGCTAAAGAGAAACTCAGTTTTCAATAAAAAATGTTTTTATTAATTTTTTCTTTTTTTAGTTTCTGTTTGAAGATAACTTCTTCCAAATGTTAGCTGTCATTTGATATGCATTGCGACTGAATTGTGAGCATGCGGCGGCGCACTGTTTTCTGCCCTTTTGTCTGCCAACAATTAGGGCGAGAGCAATAATGGCGCGCGACTTTGGCTGTTTGAGCGTTGGAGCCGCTGGCGCTTCCGGACTTTCCGTTTTGGAGATGCACTGAACTCGGCGCCGACGACGACGAGGAGGAGCAAACGACGCCGCCGCTGCAACTCGCCCACGACGACACGTTCATTACCACCAGACGCTTCGTAACCGAAGTCGCAAAGCATAGCAAATGATAGCTACCAATCAGAAGAAGCTATATCAAACAGAGGCTAATCGATTGAACCAATAAAAAAATTATGGCTACCAAAAAAATTGGGCGACTTTTTTTCAATAAAGCCAAAAACAATTTTCCGGTTTTGAACCGGTTTGCATGCGATTTATCCAACCATAAAAGTTTAGCTAAATAATTGCTTCATCTATTTGAGAGCTTAAATGGTTTTAAGAATGTCTGCCCCCGGTTACGGCTGAAGCACTTTGTTGCCTCCGGCGGTCTGTATCAGAGTTGTTCCGGGTTGAAAAAAATGTCGGCTCGGATTTCGGATCAGGTCGGAAAACCCTCGGGCCGGGTTTCGGGTCTCGGCGAGAAAACGACCGGGTTTCAGCTCTCGGGTTTCGGGTTGAAAATTTTTTTTCTTCAATATTATTAACCAATAATTTAAAAAATGCAAAATCATAAATTGGTAAAGTGCAAAACAACAGTTTCTCCAAGCTTTATCAAAGAGTTCTTCAAATCTGTGAGTATTATACCAGCCGTCGAAAACTGCCTCCTTTTTCAGAATTTGGCTTCTGGGGGGCAGATGGGTCGGCGTGCCGATAGGTACCGCCGAGAAAATTTTGATTTTTTGACTCCGTTAAAAGATTAGCAACCAAATTTTAAAATAGGGCAATTTTCTGAAGGCTTTTAGGAATAGAAAAGGTGTCGCGACCGCGAAAAATAAAATAATTAAAAACCTAAAGAGTAAAAACAAATAAGAAAAAATTATAAATTGATTGAATTAAATGATAAATAGAACGAAACGATAAATGAAATGAAATAAATGACAGAAATGCGAAAGGCTAAGTTTGAGCTTACCCGAGTCTTCAAAATTGCCAAACTTCGGACCAATTTCACCGACGCCAATTTAAGTAAAGAGAGCTACTCGAAGCCGCTCAAAAGCGCCCACAGAATCATCCACCAACTCATCCACCGAACCACCCACCAACTCGCCCACCGAACCACCTACCAATCCGTCCACCGAACCGTTCACCAAACCGTCCACCGAACCGCCCACCGAACCAACTAAACCACCGCCCGCCAAAAAATTCAAAGAGACGAACATTGACGAACCACTTTTGAAAAGTAAATCAATCAATTCTGATCGCACTGATATCCTTTTTAGTCCGAAGCATCGCCACAGAAACCCCGGAACCTCTTTCGGAAGGAACCCTACAGGTTCTCCGAAAGCTCAAACAGAAGGAGAAGCAGGCACAATGCCAGCAGCTCAAAAAGGCAATCCAGTCTGTCAAGGAGACTGCACCCTACAACAGCACTTACTGTTGTGCCTAAAAGGAATATCTTATCAAGTAAAATAAAATTTGTTTTCTGAAATTATCGCGGAAAGATTACCAGTTCAATTCTAGGTTCGCTAATACACAACGTAGTACATTCGCAAGCCGTTTCTACAGAAAAACGAAAAATCAAAGTCTCCAAATTCCTTTCACGAATTGAAACTTATTTGAAAAAACAAATAAAGTTTCCTTGGAATTCTTTTACTTCACATCCGATTTTAGTTCTCTCCAAACACAAATACATTTTTTAAATTGAAATGTCAGGTAAAATACGAACAGCGATTCCTCTCCTCAACAGAAAATTTTTTAATTTGTCGAAAGATGATGTACCTTGAGAAAATATATCGAAAAAATCCAAACGGATTTCGAATCCGGGACTTACGAGTATGATGACAAAATTCCGAAAGAATGTGAAAAAATTTATTTAAAAACTCAAAAGGAAATCAAAAAATTGGAACCCAATTTTAAAAATAAAAAATAAAAGCACTCAACACCGAATCCCAAAAATCCCACACAGATTCTGACAATGAAATTGAAGCTGATAACTAGGGCCACGATTTATATGGACAAAAAATCTCGAAATATGGCCATAAAATATGGATGAAAAATCGCAAAATATGGACAAAAATTGAAAAATATGGACGAAATATGGATAAAAAATTTTTTGAATATCGCAAAAAAATGGGCAAGATTTCCTAATAGAAGTAATAAGAGCAATAAAAAAATTTATATACAAATTAAAGACATTTCAGAAAATTTTTGAAAATGTGCGAAATTTAAAAAATTTTCATTTTTGGTGGCAAAATTTTTAGTCGCGAAAAAGTCAATTTTTAGGGGTGCATTTTTGAAAATTTAAAAAGTCGATCCTTGGGGGTGTATTTTTCGTTTTTATTTCATTTTTGTTAAGGAATTTTTTGAAAATGGCGAAATATGGATGAAAATATGGAATATGGATAAAAATCGTGAAATATGGAAAATATGGATTATAAAATAGGCTCTAGAAGCTCCAACCAAAGCTAAAAACACTATTTATGGCATTTAGAAGCCGTTTCAAGTTCGCAGAAAAAATATGGATTTCCATATAAATCGTGGCCCTACTGATAACGATGAAAAAGAAGAAGACGATCCTGAACTCGAGGACGAAAATCCAGAAGAAAATTTGGCCCCAACGATGATGAATTAAGATCTTCTGAGTTTAACTCACGTGATTCGGTTAATTTCTCCAGGAACCATTTTGTCTCACATATTTTGGAGTGTTTTAGGAGAAAAATCCGGGCCTTAAATGATCAAAATAACCCAGGTTAAATAAGAAAAAGTGTGGGATGGGAAATGTCTGGATATCGAGAAATTTAGCGGCCCTTTCTTTAGTGAATCAAATCGGCACAAGGCGCTTCATCGCCCAAAGGGACATCACTAAAAGAAAATTGATTATATTTAAATTTAAAATTTGATACCCAAACAAAAGATAGTCGTCGATGAAATGGTCTCAACTTCCGCGCCATTTTCTGCAGTTGAAGAAGGCTCTGTTGAGGCGGATAGGGTCTCCTGCTCCGGCTCGGTAGTTGTCGTTGTGCTCATTTCAGTCGTCGTAGTGGTGGTTTCCGTTGTAGTCAGTGCCGTTGTCGTCGTAGTAGTCGTCGTCGTTATAGGGGCGCCAAAAGGCTAAAATTTTAAATTCTTAGAAACTTTTGTTAGAAACTAGACCCAAATTTCAAAGACATTACAAATTCTAAAAAATGTACCGTATTTCCTAAAATAGAGCCCCCGGGGGCTCTATTGCTCAACCCCCAAAAAAGGGGGGCTCTATTTTAGGGGGGAGGGGGCACTAATTAAGGGGGGGGGGCTCTATTAAACCTATTTTTTTAGAAATCTTAACAAATTTGCAATTTTTGCCCAAATTTTGAGCAAAATTTGGCCAATTTTGACTTCTTTTTTTTCTGCCAAAATCAATGACAGAATAGAAATTTTATTATTAAATACTAAAATTTTTCGATTTCTATGATTACCCAGCCATTTGATTCCAAAAATAAATTCGAATCTGACCTTATTTTACCCCGTTTCGGTCCCCCGACCGGAATACAAACATTTTTTCAAAAATTTAAATTTTTGCAAATTAATTTTGGCCTCAAATTTAAAAAGCAAAAAATTAAAATGAAAAAATAATGCTCGAATTCACGGCGGCGATCATTTCAGTGCCCACACTTCAGTGCCGGGACACTTCAGTGCCAGCAATTCAAAGCCTATAACTTTTTTAAACTCAACCAAATCAAACAATCAAGATGTCATTGGAGGGCTCTAAATAAGAAGTATCGTATAAAAAAAACCAAGCCGGTTCAATTCGTTTTTAAGAAGTTCAACGTAAAACACACCCAAAATCAGGGCTTTTCATCAGTTTTATTGCAATAACTTTTTTACGAATTTTCTAATTGATTTGGCTTAACAATAGCTTTTAAAAGCTTAGAACTTTCCAATGAAATCTTGATTTTTTGTTTGATTGAGTTTAAAAAAAGTTATAGACTTTGATTTACTGGCACTGAAATGTCCCGGCACTGAAGTGTGGGCACTAAAGTCTCCCGGCACTGAAGTGTGGGCACCTGAAATGATGCGTACCGTCGAATTCATGCTTTTTCAATGAAAGCCAAATGTGGCGGGAGGCTCATTAAAACTCTTATAAACGAGCCGGAATGACAGCATAGAACTTTTTCGAATTTCATTTTTCCTTTACAGGAATTCACTGAATTTTTTAAAATTCATATCTTTGCTAAATTTGGCCAATGACAGAGTTATTTCACAAATTCCCAGCTTGAACAAAACGGAAAAGCCCTCTCCCGGAAACATTGGAGGCGGGGGTCCCACCAAACTCATCCATACCCATCTAACCACCAATCAAGATCGGGACAATAACTTGCTTCAACCTTAACCGATTTAGAAATTCTTAACGCCATTCAAAAGATCTCAAAGAGTTGAAGCTAACATTACGTTAAAGCTTTGTGAGTTGGGACAACTTAATTGGGCGCGTCGCGGCCTTTTTTTTTATCAAGGTAGTAAGTATATGTAAGGTAGTCAAAAAATTTGAGCAATAAAATCTGCGAAAAAAGGCACCGACCGGCGCATCCCTGGAACAGCAACGAAATTCATGGCCTGGGTCACAACATTCGTCGCCCCTAAAGCCAGGATTAGGAATGCACCGGTAGAAGTCGCATGTCTTGCAAATTTGCTTGATGATCGCTTTGTTGCAAATTGGCGTCGATGTCGTCTTCACAAATAAAAGTTTTTTTTCAATTTAATTAAAATAAAATTGTTAAACACGCGGCTAATTCACTTACCGTAGGCTGTTTGGTTATCTGAAAAGATAATATGCACAAATATAAAGAAGGGCCTTTTGCAACAAAAAAAAAAAGCCTTTTCAAATACCTAGAGAGTCCAAAAAGAATCGAGACAGCGTGTAAAAACATTGAACGCCTCGCGAACCGATCAAAATTCTCGATCGAACTCTCGGTCGAGATTCGTGATTTTCAGGGATTTCGAACGAATCTTTTTTTCGAGATTCTCGATCGGTCCTCAAGTCTGTGCTCTAGTATTAGCGCGAAAAAAGTCACCAAACGGTCCATGGAACAGCATCGGTACTCATTGTCTTCGGGACAGCAGCCGCTGTCCGAAAAGCCAACAGAGTTGGGCATGCATCGGTAGGAGTCACATTCCTTGCAGACGGCCTTGATGATTGACTTGTTCTGGCAAAATTTCTGCAAATTTAATGATGAAATTGATAATTACGCTGATAATTAATTAATTCACTTACCGTAGTCAGCTTGGCCATCTAAAAAGAATGACGATAGGGGTAATTATTCAAGTGTTATAAAATAGCAACAAATTTAGGGCTTTATTTCAGTTTATGCGTCCAAAACTGACTTCAAACGTAACCGATTCATACATTCTTAAAGCCATTAAAGTTTTCAAAGAGCTGAAGCGATTGTTAAGCTAAAGCTTTCGATTGGCCAACGATCAAAAAAGTTATGATAAGAATTTAAAAAATCCCCGAGTTTTGTAGTTTCTGGTCAGAGCTTTTTTGATATTTGTCCAATCAAAATTTTTAGCTTATAAACTAAAATAAAGCCAAAATTTAATAATGCAATTAGCGTAAAACATCCCGTAGTAGTGGGAGTTGTTGACGTCGAAATCTAAAATAAAATCAGGACATATTTTGTTAGGTTGCGTTATAAACATAAATTTTGTGTTCAAATTAGGGTTGAGCCCTGAGCTTCAAAATGGGGCCGCCCCGACCCCGACATGGCCAACCCCGGCCCGCGGCTCAACCCTAGTTCAAATTTAGATGCTTCATATGGCGCGGATTTTGGGTTAAAAAATAATGTGAAACATACTGTAGTGATCGTGGGAGTTGTACGCATTGGAGAACCCCCCTAAAAGGTTAGATGGTACTTTTCGGTTCTCATTAAAACACATTTTGTGGCAATTTGAAACATGAATATGATTTATATTGATAAATTGATGACGAATTTTTAATTATTAAAAAAAAAATTGTGTAAGCAGGGTTTTAAATTCTAAAAATTCTTATTTTTTAGAAAAGTAAGGGTCCCTGTTATGATCGAAACGGTAAGCAGTTCAAAAACATTATTAAATGAAGAACAATCGCATTTCTGAGAACTAAAAAATTTATAAAAATCAACTTTTCCTCCATAAAAGTCCCTGACGAAAAAACTTTTTTATTTTTTTCTTCACAATTAGAAAGAATCACCGGCTCCGTCGCACAGCACGTAAACACATGATCATCGGCGCAGCAGGTGCCGGCGGGGGCACCGGTAAAGGGGGAGCATGTGTAGAAGTCGCAGACCTTGCAAGTTTCCAGGATCTTTGCCTTGTCCTTGCAATTTTTCTCGGCGATTTCAAAGGGCGCCAACTAATTGGGCAAAACAGTGAATAATAAATGATTAATTACTGTCAATTCGTGTACCGTAGGCTCCTTGGTTGCCTGAAAGTGAAAATGGTCCCGGTTATTAGCAAAAATAGTTGGTAAAGGTGAAAAAGAAATGAATGGGCAAATTCTTATTCGAGAATCGTGGCCTGGTTTATTAAAAAAACGCAAAATTAAGAGTACGCATTCACAGTCAATTATTTACTATGTAAAATAGAATTGAGCTAACAGCATCGGGTCTGAAATTGTCCTTTTTCTGAATTCTTTCTCACTCAGGCAGCAAAGGATTAGGAGCAGAGGACGGAATTCTAAAAATGCAAATCGGGATTGGACAAAAATGTGGGAAGCTGTTACTGGATTTGAGTTTGCCGACGAAAGCCGACACGGCAACTTCCAGCAAGCCAACCAAGAAGAGCGAGGCGGTTACAAGCGGAAAGTTGATGCCAAATCCGGATTCTGGTGCCAATTGGGGGACACTCATTTCGGCTTCACCATCAGACAACGATTCGTCGCTTTCGATGGCTTTGGCAACGTTTTTGAGCGATGGCGAATGGGGGAGCTCCAAGTTTTCAATTTCGGCTTTCAAGGCCACAGTGAAGAAGAGGAGGGTCAGACAAAAAAGGAGGAGGAAAAGCGGTCGGCACGGCTTGCCGATCATTCCTGGAAACCCCGGAAAGTTAATCAGAAATATGCATAAAAAGTGTAAAGTGTTCGAGTTCCAGAGTTGGGATAGGAATGCCCTCAAAAAACTTTTTATTAAGGAAACTCGGCTTTTAGGACTCAAATTTCCAAATAAATGGAATATAAATTGATGCTTCAAATGAAATGGACGAAATGAATCATCCGGGACGGAGTGGAGTAATCGGACTGCTGTCATCAACAAATCCCCCCAACTATCCAATAACAGCACTATTAAACGTGTTCAGTAAAAAACAAGTCTGAAAAATTCTCAGCTTTAATGCGGCCACATCATCACATTTTGCTGTGGGATTTCGATCATAAAAATTTTTGGGTCCGGAATTCCGGGAATTTTTTCAACATTTCTCAATAAGCTCAGTGATAATCAGGGATGGGATTTTTAGCGTTTTTGTTTATTTTTTCTGCAGCTTTGTTTTGGCGAGTCATGCACGAAAAACATGTTTTAGTCGGGAATTTCGTTTTAACAAGCCTATCCAAGCCTAAAAAAGCATATTTCGGACTTTTCAAGTTCGGGTATTTAAAGATTTTTGGAGCCTATTTTGGCATTTTTGGCGATTTTTTTGAACTTTTGTGCCTATTGAGCTTTTTTTCAAAAAATTTAGTAAGAAAAGTGAAATAAAATTCAAATTTTTTTTTGCCACTAATTTTTTGAAAAATTTAAAAAAAAAAATACAATAAAATTGAATTTTTTTTTACAGGATCGTTCCTAAAATTTCTGGTCGCCTTTTAAAAATCAAAAAACAAACACAAGTCTGGTCTCAAAAACCAACATAATATCGAAATTTTTTTACCCTTCCTCCCCCCCCCCCCCCTATCTATTGGTTTGTGTAGGCATTTCATGTACAGTTTTTTTAAATTAAACCACCCAAAAAGGCGTCAATTGTTACTTAAGGATCGTTTAATCAAGAATCTTGACACTGGGCTACGGATATTAATAATTTCATTGCAAACTCGAGAATTTCCGAATTTGATTAGCATCTATAAAAAAATATCTTGAATTTTTGCTATTTCCAAAATAATTTTTATAGATGCACTTAATTTTTTTAAATACAATTGTTGAGTGATGCTTATTTATCCCTGACAGTTTTGCAGATCCAACATACCGTATTTCCTAAAATAGAACCCCCGGGGGTTCTATTTTTCAACCCCCTCCCCCCAAAAAAGGGGGGTTCTATTTTAGGGGAGGGGGGGGGGGGGGGGGGGGGGGGTTCTATTTTTCAACCTATTTTTTCAGAAAATATTAACAAATTTGCACTTTTTGCCCAAATTTGAGCAAAATGTGGACAATTTTGACCATTTTTCTGGCAAAATCAATGCCAGAATAGAAATTTTATTATTAAATAACAAATTTTTCGATATCTATGAGTTACTCAATCATTTTTCTAGGAAACCCTTGGTAAGAAATAGAAATTATTGATGCCTTCAACAATTTTTTGAAAAGTTCCAATTTTTTGCTCAGCAAAATCGGAAATAAAATGCAGAAAATTAAGAGATTTTTTACTTCTTGAGATGTTTTCTCCATTTTAAAACATTTAAAATTAATGTCAATTTGTTTTCAAATTAATTTTCACAAAAAAAATCATATCTATTTTTAAAATGAACATTTTAAAAAAGCTTAAAAGTTACGACGCTTTTTATTATTAGAGAAATTTATTTTGATTCCGAAAATAAATTCGAATCTGACCTCTATTTACCTGATTTCGGTCCCCGGACCGGAATACAAACCATTTTTTCAAAAATTAATTTTGGCCTCAAAAACAAAACATGGCGGTGATTGGGGCTATCGTTAAGCTAAAGCTTTGCGTTTAGGCAAATCTCAAAAAATTTAGACGGAATTTTGGAATAATAAAATAACACAATAGTTTCGGCATAACTTGTGCAAGCTTAGAAAATACTAGGTTTAATTTGAAAGATTTAAATCTGGAAATTTTCCTAATAATAAAATTTATGCTACGCTCGAATTCATTTTTTTTCAATGAAAGCCAAATGTGGCAGGGAGGCTCATTAAAACTCTTATAAAAAAGCCGGAATGACAAATTAGAACTTTTCGAATTTTCATTTTTTTGCAGGAATCCATAAAATTTTTAAAATTCATATCTTTGCTTAAAGTTGGCCAATGGCTTATAAACTTGGAGAAAAAAATGGAGACAAATAAAATAGAATTTTTACGCTTGAGTTATTTTCAAAAGTTAATTTTCAACAATTTCAACCATTTCAAAAACGCTTTAAATTCTGAATTTATTTTCTATTGACAATTCGTAATCCAGAATTTCCAAAAAATAAAACCTGGTCTTATTTTCCAAAAAGAATTTTTTGAGAATCTGCTTTACTTTCATGTGTGGGGAGGGGGTCGGCGGTGCCGATAGTTTGAATTTGTGACTCAGTTTGTTAAGAGATTTGCAACCAAAATTTTAAAAATACGTTAATTTTTTCAAGTTTTTAAGAATTGGAGGAGTCGGGAAAAATTTCGATTTTAACGACATTTGTTAAACCGAAAACCGGTACCCCCGGTTTAAAACCGACCGTGACCTTTTGTGTAACACTCATGGTTAAGGACACCAATAGCAAAAGATGCTCAGAGCTTCTGGCCATTTAAAAAAATAATCTTTCTCATCTCATCGTTTTTTATCGGTTGCTTTACACATCGCAAAAATGGAGGATGTTTCAAGCTGGAAACTTTGTTGAAGCATTTACTATTAACGCACAATAACTATTTGGTCAGACAGTCCATAAATCCTTTTATTTATTTTGGGCCTGTTCAAAGCTAAAATTTGAATCCGGGAATTAAAAAGCGAGTTTCAGCCCGGGCAGGACTTTTTTTTTGGGAATTCGTTTATATTCTTAGTCCGGCTCTAGGCCAGAAAACCCCAGGCTAAAGCGCCGAGTTTAATAATAAAAGGTTATAAAGATAAAAACAAAAACAATCAATTAAAAATTAATATTTAAAAAAAAAGAAAAATTTGATAAAAGAGAAAATAATATAAAAATAATCAACCGGCGGTTAACAAATATTAACCTTGACCGCCCAAACGCTGCAGAGTCGTTTTCAAAAGCCGAATTTAAGTCTAACAACTGGGTTCGGTTAAGATCTGTCAGGTAAAAAACTGCCAATCAGCAAGGGGCCAAATTCACTAGTAGCCAAAACGCTGATTGGCAATATCAAAGGAGCATTATTAAAGTTTAAATTCAATCAATTCCTTTGGGAGCCGCCAGCAGGCAAACCCTGGTCCGGGTTCCTGATCTCGGGCTCAGATCTCGAGTCTCACTAGGTGCCAAGGCTGGAACAGGCCTATTTGTACGAATTTGTTATTAAGGCGCGCTTTGCCCGACAGTCCTGGCGCGTGAAGCCTTACAGCTAAGGCTGTCGGTTTCAAACCGAACCGAACCGAGACCGAAAACCGACATTTTTTCGGTTCGGTTTTCGGTTATCAGTTCGGTTAACCGAAAGCTTCGGTTTGGTTTTCGGTTCGGTTAACCGAAAGCTTCGGTTCGGTTATCGGTTTCGGTTCGGTAAAACCGAAAGCTTCGGTTCGGTTATCGGTTTTGGTTCGGTAAAACCGAAAGCTTCGGTTCGGTTCTAATAAGCGACAATTAATATGACTTTCTGTTTTACAAATTTGAATTTTTGACTAAATACATTTTAAATTGTTGCATTATTTACCCTCCTAATGTTTTTTTTGCATAGATTTGTCATGTGAGATGGTGGTGTAGTGGCTAGTTGTGGGGCGTGATTGTTCTGGTCTGTTGGTGGTTCGAACCCTGACTAAGTAAATTATTTCTTATGACTTTCAGTTATTATCTATGTAGTACTATCAATTTCTAAACAATTTTTAAGTTATTTCTGATTTTTTAAAAATATTTTTGGGCAGAATTAAACTTTGAAATTCATTTTTTTTTTTTGGTTGGAGAACTCACCTAATTTCTAGCTTTGTCAAATGTTGAGGGAAGACCCTTTTGTTTTGTCAGATTGTTAATTATTGGACCAATTTCTTAACAAAATTCACAGCATTTTTAAAATTTTGTTGCAAATCTCGTAACAAAATTGAGTCAAAAATTCAAAATTTTCTCGGCGGCGCCTATCGGCACCGCCGACCCGCCCCCCCCCCCCTCCCCTAATTGTAAGGGAAGCAGAAATCGCAAAAAAAAATTGCATTTTTGTAAATTTCTTAACAAAAAGAGAACAAAACTGAAAATGCACCCCCTAATAATCAAATATTTTTTGGAAAAATTGCTTAAAAAAATGCTATAAAAAGGGGAAAATGCTCCCCTAAAAATCGTCTGGGAAATGGAGTTTTCAACCATTGGGTTCGGGAAACCGAAAATTTCGGTTCGGTTTCGGTTAACCGAAAGTTTCGGTTCGGTTTTCGGTTTCGGTTCGGTAAAACCGAAAGCTTCAGTTCGGTTATCGGTTTCGGTTCGGTGAAACCGAAAGCTTCGGTTCGGTTTTCGGTTTCGGTTCGGTAAAACCGAAAGCTTCGGTTCGGTTACCGGTTTCGGTTAACCGAAAATTGTTTGAAACCGACAGCCTTACTTACAGCTGTAGTGGGTGCAGGAGAGTGCTTAGCATGCGGTGACGGCGACGATGGTGAGCAGGACGATGAGGGGATGGGGGATTCGGGGGATGGAGAGCAGGGGGGCGGTGAGGACGACATGGACAAAAAGGAGACGAAGAATAGGACGAAGAGGAAGAGGAAAAGTACGAAAAGGAGGAGAAGGTGGACGAAGAGAAAGACGAAGAAGAGGACAAAGAGGACGAAGAGGAGGAAAAGGTGGAGGGCGGTGCGCAAAAAAAGCGGCGTAAAAAGGGGGACGAGGGAGAAGAGCATGGAGCCCAAGGGCCCATCCCCATGGACCTTGGGGGGTTAAGCCCCGTGCATTTTACGGAGTTACGCCCCATGAATTTTGGGCCCCCAGAATGGTCGTTGCTTGAAGAAACAAAGAAGTCACCCTGCTTGAAGGAACTGAAGAAAACGTGCCAAAGAAGAAAAAAGAGTAAGCCCCAAAAAAATGTTAGAGGGCATTTCATTATATGCAGTGGGTCCAGCTCCCGGTGCGCTCCCCAACTCGCATTTGTTGAGAAATTCAATAATCAGCTTGAAACTTGCCAGTCAGCAAACGTTCTTGCAACTGCGCCAGTACCATCAAGGCGACGTTCTGCAACATTGTCAACATCTTCAGCACTTAGATGTGGTCGAAGTTATCCCCAGCATACATTCAAGCAGCAGCGAGGACAACAAAAACAACCGGGCCTTGTTTGAATGGCTGCACACACCACTTTCGGACGTTCGACCAAAAATTCTACAATGCAAAAGCGAAAACATTGGAAGGCCAAGAACAAATGGTGTTGGACGAATTGAAATGGGTCTTTTTTTAACTTATTGGACATGGAAATCATGTTTTTCATAGTTTACTTATTATTATCACACAGACGACCAAAACCGTTGCTGCACGACATGGAGATGGAGCGTGCAATGGTGCAAGCCGGTGCAGCACTACACGGACTTGTACAAGTGCGCAGCAAACTTTTTTTTGAATGATATTTTTTGGTTAAAAAAAATATGGCATTCAGTGGGCTAACGAAATGTTGCAAATTTGAAAGCAGAAGGCTTCTCTTAATGGGACATTTTTAGTCTTTGGCTTTTCAAATTCTTCAAAAACAAATGCATTTTTTAGGCCTTATTACGTTAAGCAGAAGCGCGTTTGGACCAAATTGACCGGGTCAAGGAGCGCATTGGCAAACTCCGCGCGGAATTTGACGCGGCGGAACAGCAACATGGCAAGAGGCGCCGTGCGACGTTGCGTAGCGTAGAAAATGACGCGAATTATTAGAGGAAACGGACGGACGGACGGACGAATGAACAAATGGTTTTTTGTGCTTGATCGTGTTTCGAGTTGCGGCATTTGTGACTGCCGCATTTAATGTAATTATCATAAATTTAAGGGCTTTTTTGGTTGTATTTTTGTCACTTCGTTTTTAGGATAATTTTTCACCGGCTATGTATTTGAAGATTTTTAGCAACTATAAATCCCTCTGAAATGAATAAAATCATATTTTCTTTTTTAGGAACGAAAAGCACTGGTCCCGGTTTTTTAATGGCTTTTTTATGCAATTCTGAGAAGTTCTCGAGCTCGCTGATTACGACTATGACAACAGATTCATCATTTAAAAAAAAGCCTTTTGTATGAGTTTACAAAGACATAACTCGGACATCCAACGACAGTTAGGCAACTTCGGATCGTCAGGAGACATTTTCTTCCAGCTGGGCTTCTCAAAAATGCCAAGCAACCGTTTTGTGGAAAGTTCCTTCTGGAACTTTGACGGTTTGACAAGTTTCGCACTGCCCCTAACGACTTTTTTAAGCACTCTTCCAACCTCAGCAACATCCGGCACGCGATTCTCATGACACATTTTTCCTTTCAAGTGATCAATAACCTTATACATTATTTATGATGTTAGGTAGGGGACCTTATTTTTCGGTGGTCGGTTTACCAAAAGTGCCCTTTACTATGACTTACGCGAGTAATTCTGTCCTTCCGTCTTTTACTATTTAGAGCCGGCGATTTCCACCGGCTTCCCGAAGAAGTATCGCAAAAAGGTCGAAAAAATGCATTCCGAAGGAGGATTTGGCTCAATTGGGTAATTAATGTTGAAGCAAACATTATTTGCCCAATTTTTTTTTTAGTTACCGATACGACTGGAAGTATGAGGAGTCGGCGAAAAACGTGCCACTCATTTGGCCGAATTTCATCAATGGAAGGCGTCTTGCGGAACAAAATCTTTCGCTGGCGCATGGATCGCGTGTTCCGCAACGAAACTGTGGACGCCACTCATTTGGCCGAATTTCATCAAATGGAAGGCGTCGTGGCGGAACGAAATCTTTCGCTGGCGCATGTCATCGGGTTTTTCAGGGTGTTCTTTGGAAAATGCGGTAGGTGTTATTCCACCAGAACAGGCATTTAGCACAAGGGGAGCGGGGGATTCCTTTTTCTCCGAAATTTAAATTTAACACTCCCCATTTGTTTTTTTCCCGAGCCCGTGCCACTTGATGTTTCAAGTAGGTCCGAAAAAAACTCAGCAATTGACAATTTGCGCTTTAAACCCGCGTATAACCCGTACACCGAGCCGTCCATGGAAGTCTTTGCCTACACACAATGGGCTGAGGAAATGTGTAGAAATTGGCAATTCGGGGATGTTTAGGTGACAGTCTTCTACATTGCAAATAAGTACTTTGATGAATTTACAAACCTAAATTCGAGAATGTTGGCTTTCCTGCATCGTATGTTTTCGGATTGTCTGGACTGTATTTGGACCAGGACAACAAGACCAAGGGGATGATTACAAAACATTTACAAATAGCCATGGAGAACAACTCGCATTAATTAATTTGGATCCAAACGACAAAGACGATATTGCATTGGAGCGGCGTTCGATTTCGGGTTTAGATGAGGCTCAATGTAACCAATGGCGAAGCAAAGCTTCTGAATCCTTTCGTTTGGATGAAGCCATAGAATTTAGTCATTGCGGAGCTTTATGACGAACAAATTTGGTAAAAAATGCATTGACAAGTATTTGTGAATTTAATACATAGTTTAATAAATCGACAAATTTATTTTTTAAATGTATTAATTATAAAAATAAGAAATGTGATCAGTTGGGTTGGTGATCAGGGGGCAGTGATCCAACTGTCCTTATTTATAGATTTTGTCATTATTTGGAGCGTCTTAATCTTATAAATTAAAAATGTCTAATTTGTAAGATTTGCTCTTATTTGAAGGGCCTAATCTTATAAATTAAAAATTCGATGAAATCCTAAAAGGTTGCTCCTTTGAGAAAATTTAATGTTGACCAAAAATTGATATACTAACTTTTAAATTTATATAATATAAAGAAGATATCTCAAGAAGCAAAAATATTAAATCTTTCTGTATTTTTTAAACTTGATTTCATTTGAATATCTCAACTTAAAGCTGAAATTTGCATTTTTTAAAAATCCACCTAATTTTGCTTAGCAAAAAATGATAATTCCAAAATTCGTAAATGTTAACAAATATTTTAAAAATTTGAAATGTTTTAAAATGTTTAGAAATTGTTTTCTCTAGCACAAATTATCACATAAGTCAAAAAAATCACCGGCGCGGATCCAAACCCTCACCTGACTCCCCAAGAGACAACCACTCACCACTACACCACCTGTCCGAAAATGGAACAATTGTTAACAAATTTGCATTTACCGATTATCGAAAATTACCGCGGTAAACAGAAATGGCTCGGTCGGTAATCCGAAAAAATACCGAAATGCCATAAATAGGCAAATACTCCAAATACAACTTAAATTTGGGTTTGATGGTGAAAAAATTACGAAAATATATTTATAGGCTAAACTGAAATTATAGGATTTTTTTTGAAAATTATCGGAGTTTTTGTAGTTTATAGGCTTGTAAAAGATTGCGAAAAAGATGTCAGATACTATACTATTGTTAAGTTACAGTGCATAATGCAGGGTTCCGATCTCAAAATTTTTAAAATCCGCATCGGAGCATTAAAAAATCCTCATTTGATACCTAAAATCCGCAAATTCGACATTTCTTCATTAAAACCCAAAATTTATGTTAACTTCGCTCATTGGTTACATATCGCTACAAACAATTGATTAGAGCAACTTCCTGCCACAAAAGAGCATTTTTAGCAATTTTACATAATTTTTTTGCGCGGGATTGTCCAAAAATTTTTTGGTAAAAAGGAAGGTGGGTCAGGCGGTGCCGATAGGCGCCGCCGGGAAAATTTTTAAAATTTTGACTCAATTTGTTAAGCGATTTTCAACCAAAATTGGAAAGAATGTGATGCTTTTTTGCATTAAAAATTGAAAATTTTGCTTCATTGTCCTTCTAAAAACCCACAAAATGAGGCTAAACCCTCTGATTTGGGAGCCCTGGTTAAGAGATTTGCAACCAAAATTTTAAAAATACGGCATTTTTTGAAGCTTTTTAGTAATGAAAGAGCGGCGCCGATAGGCGCCGCGGCAAAATTTTTTTAAAAGATTTAGCTTGTTATTGTCAGTTTCCCAAAAAACCACAAAAAGTCCACAAGGACGAAAGACCACAAAAATCCGCAAATCCGCATTTCAAAAAAAAAATCCTCATTGGCCTTTCCAAAAACCACATAATGAGGAAAAATCCGCAGATATCGGAACCCTGGCATAATGACAGGGATGTCGAAAGTCCAAAGTTAAAATAAAGGGCAATATATAAAAAAACATTTTGTTGGTCAAATAAAGGACAAATTTTTTAAACAATTTATTCCATGGGAAAAGTGCATATTTTTCGCTTGAAATGATTAAAAAGAACGGGTTCCTTTCCGCACTGTTGTCCAAATGACGATAGTCGGGACAAAGCCTCGCTCCTTTAATATTGTGTTGAAAAGGTAGCAATAAAAGAATTAGGGACAAACATGATTGGATAATGTTGTTAAAAGTCGCAACAAAAGGCCCAGAAATGTGAAATATTAATTATCGGCAAAGTATCAATTCCTTCCATCAAACATTCTCAATTGCCGCTTCCAATCCAAAGGTCGATTGACCAATTTGCCGTTCCACAAATATTTTTCAAGAGCCTTTATTTGGTATGTGTTGTTTTGCCAAATTGATTGAGTTCAAAGAAAGTTTTAACAAATCAACCTTCAATTTAAAATAAACAAAAAAAAAAATTTTAAATTTAATAATTTAAGAATTAAAGAGTGAATTATTATCAGTCAGCGCCAGGTACGCTGTTGAAAGGCCGGTGTACAAAAATAATTACGTTAAAATGTTGAGAAAAAAAGGTATCGGGATTACACAATGGCAAATGGAAAAACAATGGCGAAACGTTTTGAATTGGAGGCATAACCCGAAAAAAAAAATCACAATTTATTTGTGGATCAGCAATTTAATAGAAGGGGGTTTGTCTCACTTTGATCGGACAGATTTTGACTTTAAATGGTCGTCAACACTCGGCGCTTAAACAATTGAAAAAAGCCATTTGCCGGCCGGTGTAGCAAAATTTAACGGAGCCAAAGCTAAGGAGGTGATGCTTCTCCGTCCGATCAGGTTGGATCAGTCTGCAGCAATGAATAAATTTTTTCGTTTAAAATAGAAACAAAATAACAAATTTTGACTCATTTAGACCTAAAGAATTCTTGGTGGGTGTTCCACCGCGCACTTTCAAAGCAATTATGAGTGCTCGTAACTGCTCAAACTTTACGTCAACAAGGCCTCCTTCTTCGAATCAATCTGAAAATAGACAATTTTGTGTATAATAGAGCCGATTTCCAGCCAAAGCTTCTCCCGTTTCAGCTTAATACGCCGAAGCCAAGTCTACCAAAAACCAAGGCTTTAAACTGACTAAAGGCTTTTTTGTGCACGAAACTTTCCCGTGTGGTGTTTATTGACTAACTATCTATACCGGGTTCTGTATCAACAATAACAGAAGAATTTTATTAAACAAATAAATGCTTCTAAATTTTTATAAATTTTGAAAATGCGAGCTCTTAAATCCATGGTAAATTAGTTGCCTGAAGGCGTGCTAAAAAAAAAATTCGCCTAAAAAAGCATGTTTTTGAACAAACCCACATTAGAGAAAAATGCCTCACGCAGTGCCCGTTGATTGTCGCTTAGGCACACGGATTGCCCGCAACGGCTTCAACGAAATGGACAAAAATGTGCAAAGCAATGCCCAGATTTATAGGCAAAAAGAATGCCAGTGTCGTGATTGGTGTTTGATTGGGCTAAAAATTGTTTGGCATTTAGATAAGCACAAAAATTTTTCCCGGCTTCAGGTTCGCGTTCAAATGGAATTCAGATTGGTCTGAAAGTTATAATAATAATGAAAACTAAATGACAGAAAAGCATTTAAATGCAAACAAAAAAAGAAATTTGTTCTATACGCAAAAGTGCGAAGTAAAACAAATAAAAACGGACAAAAAAAAAGAGCCAAAAATAAGCATACCTAATCCAATCACACAAATGACCTAGAACAACCAAAATTTACTACATAATATGTACGGTGCACAAAACGGGTGCGCTTCGTTCCCCCCCCCCCCCCGGCCGGTTTGAAAGCCATAATTCTGTTGTTAGTCAACCGAGTTCTATTTGAAAGCTCTAAATCTTTAGAATATTTGTGCAACAATAAGCTAATCAGTAGCTTGCAAAATGTTACAGACTACTGATCACGAAAAAGTCGAGTGAGCATTTATTTTTTGACATTCTCAAAAGTTCAATAATCGTGAAGAAACTACTGCATCGATTAAATCTCCTGTCTCTTCATAATACCTAAGATCTTCCTCAATTAATTAATTCTACAGCACTTAAGCTTTTGAATGTTACTAAATTTGTAAAATTTGGTTGTCAAAGAAAGAAGTAATGATGTTTGAAAGGCGTCGAAAATTGCTTGGGGGGGTGGAAAACGAGCAAAATTTGAACTCAAACAAAAGAAGAAAACGTTCGTGCATTGCAATGAATTGGGTGGGCACTGGAAAGGACGGGGGCTCAACACTAGGGTTGGACAAAACCGGATATTATCCGGGTCCCTCGGATAGCGGTTCCACCGGTTCCTTGACACCCGGATACCGGTACCGGATAGTAATTTACACCCGGATATCCGTCCGGATACCGGATAGATAATTTCCAATAAAATACTAATTAATATTTTATAAAAAATCAAATTTTACGCAATTTTTGCCAAAAAGTAAATCAAAACTCATAAAATAAACGAATAAAATCAAATAGAATTCAATCAAAAAATTGGATGGTTAAAAAATTTTTATTTTTTGACTCAATTCATTAAGAGATTTGCAGGCTGCGCACCCACAGCAAATCAGCAGCGAATGGCGTACGCGAGCCGCGCAGCCATTAGTCAAGATCTCTGCCCCATCTTCTTATTCATTTAACTTTTCCCCAAAAATACCAATGACGTTGAAGATCAAGAAGATCAACAATGTGTGTTGCCGGAAATTTAAAATTTAACGGTCTGTAGCTTTTCAACCGCCGAGAAAAAAATTTCCGAGTCCGGTTGGTCCACAATTCCGAAGCCGAGTTTTCCGATTTTAAACCGGTTTTATCTTTTTCCGATTTCCTCAAAAACTTTGCGCTTCACATTTTATTTTATTTAAATCATTTTTTTTATTTAACAGTAAATATCTAGCAATTTATCTTTTTCCGATTTTCTCAAAAACTTTACGCGCCCATTTTATTTTATTTAAATCATTTTTTTTAATTTAACAGAAAATATCTAGCAATTTATCTTTTTTTTCTCAAAAACTTTACGCGCACATTTTATTTTATTTAAATCATTTTTTTTTATTTAACAGAAAATATCTAGCAATTTATCTTTTTTTTCTCAAAAACTTTACGCGCACATTTTATTTTATTTAAATCATTTTTTTTTATTTAACAGAAAATATCTAGCAATTTATCTTTTTCCGATTTTCTTAAAAACTTTACGCGCACATTTTATTTAATTTAAATTTTTTTTCTTTTATAAAATATCTTTGGAATTTAACAGAAAATATCTAGAAATCCATATATTTTAAAAATCTGATCTAGACTGTCATATGATTAGATTTATCCGCAATCAGCATCTTTGATAACCCATTGATAAGTGTTTTTTAATTTGTTTTGAATTCGTCTGGAGTCCTATAACGGAACAATACCAACACTTTAAATTTCACAACTCCGTAGTCGAGAGTCTCGAGACTCTTGCACAGTCAGCCATTCCCTCCCTATTCATTGCTCTTTCTTCTGCGCCTCTCTGCTGCCCTCCTCTCGTTGTCTCTACATAGGCTTTTCTCGCTCGCTTACAATCAATATCTCTGCCTCCCCCAATCCATACATAAACAAACATAGCGCCCGCGGCGTTGAAAGCGCTCTACATATCAACCCGCCGCTCGAGAGCAATGGAATTTGAGAACCACCCCGGCAGATTTTGTCCATTATTATATTTTTAAAAATTAACTTATTTTTTTAAAACAACACCACCATATTTATGTAAAGTAAAAATGACTCAATGGCTAAGCAGTGATTTTTTTACAATTTTGACTTAAAACCGAAAACAAATTTAATAATAATGCTTGGCTCCTACTTCTTCAACATGTGGCCGCCGGATGACATCGGCAAAACCCAAGAATCAGGTTGGCAGTTCAAAAATCATAAATAATTTTTAGGCGTGTATTATACTTGAATTTAATGTCAAACCTTTATTAATGATACTTTTCAACACGTTTGGCTTAGTCCAAATTTTTTTCTTTATTTGGGCATTTGCTTAAAGATTTTTCAAGAAGAAAAATTTCTCCAAAAATCAATCTTAGGGGCAAATTTTTGTGTTATACCCGCGGACGAGCAGAGGGATGATTTTTCCAATGTTGATAAAAACCGCTTCAAAAAAAACAAAATTTGATCAATATTTCTTAAGTTTTGCGAGTTTTTTGAAAAATCAGAAAACCCCCTGATAAATAAGGTACAATGGCATCCTGCCGCGAGAACAGCAACGCCACCAAAAACAGTGGGCGGAGGACAACTGACGATATAGGTAATTAGAATTGGCGGGAGTCAGGTTCAGGCGGGATGCGATTTTCCGGGATAAATCCGGAACCGTGATATGTCTCGAAAAACCCCGAACAAATTCATCTCCCGCTGAAAACAATATTTTTTAACATTATAAAAATTCGTTTAATTTTTTTAAAAAACAAAAAAAATTATTCCGTCCTCAGATTATCGCCGATTCATCCACATGGACTTCTCTTACACCACCAGCAGCAACAGCAACAGCAGCGAGTGTGACAGTTCATGCGTTGTCCCGGAGTACTGGTACTATGCAATCACTCGACATACGTTTTTCGAAGACGGTCCCTGCGAGGTGTGTACCAGGGATGGGCAAAATTTCGAATCCAAAATTACGGGTTTTTTGGCCGTTTCGGATTTCGGAATTCAGTAAAATTTCGGACTTTTCTTTTCATTTTTTGATTGCACAAAATTGTTCAATATTTAAAAAATTTATAACTTTGTTCAAAGTAGGGTTGGTCCCCGACCCCTCGGGGGCGGAAAAGTCGGGGTCGGGGTTGGCCGGGGTTGGCAATGTCGGGGTCGGGGGCGACCAAATTTTTCGGGGTCGGGGTCGGGGATCGGGGTCGGGGTTCGGGGTTCGGGGTTGAAGAAAATTTTGTTCATAAAAATTTTTTTTTCATAAAAATTCAGCAATATCTTCACTAGGCAAACATAAATATGATATAATTTTATTTTTAAATCAGTTCATCATCCTTAAAAAATCTAGAGTGAAGGGAATTTTTGTAATTTATGAAAAAATTATTTAATGAAGTCACGTCATGTTTGACTTGGCCAAACAACTCAGAATAATAGAAAATCATCAAATTGTTTCGAAAGGCGAAAACTCCTCCAAAAATCTTGTTGTAGCCAAGTTTTGCTTTGAGCAAATTTTACTACCATATATCCATATATTTTTTATCGATTGATTGCCGCCCCACCCCAAGGGGGGGGGGGGTATGGGGTAGGTATCAAGTTGATTCACAACGCCCCGTGCAACGACCAAAGATCACGCATTGATTGAAAGGGGCGGTGCTAGTTCACAGCAAAGATCACATATTGATTGAAAGGGGGCGGTGCTAGTTCACAGCAAAGATCAAAGATCACATATTGATTGAAAGGGGGCGGGGGCTAGTTCACAGAAAAAATCAAAGGGCACCTATTTGTTAATTGATAAAAATCTCCCACTGCGGCTAGGGGGAACGGAACTCGAGCAAAAAGGTAAAGCTTGGGATCTTAACAGATTTTATCCTGCTAAGCCACGGTTTACCTTATTTTCGTGCAAGATAAATTGGCGGGTGTTGGGGAAGATTCTTCAACTCTTGCATCATCGTTTGGGCTTCCCCCGGGGTGATGTGTCCACGCTGTTTGAGGAAGGCGATGACCGCAAACCAACAAAGTAAAAAAACGGGAAACGCAATAAGGTAGTGCCCAAATAACAGTAATGGTTGTAGCCAAACATGCGGGTCGTTTTCCGATTCAACCAAAACTTGGAGGGTTGCAGGATTGGCGGTTGTGTTATTCATATTTGTTGTTTACAATACGGAGGGTAGTCTTATTTATAAAATTTTTGAGTCTGATACAATGTGCCGGTTGTAGTCGATCATGATCATCTGATCAAATTCTCCCAGAACTATCATTTCCACTCCTCCTTTTGGAATAGGTGTGTTGAAGGTGGCCCGAATGCACGTTGTTCCGCTTCTTAATAGTTCAAAACCACAACTGTCGTCCAGCGTGGAAGTTAACGGGATTACAAAAAATGTCCATCCGTTTTTGAACTTTTCCATGGAAATGTCAAACGACCGTTCGGAGTTTGTCATTCCCATTGCCTCATACATGTCTACAAAGGCTCTAACAAAAAAGTTTTCACCAAAATTTAGATTGTAGGGTACAACGGGGTATATCATTCCACCCGCATGTACAGAAATTTCGCGAACATCAAACGGCTCAAATTTAAACGGGGTCAGCTTGTAATCGCCGTTGAACGCCGCATTTCCAACCATTGCAAGCGTCATCCGACGCGGAACTGTTGCACTAAAAACGTTGTATTCAAACTCATAGCGCCCGGCGCTTATGAACGAAGACTTGATTTCCGTTTTTCGAACAGCGTACGTTGCGGGCTGCTTTTCCAAAGACTTGTACAAGCTCATATTGAAGGTTGGCTGCACTTCAATCATTTTTGCATAAAGCTTTACGTCGTGAACCGCTAAACGGTATTTGGTTGTATCATTTCCCAAAAGTGTTTGCAAGAGGAAGGAATCTTTGGCCTTGTAAATGGTGAACAACAAATCCAAATTGTTTAGAAGGTACAGTTCCTGATTACCCATGTCAAAGTCTAGTCGCGAGAGGAACTGCGCCTTTTTTCCCCCTTGAAATATTCTGCAACGTTCTTTAAAGCCTTCATCATTTTCGTTGTTATGGGTTGTGCTATGCCGGTAGCCAATTGAGCCCAGAAAATGTTTTTTTGCATTGCTTGGAAAGCTCAGCTCATTAGTGATGTATGCTTTGAAGGGATACAAATTCCCACTGTCATAAACCTCAGTGTTCCCAACAGTGACTTTGAGCTGTTGGACAAAAGTCTGCCCAATTCCCTGAATGGCACTTACACTCAAGTCCGAATTTTCAATTGCAACCCATTTGTCACTTTCTCCTAGTTTTTCAATTGACAGTTCAAGGTAGAGGTAAATTCGCGATAAATCTGTCCATAAATTGTCGCTATAAAGGCGGAAAAGGTAGGGAGATTCCTGAGTAATTGTGGACAGAGGAAGCACTTGGCGAAAGAAAGAACGGACAACAGAAACATTTGTTGGGGGAACAGAAAAAATGTTTAACGCACTGTTTATTGCAATCGGGCTATTTTCACTAATTTTTTGAGGACACGTCATTTTCCTTAATATGTTCCCAAGAAATCAACTCGAAGTTTTTTATTCTTGGGGGTTCCCACCACCGGTGGACCAATTGAGGATTGGAGCCTATTTATGTTTTTTCGCTTGCCCTTTCCTGTCTGAGCGGCATCCTTGCGATACCGTTTAAAGTCAAACCCCTGCCCTTTTTGGGAATTGAGATTGCTAGCTGCCTTTTCAAGGAGATTTGCAAGCCCCGATTTGCTTTCGGTGACGAGCGATTCTTTGATATCTTTGCCTGCCAACACATTTGTTAGAACCCGGTTCCCACTTTCAAGGCCTTGGCGACCAATGGCCGCACCAAGTTGCTTACCAATAGGCAACAGATAACGCATGAGGCTTCTAAACACGGAGCCCACGCCGCCCCCTCGCTGGTACGGAATGCCGCGAAATACGTTATAGCCCCCAAACTGGACCAACAACTCGGGCGATGCGTCTGCAAATGTAGACCAATCCACCTGGAGGGGATCAAAATCAACATGCATTTTTGCGTGTTATAAAAAGCAACAGCGCTATTTATAATGTTTAAAGACCACCCTTCTCACAAAGGCGTTAGCAATTGCATCTGGGGATGTTTTTGAAAAGTGTAAAAAGTGCACCAGTTTTTCAAAGGGGACCCCCAGACACCGGTTGTACAAAAAGAAAATTACATGACGCCCACACGCATTTGATTTGACAGACTGCAACGAGAGCTTATTGTATCGAATTTGCCCAAACTCTGCCAAATAATCGATAATGAAAACACTGGGCGGCGGCCAAATCCCCAACGAGTCATAATATTCCAAGCTGGTTTGGGAAATGCTCGTCAAGTTTCTTTTGATGCGACTCGGCGCTGTCGCTTGCCTTTTTTATTGGAAGCCTACTTCTGGATGGTGGGGCGGCTGCACGTTTTTCGCGTTCCACACCCGCCTCTTCGTCTACACCGTAAAATGCTGTTAATGTGTCAATGGCCTGTTCAAGGGCCGCATCCTCGCCGCCCACCTCCACCACAACACTTCGCTTTTCCCTGCTTTTACGACCAAGGTACTCTTGTCTTGCCCATTTGCTTGCAACCCCCACAGAATGGGCATATGCGGTTTGAACCGTACGCACCTTTTCGGCCAGCGGCTCGCTTCCTTCGCCCAAAAGTTTGTAGAGGTTTTTGCTCAGCTCATACGGGTTTGTCACATTTGAAGGCGGAACTGAAATTCGGACAGTGTTCCCCGTTTTCCAATCAATTTGAACAAACTGTTCTTCAACCGTGCCTATGGAGGGCCACGAATGCGGGTACACAATGACGGCCAGCCCGACCTCCCACTCAGAATTGAACTGCAGTTTTCGCGGCAATCGAACTCGAAAGGAATTTGTTATATTGCCATCAACATTGGTGTTTGACGGAAGAACCACATAAAAGGAGTTGGAGGGCATTATAAGTGTTTGTAAAAACGCGGCGCGCGCGCGCGCATTTATATATTTTTCCACGTAACAGAGCTTGCCGGAATCCAGCTGTTGAAGTGGGCATTAAAACCTTTCCATTTTACAAATACATGCTCCACGCCATGGCGCTTCTTTTTTTTAATAATTTTTTCAATGTCGTGCAGCTGCTCGTCCTTGTTTTGCAACGTTTTACAAAGGTCGTTTGCATAAAACCACCCCTTTATCAGCTCGCGGCGGTCATCACATAAGCGGTACACAACAGGCGAGCGCTCGGCATGCACCTGAGCAACCGTGAACAGCTCGCTGGTGAAACGAGGCAAGTATCCCTTTTGGAACACGTGCTTGTACTTTTCAATGCGCACTCGGTCTCCCACTTTGAATTTTGGCGCCCGTTTGGGAATTTTGGCAGCGTTGTCATAAAGTTTTTGTCTAAGCGTTTCAGCATTTTTAAAAGTGACATCTGTAGGGCGCATGCCAATGCTCGAATTGTGCGAGCGGTTGATAGCGGTGGCCAAGTGTTGCACAACGCCAACCCACTGCCGGGTGTTGTGTTCGGTGAAATAGCGGTACAGCCGCTCCTTGATGCTTCTGTTTGCTCGCTCGGCCATCCCTGCATGGAACTGCGGGGAGGTGAACATGCAAAAATGTTCAACATCTTTTGAGCGCAGGTAGGCCTGTACAGCCTTGGCGGTGAATTCTTTGCCCTGGTCAGTCAACAATTTCCAGGGAACATATTTTGATCTTGCAAATATTTGACCAAATGCGACAATCATGTCTTTGCTCGACTTTGATTTGACCGGCTCTACAAAAATCTGCCTACTCAGGGTGTCGATGCACACAAGCAGGTACCGGTACCCACGGTTTTGGCGGGAAAGACGATCAAACATGGCCAAATCTGCTTGCCATTCAGTGTGCAGGCCTGCGGCCAATGTTGGCAAACGACGATAGCGCCGCGTGGCCTGGCGATGCAGCGTGTACGAGCGCTGGGTTGCCAAAAAATTTTGGACGTCACGGCGACTAATTTTGCTGTTCTTTTTCCGCGCCTCTTTCAACAGAGGTTCAACGCTGGTAAAAGCCACTGGCGAATGCACAGCATCCTTGTACAACAATTCAAGTAGCCGGTTTACGTCCATAACGCGGGTCGGAACGCTAAAGTCTTTTTATAAGAAGAAGAAGAAGAACCCTTGCCAAACTGGTGGGGCGGGTCGGGGAAGAGATGTTTTTTCAAAAAAGCATTTTGTTTTGCTTTTTCAACAAACTCCTTGTGTCCGACTGGAGCGTTTTTGAACTGGCTGCGCCGGTCCCTGTTCAACAAGTGGACAACAATGTCGTCAATGTGGCTGGTTTTGTACATGGTGCCGTCTGCTTTTAAAATTTTCCCATCCTCAGACACGCCCAAGGTGCTCGCGTTTTGGCGAATGTGTTCAAGGATGCCATATTTGGTCATTGGATAATTGGAGGGAGCATCATGCTTTTCAGAAGATGCGGATGTTTTGCTTGAACGCAAAATTCGAGGGCTGGCATCTTCCCAAACTTCATCATCATCATCACCACCCTTTTTGCCGGGCGGCTTGTTTGCTCGGCGGCGGCGGCGGCCCACAACAGCAGCCGCAACAAGGGGTTTTCTTTGCGGTCGAGGGGGCATTTGTTTAGGCAAAAAAGATTCCTCCTCCACGTTTTTTTGTAGGCGAACGTCAACAGGACGCTCCTCATCCTCGCGTGTCAGCTTGTTCAAACGCTTAAACTCGCGCTGATAGCCAATCGCGTCGCCTTCATTTTTGGTTTGTTGAATGCGGGAGCGGACCAGCCCAACGGGGGTTCCATCCAAGGTGGACGGCGTCTGTGATAAACTCGTGTATATTTCTTCAGGCACAAGCAAGTAGCGCCGGGTGTGTTGCATTTTTTCAAACAGAGCACCACGCGCGCGCGCGCAGAAGTCTATTTATTTATTCTCTAGCGCAGCATTAACAATCAGCGGGACCACAATGCTGGCCACAAGTCCAGCAATAGAAAAAAGTCCACCCCCATGTTGATTATTTGTTGGTGGAGGCAGCAACAAATTTTTTGCCGACCTCGAACAACGCGCTCGGGCGAGACGGCGAAGCAGGGGCGCACAGGTTTGCAACTTTTCGACCTGTTTTGAGCGCACTGGGACGCGCCCCTTTAAAATATTTAGGCAACACTCGACCAGACAGAGCAGCTGCTCGTCCGTCGCCTGGCGAATCAGTGCCGCTTGTTGGGCGCTGGTGGAACGAGATTTTTGCTGAACACGTTCCAAAAAAGGCAAATTTTTTTCAATGCGTTTTGACACTTTCATCATCATTTTGGCATATAAACGGTTACAGATTCATCATATATATGCGTTCGCAGGCGCAATGCTTCCGGACTCCCCGGGTGCATGTCCACTAGGAGGTAGCCAAAATTTTTGGCGCAGGCGTCCCGGTACGCCTCTATAAAGTGGGCAGACCGCGATGTAAACAAATGGGTGGCGAGCGTACGGATTTGCAGCTCCCCTGCCGGATTCCTCATCAGCAGCAAATAATGCGAATTGTTTCGGGCGACGCGCAGTTCCTTGTTGAACAAATGCTGCGTCACCAATATTACACTCACCCCCCAATTGTGTGAACCCCGTGTGAAGAGGGTGTCCAAAAAATGGGGGCGCATCCCCACTACAAGATCGTCCAAAACCAGCAACAGGTTGCCAAGCTTGGCGCGCTCACGAATCTGGTCCTCAGATGGCACCCCGTTGTGAACTGTCACGGGCACGGTTCCAATTTTCCCAACGCGCTGCAAATCCAACACATTGGAATTCAGCTCCCCGTAACAATAAAGAATGCGCTCAATTTTCGGGGCGACCAGTTGGTCCAAATTGCGTAAAAGGCGCATAATCCACTCCGATTTTCCACTCCCCGTGCTTCCCGAAACAATCATTGTGAAAGGATGTCGGAACAGCATATCCACGTGTTCAAATGCCTGAAACGAATCCATTTTACGTGCATCATTTAGATCTATTATATTTATAATGGACTACATTCTTGCAACCGATTGGATGAACATTTCCAACAACAAAGAGAACATTCCGCCACCAACACCAGCCAAAAAGGAGAAACAAGAGGAGGAGATTAGCTGGCTCCGCCTCGTGGACGAAGAGCAGGCAAAGGAAAATGTGAAGGAGGAAGAGGAGGAGGAAAAGCCAGGTATTTTTAAGTGTTTTGTAAAACACACCCACACACACAAACAGAAGTGCTGATGACGACGATAAACTGCACTTGTGGTAGCGGCAGCCGGACGCAACCGCTCATTGACTATCTGTGCCACCACTGTAGCTGCTCGGTCCAAGAGCTGCACGTGCTGCTGCAAAATTTGGAGCAGCGGCGCGTCATTGTTGAGCACTTGCGCTCCAATGTTCGGTTGCGCACCAACCACATTCGGCCGCCCATCCGCAATTTTGGCGTCCGCTGCAACGACCTGTCTGTCCTCGGCGCGCATCTGGCGCCGGCCTATCGCGGATACTTGGGCATTACGGTCGTCACAGTTTCCACCCCACAAAATGACGCGCGCGCATTTTTTGAATTTAGGTTCGAATGCACTACTATGTCAAACACAACCTGCGGCTGCGCCACGCCAATTTGCCCTGTGTCATTGAGTACGGAGGCGGCGATCACAAGACCTTTTTCCCGCTCGAGGTGCTCAGTGTTGTGATCAAACAGTGATGACCCAAATTTCAAATTGTACTGTTGCCTTTAACGTTGTTGTTGCAATAAACCCCGGCTTTACAAATGCACAATTTTTGGCCATTGCCCGGAGCGGGGCAAACACGGAGTACAACCCGCGACGCTTTCACGCCATCATCATGCG
Source organism: Globodera pallida (assembly GCA_020449905.1). Taxonomy (NCBI): domain Eukaryota; kingdom Metazoa; phylum Nematoda; class Chromadorea; order Rhabditida; family Heteroderidae; genus Globodera; species Globodera pallida. Next base: position 686,636 of record JAIXHY010000016.1, read on the forward strand.
AGTTCGTTGCTGCGGTGAAAGGAGGACTGTTTCTGCACTGGTGTTCCGCTCGGGGCGGGTGGTTCTAGCCGGTGTTCCGCACCCCGACCTGGCCAAAAAAATGGCCGAGCGGGTCCGGCGACGCCTGCAACACGCCCAGCCTACACAACAACAACAACAACTTCGGGTTGAGCAGCTGAGGGTGGTCAACATTGTGGGCGTGCACACTTGTGCGGCGCGAATCAATGTGGAGCGACTGCAACACGCAATTGCCGGAAGCATTTATGATCCGACCATTTTCCCGGCACTCAGATGCAAAATTGACTGCGGTGCCACTTGTCTCATTTACATTTCGGGAAAAGTGATTGTCACCGGGGTCCGCACCATTGATCATTTGAATTGCGCATTTCGCCACTTGTTGAATTTGATTGCAAATTTTTATCGATAAAAAAATGTGGGAATCACAAAAACCATCCGGAATGTCCAGGCTGGGCGGGATCCGGCGGCGTTTGTTGGCTTTGCCAGGCTTCCCAGAGCGGCGGGACCCCTCTCCCGGGCGGCGGCGGCGGGACCCCTCCCCCGGGCGGCGGCGGCGGGACCCCTCCCCCGGGCGGAACCCCTCCCTCGGGCGGCGGCGGGACCCCTCCCCCGGGCGGGACCCCTCCCTCGGGCGGCGGCGGGCCCCCTCCCTCGGGCGGCGTTTGCCAGAGCAAGGGCGGCTCCCCTCCCCCGGGCGGCGGCGGGACTCGGGGCGGCGGCGGCGGGACCCCTCCCCCGGGCGGCGCTCCTCCTCCGGGCGGCGCTCCTCCTCCGGGCGGCGCTCCCAAAAAGCCAAAAGGGAGCGTCTCCATTCCGGGCAGAATGCGGCCCTTGTCGTACACGGCGCGGTAGCGCTTCTGCGCCTCATAGGTGTAGAGGTGGGCGGCGGATGAGCGCCCAATGTGCGGGAAGCGAATGTTGATGGCCGGCCCATTGCCGCCATACACATGGATGCCGTCGTTGTCGTCATCATCACCACCAATCCAGCTCCTCTGCCGTCCTCCCGGCCGCCAACCGCTGGTCCCGGTCGGGAAAGCACACGGGGCATCCTTTTTTGTTTTGTAAAAATTGCGCAAGCAAAAAACTACTATACCGTGATAGTAGCAGCCCATGTATTCAATTGCCAAGTCGCGGAGGGGGGGAGCGCGCCGCCACATCCCGTCCGTCCGATACCCCGAGTCTTCAACATGGGCCTCCCCGACGCTCCAGCTGGCACACTGAATTTGTGCCCCAGGATGTTGTAGTTCAAACAGGCGAATGTAGCGCTGCGAGCCAACAGACGCACGCCGGCCCCGCAGGTAGCCGCCTTCGGGGGAGTGGACGAGCCGATTTGGAGGCAAAAAACACCGCCGCATGGTGGCCAGGGCAAGCCCCGCCCCAGTGGAAGCGACAATGAACGGGTCAAGGCCGCCCGTATGCTCGGCAATCAGTTGTCGAAAGCAAAGGACGGACTCGCGCAAGATTGCCACATCGTTCACACAATACAGGATGAGTTGCTCCCTCAGTTGAAAATTGGCATGGGGCGCCGCCTCTTGATACCATTGCAGAAATTTTGCGCGCCCCTCTGGCTTCATGGCATCGGGCTGATAGTGTTCCATCGGCGGGAGGCCCGGGAGGCGTTGGTGCAAATGTTGTCGTTGAATGTACAGGTATGGAAAGAAGGGCTTTGGGGTCGCAACCTCAGCCGGAAGACCAAACGTCTTTATCAGCGCATCCAAGGCACAAAAAAAGTAGTTCAGCGTGTCCTTGAAGGTCACACGGCGCCGGTTGTTGCCCGCCAGCTGCATTGAATAGATCTTGAGCCCCGTTGTGCACAGTCGTTTTGGCGGCAGGCTGCGGCGATGTAGAGCCTCCAATACGAGGTGGAAATCGTATTTGCCGCCATTGTGAGCAAGGCAAATTGTATGCACATTTTGCGGCCCATGCTTGGTCAAAAAGTCCAAAAATTGGTCAACCGGGTCTTGCTCCTCGTCGTCAAATGAGTGAAAGAATAGGCGCCGCGGGTTGTATGTTGGCGCCCCGTCAGGCAGCTCGTCAAAAAACGGAGGGGTGGCCCATTGCCGCATTTGCGGTCCTCGGGCGGTGCCGCACATGCAGTTTGGCGCGCGCTGGCCGTGCCCATTCTGCACCGTTATTCCCGCCCGAATGCAACGTTCGCAAATTATTTCAGCAATGATGAGCAGTGGCACGTGCTTGTTGGCAACTTGCGCTGGCAGCTGGAGCGGTGTGTCTTGAGACGTTTCAATATCAAAAAAGCACAGTCGCAACGGCTTGTTGTCATCCGCCTCATCATCATCATCATCATCACTGTTGTTGTTGTTGTTGTTGTTGTTTTCAATTGGCTGAATAAAGCAGGGCATGTCGCTTGTGTGCGGCCCTTGGCAGCGTCGGCATCCCCGCCACCCGGGGTTGACGGCCCGGCAGCGGTGCAGGCCCGCGTAGGCAACGCCTCCACAAAATTGGCACATTTTTCGCCATTCACAAATTGGGCGCCATGCGCGCGCTCCTCGTCCGTCCAGCGTCGGTGGGGGCTGATTGGCCAGATGATAGGCGAAACAGTTGTCGTTTTGGAACACAAAGCTGCACTCGGTGCACAGCCGGGCGCTGCTTTGACCGTTTGCAAGCTACAACATAAACCGGGTGTGTGTGTATGCGATATGTGAATCAAAACCTGTCCGCTGCGACACGGGTAGTCGGGGCCAAAGCGCAGGCACAGCCGGCAGACCACTCGGCACCCGGTTGGATGGAAAAGACGGGTTGCGTCCCGCTCACAGTCAATGCAATACTTTTGCACTTTAAAAAGCTGCTCAATGCGGCCAATGTAGTCAAAGTGCTGCCTTTCGAGCAACAAGCACAGGTTGAATTGGGCGCCCCTTCTGAATTAAAGCGCTCAGAAAACCACAAGCGGTATACCCTGCGCCCTTGTAGACAATTCGGTATTCGCGCTCCTTTTCAAAGACCACAATTCGCACTTGATTGGCGCCAAAGTGGGCGTCTGTCCAGCGCTGAAGGCGATCCACATCGTCCAGCGTATACAGCTGCTTGCGCTGGTCAACCCCGGCACGCCTCAGCAAGTTTCTCGCTTCCGGGCCATGCCGGTGCTGCTGCGCGACATATGCCTGCAGTGCTGCCGGCTCCCCGCGCTCCCGACACCGGCGGTCGCGAAGACCAATCAATATTGCGCGCGCAAGGCACAGCCGGTCGTTTGGGTTGCGAATGCGAACCACCGATCGGGCGGTGTGCGACACGCGATGCTCATTGTCAAAATCGCATGCGCCTAAAATTTGTGTGTAAATTTGCCCCTTGCTTTAAACCCCACCTCCGCGCTCATTCCCCGCCCGATTGGGCTCCAGTGGCCAGACCGCCAAAACTTTGGTCACCGTCGAGCCAGATAGAAGATCAATGCCGGCGGCAGACTGCTCGTTGAGGCGCTCAATGGCCGCCGCAATAGCATGCGGGTTGTTCTGCTCCGGGGCGCGCAACGGCATTGTAAACGGGCGCTCAAAGGATGGCGGCTGCACTTGAAGCCCAACCGCAATAGGCGCCGGGTGCCCCTCCAAAACACGCGCGAACAACCGCTCAATCAGTGTCGACAGCAACAGGTCGGGGCGCCCGCATTCCTCCAGGGGCCGGAAACGGATTCGACAAATTTCGCCCCGCGTATTGCGAGAACAATTTCGCATTGCCGTTGATGACTCAATCACAAAACACTGGTCCGCCGGCCTTGTGCCCATCTAAAAAGTTTAAATACTGCACCAAAAATTTTAAAAAATCAATTTTATCATCAAGCGATTGCAAAATTACAAAAAATGCAAATGGGGGCCATTAAAACCTCTGACATCCATCTTTCTAATGGGGGCAGTGCATGGGCTGCCGCCATCCGCTCAAGTGGTGCAACAGGGCCGCCTATTTGCCCTACACGGCGGCACCCCTCCCATGGCGCCGCTTATGGACCGGCCGCCTGCAGCTGGGACAATTCCCAGACACAGCCAGCCAGCCCTTGAGGCAGGGCACGTGGAAAAGGTGGGTGCAGGGCAAATAGGTTGCCCTGCTGCCCCGCTTGAACGTCTCGCGGCAGACCATACATTGCTCCCCATTAGAAACATGCACGCCATTGATTTTAATGACGTTGAGGTCCGCAATTTCCCTAGCGGTGCAGGGGGCCACGTCAGGGTAATAATCCTCCAACGGGTCAAATTGGACACGAGGGGTGACCGGGGTGGGGGGGTCCACCAGATCAATTACATCGTCGTAGACGGGGGACAGCTGTATCGCCAAGTTTACACGGGTGTGCTGGATGGACTGATTGCAGAACAGCTGTCTGTGCGTGATCAGGCGCTGCTAGCCGTCCACCTCCCACTGGGACTGGGGCTCTGGATTCACTCCTATCGCAAAGCTCGCCTGGCCTGCCAGTTCAACTTTGATGAGGGGCGCCAGCGTTTTCGTCTCAAGCTTGACACCCGGCGTATTCGCCTTGTGGAGCTGTCCCCGCAGCTGGGCTACATTCTTGGCTTCAGCCCACCTACGCTTGCAGATCCGGTCAACCTGGCGCGCTTTCCACCGGACATGAAGGGAGGCGTCTCCACCTTCTACGTGTACGCTCCTGGCCTAATTGAGCCGGTGATCATCGGTGACTGTGTGGCGCCGGTGCTTCGCGTTGTCAACATCCGTGGCGCTGCCGATGAAATGGTCGAAGACTGCTACACCGCTGTCCAATACTACAAGTTGATGGTCAAAGAGATATCGGAGATATTCATCGAAATCCGCACTTCGTCCGGCGTGTTGATGCCCTTTCAGTACGGAACTTGTATACTGACACTACACTTTAAAAAGAATCCTTACTTCTGACAATGTGCCCCCCCCCCTCCATCCATCCATCCATCCATCCAAACACATTCCCGCTGAATAATCCAACAAACGACGCCGCCCACCTGGCTCATATATCTCTATGCCCGCCTCTTCGTTCTGTTTCCTCTTCCCCCCCCCCGTACACTGAACAAAACCCCTCCGATAATGAACCTCTCTCATTTATTAAACCTTCCCTCCCACTCTCCAACACTGGAGCAGCGCGTAGAAAATCAGCAACGCCTGCACCACCCCGCCGGCTTCTTGACACTGTTTGACCAGCCAAACCCGGACGCGTGGCAAGACAGCTCGCCTCTTCAACGCGCCTTTCACGCCCTCATCCTGCTTCTCCATTACACAATCGTGTTACCCCTCCTTGCGCTCTGTCTCGTGACATTTGCGCGTTGCTTACGACACCATGCCATGCTCCGCGCGCCTCGCTTACCCCACGCTTATCCCCTGCCCTGTGACAACCAGCCGCTGCGCAACCGCAACACCAACAACAACAACAACACTTATGCGGTTGACTGCAGCGACGAAACCGCTGACCAACTTGTGAAAACTGCTGCTGCACTCGTTCTGCCCCGTATGCTGCCGATGCTGCTGCCTTCAAACGCCCCCATAGAACTCCCTAAACCGGCGCCCCCAATATTAATTCCTTAATTCTGCTTATAAATTTTTGGCCCCCCACCCGCGTGCTTGCGTGGCTCAGTGGTAGTACCGCCTCCGTTTTGTTATTATTATTACCCTTATTGCTTTGTTGAACGCGGGTTCTGCTCCGTTTTTGGCACCCCATTTTGTTTCATCGTGTATACGCATTTGATCAGATGAGATCATCTGGGGTGCCACAGCGGATTCAGAAACAACCCTGCAACGCAACCAACATACCCCCCCCAACCCTCACCGTCGTCAACGGCGTACGCAGACCTCCAGCGGCGTACGCGTCCCACCCCCCCCCCAGCGTCGCCAGCGTCGCCAGCGGCGTACGCAGACGCACGCCACCCAGCGGCGTACGCGTCCCCCTGCCCCCCAGCGACGTACGCGGACCCCCTCCCCGCCCAGCCATAAAAAAAAAGCTACCAAAAAAAACCATTATATAGGTGCCTTATGTAGTGCTAACACTTCTTAAAATTTGGAAGTTTTCAGTGAAAATTTTTGACTATAACTTGTTGAATTTTCAATTAAAGAAATAGATGGAATAAAATTGTGCTATTTTTTCTACAATATGACACTAAAATACTAAAATCATTCAACTTTGAACAAGGTAATACATTTTTGAAATAGTCACCAAATTTGTTGACCAAAAGAGTTAAAATGATCAGAATTGTCATCAAAAATTGTTTTAAAAAACGGAAACAATTTAAAAATTGTTTAGTCCGCCATTGGGATTCATATAAAGTGGTAAAAAGTTATTTACGCAATCGGGATTCGAACCCCAGCCTGACCATCCACAACCCAGACCAATCACCACCACACCACCAAATCATGAAGTGCGCGATATTTTTGAAAGTACTTATTCCACCCAAAAAAAGTCGTTCTTTAGGGGTGTTTGTTCAACCCCGATCCCCGACCCAAAAAAAGGTCGGGGACGGGGTCGGGGTCGGGGAGGCCGGGGTTGGCCATGTCGGGGTCGGGGTCGGGGACGACCCCATTTTGGGGCTCGGGGTCGGGGTTCGGGGGTCGGGGTTCGGGGTCGGGGACCAACCCTAGTTCAAAGTCTCAAATGCAGAAAAACCAATTTTTCGTAAAAATATCTTTAAAATTTTTTCTCGGCGGCGCCTATCGGCACCGCCGACCCACTTGCCAAGCCAGGGTGACAATAGTACCTGCTTTTTGGGGGTTTTCCTGCTAAATTTCCTGCATTTTCGTCACTAAAAACTTTAAAAATTCAGTCAAATAATCCGTTAAAAAGGCCAAAATAGTCACTAAAAGGTTAAAATAGTCGGGAGCGGCCCGTTTGAGTCTGCCATTTGATTCTGGCCCTGAGTCTGGCCATTTGAGTCTGGTTAGAAGGAAAAAATTTTAAAATTAAATCTTCTAAAATTAAAAGTTAAGCAGCATATCCTAAAAAAATATAACTTTCTTAAACAAAAAATGGAAAAATGGTGTCTTATATAGGTCCCGATTTAAAAAAAAAAATCAGTTTTATGTAATTCTGCAAGTACTCCGGGGTTATCGAGGTCGCTGATCACGAATATGACATCAGATTTCATCTAATCTATAATTTCAACATCTATGATTTAAACTATTTATTATCGGTTTTTAAGGGTAGCTTAGGCCTAAGCCTAATGGGATTATCAGACCAAAAACAGTCTCGCAAACGAAAAACTTCCCGGCGGCTCCTATCGGCACCGTCGACCTCTCCCATTCTTAAAAAACCTTCAAAAAATACGGCCATTTTTTAAAAATGTGATTGCAAATTTCCCCCCACCCCACTCGCGGCCATTTTCATCCCATGGGCCCACCCGCTTTACTATATGCCGGAATTAATTCCGGATTTTTTGCCAAAAAACCCGGCATCCGGCATGCCGGACCCAAAAATGTACGGAAATCCGGCATCCGGTTACATCCCTGGTACGTACCAGGGATGTTGTCCGTTCTGTATCCGTGGAATTCCGTATTTTTGCTCGTTCCGTATTCCGTGTTCCGTATTTTTAAGCATCATTTGACGACCCTCTTAAATCAATTTTATAAAGAAAGAAATTTTCGTTTGTTGAACATCTCTGAAACTGTAAAATTCGATGTGTACTGCATTTTTATTGAATATTTTGTCCAAAACCACATTTTTGTTCATTTTTAAGTAACATTATGTCAAATATTCAAAAATTGTTAAGTATTTTTTTGGAAATTTCATTCATAAAGCAGGCACGTATTTAGGATTTTGCTTTGGAGGGTACAAAAAAAGAGTCGATTTTTAGGGGTGCATTTTTGGTTTATTGCATTTTTCTTAAGCAATTTTTCGAAATATGTTCTCTGTTCGCTTATATGGGGTGCATTTTTCGTTTTTTTTATTGCATAAGCAATTTCCAAAAATGCAAATTTTTTTGAGATTCCGCTTTACTTCTGGGGGGATGGGTCGGCGGTGCCGATAGGCGCCGCCGAGAAGATTTGGAATTTTTGACTCAATTTTGTTAAGAAATCTACAACCAAAATTTTAAAATATTCAATTTTTTTTTGCTTAAAAGAGTATCGTTCTTCCCGCCCGCTCTTCTTTTTCAATTCCAAATCTGGAAATTTGTTCCGAATAAATGAAAACATCTCATTTTTAAGGTCTTTCGCGTGAATGTGCGCGAACGTATCCGATCACCGGAGCGGATTGGCCATGTTCAGTTGGGCGGAATGATCGGCACCGACCGGCTCTGGTTGGACCGTTCATGTGCCAATTTCTACGGCATTTGTATCTACCCGGGCCTTGCCGAGGATGGCACGGTCACCAGGGAGGGCGCTTCTAAGCGTTGCCATAGAGGTGACTGGGCATTCGGACCAGAGGATGGACCAGTCCGGTTGCTCCGACTCATTCGCCATAGCAACACACTGCAAAGGATGGACATGGCACTTGCCGGTGGTACGCGTTTAGATACATCGCTCGGGGTCGGGATTCCCGTCTGGATTTTGCTTGCTTGTGTTCAGCATTAAGACCAACAGGGATGGACGCAATTACTGCTGAAATAAAAGTTGAAAAAGATAATTTGAATAATAAAAAAAATTATTTCGTTCCTCTATTTCCAATCCCGGTATCGGTTTACACGATTTTAAGAGAAAATTTTTGTTGTTAGCATTTCGCGGTTTTTGGTTGAACTGGCATTTCGTGGCGTTGGCGTTTCGTAGCGTTGGCATTTTGTGAGCGCGCCATTGTCAATTGCTGAGTTTCTAATTACTCCAGCAGTTGATGATTGTCAGCAAAAAAAAAGTTTGGGCGTGCCCATTCCATGATCAAGATTCGGGTACCAATGATAATAGGAATCATTTTTGTACGGAATTCGGACATTTTTTTGGCATCCGTTTACAAGGACACAAATCAACAAATTTCACCATACTTTTTAAACAGAGCCAATCAAGATTGGCGAATGGCATTTGTGCGCTGCCGAGTTTCGTTGCCACTTCCACTTCATGTCAGACAATGAAGCCATTCTATTGGTTGGCGAGTCCGAGTTTAGTGATGTTACTCTAAGCATGCTCCTCCGCACACATGTCTACCATCTTCACATTGACACGGTTCAAACTTCGGGGCAGTATAAGTTTTGAATCCAGCAGTGCTAGCGGTGTTAGGCCACCCAAACCCCGTTTATTTGAGGGATCGAGGGGACTCGCGACCAGAACCGACCTCGATAAACCCAAAAATGTTCAGGTGGGATCCCGAGGTCCCAGTCCAGGAATTCAAGGTCGTGGTCAGTTCGGTGCAGACGTTGCTTCGTCATTGCATGCTCGTTATAGGTGGTTCGCTATGTGGCCTTTTTGAATCAGTTATGGAACACATTTATTAGGGGTGTTCAGCACCGGTAACGGTTACGAAACAAGTTACGAAAACCGGGTATTTTGGGTAAATTAACCGGTTACGAAAACCGGGTCTCTTAAAACCCGGTTAACTAAAATCCGGGGGTCCGGTTTTTAGGCAGAACAGCCCTAACATTTCCCGATTGGATCCCGATCCCGTCCGGTCTTTTGTTGCGATGGATGGAGTAAATGGCTTGTACCTCGGAATCTGACCAGAAGGCAACAACTATTTTTTGTACTAATATACCGATTAAAGAAATTTTTATTAAATCGAAAAAATGAGGCAATAATATGATAGACATTTTAAGAGAAGTTCAATTGCGTTTGCGACAAAAATTGACTTTCCTGTGCCCATCGAGCAGGTCGGTCCTCTTTCCTATGTCTGGTTAAATTTAATTTTTTTGGTTAAATTAATTAATTTACTTTTATTTTAAATTTACAAGCAGTTTTCTATTTTATAGCCTGATAATCTCCGCGTGCATCACGCTTCGTGCCCAGTTGGACACAGTGACCAAATTTTTGTGTATTTGATGGAAGAGACCGCCGCAACAAACAATGACAAGCATCAAAAGCAAAAGATGTTGCCCCTTTTCTACAAAGTAAAATACGGGAATAATTGCCTGGCGGCTTTTGTTTTTGATCAAAATCTAACAGTTCTTGAGCAGGCAATTGATTGTAATGTGGGTATTAAGCAATTCTGAGAAGTACTCGGGGGTTTGTGAGGTCGGTTTTGACAGTAAGTGATTCGACAGTAATCTTTTTGCAACTCTGTGTCTGCATCTAAATCACCAGTAAATCGACTTTACTACTGCAGTTTATTTCGACAGTAAAACCAAAAAATTGGAATAAAAAGAATATGGCAAATTTTTTAAAGACCTTCAAATAAATTGCCAAAATTAAGAAAGCTGTTTGCGTATATCTTTAACCCAAAGTATGGCTCAATAATTAACATCAAAATGCACAAATATTGTTGCAGTAACTGGCCCGGAGTTCGGAATATAAACAAATCGGGCCTGTTTTATTTACTATTACCTAAATTTTTTTTTGGATGTTGATCCATTGCAAAATAATAAATACCTGTCATTTACAGGTGGACATGCAGCATAAATGCCTTTTTTACAATGATGTGAATTCCAGTTGGGAGCGATGGGATGAGGACACATCGGCAGATTCGCCAATCCCCGTGAATACATAATTTAAAAACCATTTTATTGCAAAAAACTTGGCAACCAGAAAATAGAGTGGGAAACTATTTTGGGGGTTTTGCAACTCCAAAATAGTGACGTAGATATATAAGCAAAATGGAAACCATTTTTGCCACTATTTGGTATGCTTCAAAATTGAAAAAATACACTCACGTTTTAAGTCAAAAAGCAAATAAAATATATATCTCTTAAGATTAAAAATTGATTTTTTTCCTTGCCATAAAATGTGAGAAATCTTTGAAAAATGCTTTGAAATTTGTTTCAAAATTTTATAAAACATAATACCAAATTCAGCCTGGGAAATATTACTTCCAACGAGACCGTTTTGACAAGGGCCTTTTGCTGTTGAATTACCTCGAGAATTGTTATGTGCAATTGCAGATTCGGCCATTGGAACGGCACTACGCGTTTGTATTTGAATTTTCATCATTTTTTAAACCAATTTTGCAGATTCAAACGTTTTTTTCGTGCGCGAAGATCTTTCTGGCCGGATAGGGAAGGCACCGTTTTTGGAGAGACGACATCAGATCGCTTATTCCTCTTGTATCGTTCGCCTCCAGTGATCTGGCCTCTGAAATTGCTTTCTTTTTGGAAGCTAACAGCGCTTTTAGATCAAAAAGAAGTGTCAGGGTAAGCATTCCGTATCACAATGAAAAAAATATAACACCTTTTTCGCTTTTTTTGGCGTGTAATGACGATAGGACACCCGGGGGATAATGATTTTTAAATTCATCAGAATTAAAAAACTGGTGAACCCAAATTAAGCAAAATATAAATAGGTTAAAAGACAATTATAACCTAAATTCAGTTCCAACAACTTCAATGAATTAGTGCAACAACAAGCGACTTATCCAACTATTTTGGAAATACCAGATCCGTCTGATTTGTTTTCTTTCCCCGCATTTGTAACCCGATTATTTAAAGAATAAAGCCAATGTAGTAATTGGAATGACAGTTCTTAAAATATTTTTTAGGATATTACATGAACAAATTACTGAAAATTTTCAAAGGGGGAGGAATCGCATTTAAGTATATATTTGATCATTTAATTCCATCGTAGTAATTGAGTGCACCGCGACCCAAGCGTAGCCGTTCTCTCCCCATGGAACCGTTTCGCGAACGCGCCAAGGGTTTTGAATGAGCAGATGAATGTGTTTGCCGTTTGATCTGTAGCCTAACAGCAACACGGAGTGCATCTCCGTTTCGTAAACCGTCCGGTCCTTTTTGGAGTCGTACACGTGATCCAAATTCAGGGTGTACTCACGAAAGCCACGCTTTACTTTGAGAACTAAATTATATTTTATTATAATATGATATGAAAAAAGGGAAAAAAATGATTTGATGAATTTATAGATTACAAAAAATTTACCTGCCATCACGATTCCCTGCTCAATCAACGCCTTCAATTGATCGAGGCTTTGCAATTTTTCGCTAAAAATTTCTGAGTACAGTTTGTATTCAATGCAAATGGGCGCAAAGTATGGCTTGTGTGCGGCGTTTATGCGACATTCGTGCGCTGCGCCATCGTACTCGGGGTACACGCCCTCGGGTAAGTCAAGGAAAATCCCCAGGTCCCAGTCATCGCGTTTTTTCCGGCACTCTGTGCGAAGTTTGCTTCAAAACGGATAGTAAATTATTATTTGTTTAAACACAGCTTCAGATACCTGAGTATTAATAGGGGAGAAGTGATGGAACATGAGCCGAAACAGTCCAAAACCGCCTGAGTCGTAATCTGCTTCGGTTCTTTGAAGAAAATTTGAGCCGCTTTTTGCAATAATCCCGCAATCGAAATTGATGCGCACGAAGGGATGCCAGCTAAGAAAAATGTTCCCAGGTACTGTAAAAAATCATACGTCTTTGCCAGTCACGTATTTCCCGGGTGATGTATTCCTTTCTGTCCCATCGACAACTTGTCCATTTGTTGCTAGCCGAAATCTGCAACGTCAAGTTGATAATTAAAAACAAACTTTTGAGATAAATCTTTTGGCCGAGAAATCCCTGCCTTTAGCCGATACATGGAAAATTTATGCTCAAAACATACATCGCATTTTTCTGGAACTGCTGCATGCAGCAATACAAAAGAAAACAGTAAGAAACTTTGCAGAACAAAGAACATTTTGATTTGATGATTATAATCTGTAAAAATTTAGTCGAACACCATCACAAACAAAGGCAGAATATCTCAATTTGGGTAGCTTATAAAAGGATACGCCGGAGACATGTATTACTAAGTATTGTGTTCAATTCTTTGTTAAAAAATAGAAGCAAAAATCCTAAGTATGTGATGAATTTTTTTAAATTCTTTTTCTTGCGCGCATTTTAATTTTAAAATATTTGAAAATAAATTTTTATTAATGGGGAAAACGTATGTTAAAACGTTCTAAAATGTGATGAAACATTTATTTTGTCACAAATGTGAATTGTTTAATCATATTTTCCAACACCAACAATTTCGGGGTTGGAGAAAAGGAATTTAGGAAGAAATATCCCCAAAATACAATGTTTTATTAAGTCAGCGCCTCATTAGGCTTATTTAAGTTTCATGAGCGGGGAGGTGGTAGGCCGTGCTGATCGGCACTGTTGAGAAAATTCTGATATAGGAACTACCATAAAGGAACCGCAAAGAATGCGATGATTTTGAATATGTATAAAACCACCCCGAAGAAAAATTAGAAATTTTTTGATTTTAGTTTGAAAATTATTGGGCTTTTTTAGTTTTATAGGCTTGTATAAATGGAGAAAAAGATGTCAGACACTTTAAATATACTGTTAAGTTACAGTGCTTAATGACAGGGATGTCATAAGCCCAAGGTTAAAATTAAGGACAAGATATAAAAAATAATAATTTGCTGTTTAAATAAGGGGCGCATTTAAACAATTTATTCATGTGGAAAAGTGCATTTTTTTCGCTTGTAGAGGGCATATCACATCAGTGCTTAATGAGAGGGATTTTTTAACAAATCAAAATGTTTTCTTCCCGCACTGTTGCCCAAATGCCGATAGTCAGGGCAGGCCATCGCTCCTTAAATAGGGTTGTTGAAAAGGCAGCGATCAAAGAATTTGGTAAACAAACATTAACAAAAAGTAAGTCCAAAGGGCAAGAAATTAATGTGCGGAACAGTCACAAGGCATGGGGAATGTTATTAGTGATTAACGAAAACAAATTAATTTTAAAAAACGCCTCCAGTCCAAAGGTCGAATAAATTGCAAAAAAATATAATACCATTTATTCAAGAGCGTTAAGAAAAATTTAATAGTTTATGCACAATTATAAAAATAAATAAACTAGAAACCATTTTGATGTTTATAACCCAAAAAATGACGGAATTATACAAAAAATACAATAATTTAAAAGGAAATCATTAAAAAAATTAAATTCATTCTTTACAATTATTTATAATCGCTGATTAGCTGATCCGATCGGTCAAGTGTTATAGCGAAAAGTTTCGACTTGGCTCCTCTTCTGTCGGAGGGTTGGTTAGATGGCCTAAATTTTGTTTAAAAATAAATTCACATTTTTAGATTTCAAATTATTAAAAGATTATGTATTTTATTTTTAAGTCTTAACGGGTAGAAAGTGAGATAAGAATGTTCAAATTAAGGACAATTGGAAAGAAACCAAATCGATTTAGCAAAAATGGATTTATTGCACAACAGTTGATCCCGGAACAGATCGGACCCTGCAGGCGTTGCTGAGCTGCAAGCGAAGGATTATTTATTCATAAATTATACAAATAATTAAATTAAATATAATAAATAAACTACTAAAAATAATACTCGATTTAAAATCAATGCAGTAATTGTTTTTTATGACTATGCAAATCACACCAGCATTGTTTTTGACGATAGCATTGGCACTGGCACAATTCAACCGCAACAATTCTTCGACATTATACCCGCCCCAACGCTGCTGTCGCGATTGCTAAAATTTGTGTGAATTTAATTTTAAGATTAACAGTTCAAGTTCAAAGAAAGAAGCTAAAAAGAAAGCCAGTTTCCAATAAAAATTGTTTTTTTTTTCTTTTTTTGGCTACCGGTCCAAGTTTCGAATGTTTATTGCTTCAAGGCGAACAGATTTGGTCAAACTTATATGAAAAAAAGCTGACATTAGCTACAGATTTGTGATTGGATAAATTCAAAAAAGTTATGGCAAACAAAGGTAAAAAAACTCAAAAAAATCCATTTTTTGAGGGTTTCTCAAAGTCCACGCCGTTGGTCCAAAGCTTAGCTAATGGGTTTAAGAATGCCTGAATCCGGTACGGTTGAAGCACTTTGTTGCCTTTGGCGGTTGTATTGGACACCGGTTATTCGGTTGGTGGTTTACGGTAGCCAAAACTAGTTAAGGGTCAACCATAAATTCGTTAATTTTTGCTCCAAATAAAAATGTTTTAATCAATATTATATAAATATAATCAGTTTCGGAACAACTTGTTAACGCATTGTCCATTTCGCCAATCTCCGGAAGTGCTAGAGATCCAACAAATGCTGAAAATTACAACAAATACATTTTTTTTAATCTTACAAAAGTTTATTAATCAATTTTGGCAAGTTCAGACTCGAGACCGGGCGGGGATCTTGGCCGGGAACCGGCGGGATCACGACAGACCATTTTTTGGGAATTTGATCGGGATTTATCGGAATCTCAATCCCGAACAAATCGGGTTTTTTGACCTCTGGAATGCATATGTCGTCACTTAATTAAAAAACTTTTAATAGATGAAACGCCCCCCGCCCCCATTAATAACGAAATGCGTCCGTTGGTAAAATGTAGCAATGTATGAAATGTGGTCGTTTCAAACTGGAATTAACATTTGATCACCGAGAGGGGAGGTTGACTCTAGAATTATGATGAGATTTTGAAAAAAGACAAATGAATATTTTCCCAACTTATTGATATGAAACTTGCACAAACAGTGGATTCTGACAAAATTATGCCATTTTTTCATTTTGCAAGACCGAATTTGTGCGTGCCGGATTTGCCCGGACATTGTTTGTTGTTTACCCATAATTTCTAATTTTGCATCTTTTTGTTCCAATATTTGTATGTACATATACTTTACAAAGAATAAACATATGTAAATTTTGAATCGCGATTCGCGATATTACGAAGCGATTGTTTGAGGTTTTGAACATTTCACAAAAATCTAACATTTTTCTTCGATTTGCTTTCAGTTTCAGTTTTAGGGATAGAATTTATACGTTCTAAAAACTTGTGCTTACAACATGACGGAAAAGATTTTTTTGAATACAAAATTTTAGCAATTAGTTTTTCTTGGCCTTGTTGGTGCCATTCGAAAGCTTAAACCCAAATAAGCCGAAGCTAAATGCGAAGAAGTGTGCTCAAATGCTGCAACAAGGGCTTTTAATCCGGCAACGTTTGTAGGTTCCTCAATTAGAAAGCCGAGACTTGCGCACACCCCGTCGATTCAAAGCGGTCGGCTTGTTTGAACGCATAATCAATCAAAATTATTTTTCTTTTTTTATAATTTTCGTATTTTGTGAGTCCTTTTAGGCATTTAATGCACCGAGGCCAAAGCCACATTAATGCCATTATTCACTATTTCTTCAAAAAATAAAATTTTCCTTTAATTCAAAATTAAAACATTTTTATCGAAAACGGCTTTAAGTCCAACCTTTTGGTCAGACAATTCCAAAATTTGTTCGCATCACAACCACAGTGTGTGGTGGATGAAGCACTTTAATACCTTTTGGACTTGTGCTAAGTCAACGCACCATTGAATTTTTGATTTCTTAAATAAAAAGACAATTTTAAGATAGGGTGCGTTGACGCCCAAATTACTTTCGTCGCCCGACTTTCTCTCTCTTTTTAGTACACTATTTCTTCAAAGAATAAAATGTTCATTTTTTTGTCGTAATTCGATTTTTTTGAAATTTTTGAGCATTTTATTCTTCAAAAGAATAGTTCGGAAAAGGAGAGCGATTAAAAATTAAAATCGAACAAAAAGATTTTGCAAAATAAAAAAGAAAAGAAAATTTATTCCAAAAACAAAAAAGGGCAGTCATTGGATTAGATTGGCAGGAGGAGGACATTGTTCAGAAAACGCAAATATATTTTTTGATAAAACATCGAAAAGCGTGGCGTTGGCGGGCAAAAGGAATGGGAGAGAATGGATAAACCAACAAAACAAAAAAAGCAAAATTGCGCAAAATCATTTGGCGATTTATGAAAAGGAAACAAAATTGGTTGAATGATTTTAAATGACAATAAAAATGTGTCAATATAATAATGGGCACGGCATGGTTAAAATAAAAGTGTAAGAAGCCTTGAATTGCAATTGCGGCACAATATGATCAGTGGTGTGGCACAATATGATCACTGTGTTTTTATGATCCAATCATTTTTTTGGGATCTGATCAGAGCCTCCGGGTCATGTCCCATGTCTGGAGATGATCAAACGCGATATCCACAAAGCTCTGATCAAATGATCAAATCAAAGTTTGGTGTGCGATTTATATTCCTGATTCATCAAATGTTTGATCGGATTTTAATACATACAATTAAATGATGTTGAATCATGACAATGGTCTGATCCGTACATGGGATCAGATCAAAAAATGATCAATCTGATACTGATCTGTCCCGAATGAGATAATCTCAGACACAGTTCGCACCTTCTGATCATGACCAAGTCACATATATTTTAGAAAAGACTATCATGGCTAGATTCTGGTCATAACAGCTGATCATAATTTTGATCTGATCCTGATCAGACGCTATCTGCAAACTCTGATCATAATGATCAGATCAGAAAAATTATTCCACGATTCGACTGTCGTCTGGTCGTGACACTTGATTATAACTTCAGGGGCATGAGTGTGATCTGATCCCATACATGGATAGGATCAGATGAGAAATTTAAAAAAATAAAAATAATTAAAAGAAACATTTAAATTAGTGATCGGCTTGCAATTGGAGTGTTTAATAGCATGTCTGAAGGTGTTGGTGAATGAATGTGTGTGGTGTGTGCTCGAAGTTGCTAAGCGGGAGGGAGATCAATCCGTTCTCGTCATGTCCATCATGTTCAGCAGCATCAAATCAGCCGAGCCCAACGAGCGGCCTAAAATTGTTCAGAAAACTATGAGGGCGCTGCGCGAGAGTCTCGAAATTTATTAAGACCGAGGGCGCCAAAGACTCTTGAAAAGCCCAGCCCTATCAAATTTTAAAGAATGCTTGTTTAATCGGGATTTTACGGAATTTTAAAGCAAAACTTGCCCAAAAATGTCGGGAATGAGGCCCAAAAATGTCGGGGTGAGGCCCAAAAATGTCGGGAGTCCGGGCTGAGGCCCAAAAATGTCGGGAGTCCGGGGTGAGGCCCAAAAATGTCGGGAGTCCGGGGTAAGGCCCAAAAATGTCGGGAGTCCGGGGTGAGGCCCAAAAATGTCGGGAGTCCGGGGTGAGGCCCAAAAATGTCGGGAGTCAGGGGAGGGGGGAGGGGGTAAGGCCCAAAAATGTCGGGAATGAGCGCAAAAATGTCGGGAGTCCGGGGTGAGGCCCAAAAATGTCGGGAATGAGACCAAAAATCCGGGGTAAGGCCCAAAAATGTCGGGAATGAGACCCAAAAATCCGGGGTGAAGCCCAGGAATGAGACCCAAAATCCGGGGTGAGGCCCAAAAATTTCGGGAATGAGACCCAAAATCCGGGGTAAAGCCCAAAAATGTCGGGAATGAGACCCAAAAATCCGGGGTGAAGCCCAAAAATGTCGGGAGTCCGGGGTGAGGCCCAAAAATGTCGGGAGTCCAGCCTGAGGCCCAAAAATGTCAGGAATAATACCCAAAAATGTTGTGAGTCGGGGGGTAAGGCCCAAAAATGTCGGGAATAATACCCAAAAATGTTGCGAGTCGGGGGGTAAGGGGCCCAAAAATGTAGGGAATGTACTCCAAAAAAGTCGGGAGTTTGGGGGTGAGGTTGACGCCGGACAACTGACTCACTTTTGGCGTTGGTCCACCTCCACAATGAGTCCCTTGAAGCGATCCGGGGCACATTCTCCGCAATAGCCCCCACAAAAGCCTTTGACCACCGCATTGTTCTGAAAAAAGTGTCCATGCATTGTTGCTTTATAACCCATAAAAAATGCCACCTCAGATCGATCGATGCGTATGCTTGTACGATGTCCCTTTAAAAAAACAGTTTAATGCGATTATTTTATTGATTACAAAAATCACTTTGCTCGTCCACTGAAGATCGTCCACCAATCGAATGCCAGTGCCGCGCAAATCGATGGAAAACTGTCCCTGCAATTATTGGCCCGCTCAATTAGTAAAGATAATTAGCTTAATTGCCCTCACCTGCGGGCATTCATTCGATGCGGAATAACAGTCGCCAGCCTAAAATTATTGCAAAAATTTGACGCAAAAATTCATATTGATTGAGAATTTTTTTATTTAATTACGAGAGAGGGGAAAATTTCGGAAAATCTCTAATCTTGAAGGTGGATTTTTGGTCAAAGAAAAAGTTATTTTTTAGAGGGTGCATTTTTGGTTTGAAAAAATTTTTGATTTTTAAGGGTACATTTTTCGTTTTTATTGCATTTTTCTTGGAAATTTTGGGGAAAAGCGCCTAAAATATGACTTTCTTCAAGCATTTTTGGAAATATGCCTAAAATATTGCATTTTTCTCATGAAAAATGCATAAAAGATGGATTTATTATGGAAAAATGGAGAAATATTGATTTATATTAGAGATGGACTTGAGGACCGATCGAGATTTTGATCGAGAATCTCGATAAATCTCGTAGCTCGATAAATCTCGGTAAAAATTCCGTCGATCGAGATTCTCGATCGAGAAAATCGCGTCGAGATTTACCAAGATTGTGATCGAGAATCTCGACCGGTCCGATCTCTAATTTATTAAAAAAGCGCTCTAATTCTAAATTTTTCAAAATAAATGCTATTCCCGGGCTTCTCTCGTCAAACCCTGCTCCCAAAAAAACATGTAAAAACTTGAAAATCCGCTCTCTATTAATTAAACACGAACCCGGGCCCCAATAATCAAATTTAATTTAACGAAATTTAACCGCCACGCACCGTCCCATACGACACCCGATTGCCATACTCAGTCAGCGCAAATGTGTGGTCGTTGGCTAAATAGAACAGAAGCGTTTTATTTCTCTATTAAATTCTAAACCTCCCCAATCAGTGGCGTTTCGGGAGCGCCATTTTTTGGGGGGAAAATCGGAACACAGAAAAAGCTTCTTGGGCCCAGAATTAATGGCCAAAACTAAGGTTGAGAAGCGACCGGGACTTTTTGGAAAACCCGGGAGCGGGACTAAATTAGTCCCGGTCAAAAAAACCAGGACTACTGGACAAAAAAAACGTTTTGGGACAAATTGGGACCATTTATACTTGAGCTTGAAAAAAAACCGGGACTAAATTTCAGTCCCAGAAAAGACATTTTTCAGTACTGGTCCCGGTCCCGCTCAACCCTAGCCAAAACCCCCGGATTTCAATTTTTACAAGCTTCCTCCACCCCTGTGACACGCAACTCGACTTTGTTGCAGAACAAAAATTCGTGTTTCGACATTTCACGGAGTAGGCAAAAATCGGACATTTCACCGATGCAAATTTCGTGTGTTTTTTTTTGCCAAGAATGCATCAATAATAAAAATTAAGTGCCCAATTTTTCTAAATAAATTTAACCAAGAAAAAAGGCAAAAATATATATATAAAATATAATAATCATTTGGCATTTCAATACTTTTTCCGAATTTCGGTAAGCAAAGCATCCCTAACAAAAAAGTAATGTTCGGCAAAACGTCATCATACCCAAAAATTTTCGACCCGTCACTGCTCCAAACAAAACAAAACAAAAACTCGCTGGCCCCTTACGATTGATTTTCATGTTCTGCAAGTCGACGCGCACTTTGCTGAACCGGCTGAGCCCGGTCTGCACATGTCCGTCGTTGGTGCATGCGCAAGAATTGTTCCGGGCGCCATCGTACGGGCATGTGTAGGGATTTGCAAGTCTGGAGTTAAAGTTACAAAAGCATTGCACACATTTGTTTTTGTGTGTATGTGGCATGGAAGTAGCCGGATGCCAAAAAAAAAGTCCCGAATTTCCGGAAATACTAAAATTTGGAAACCAAAAAATTTGTTTTTTCTAATTTTTTTGATCATTTTTTCGCCCTTTCGCGATGCAGTTTTTGAACTCACAAAATTCAAATATTTTTGGTTCCCCAAACTGCCCCAAAAACTACAAAAAATCCTCCAATTTTTGGGAATTCCTAATTTAATTAAGGATTTTTGTAAAAAGCCCAGAATTTCGACCCAAAAGAAAATCCGGCATCCGGTTACATCCCCTGATGTGTATATGTGTATGTGTGGCAAACGCACCTTTTGCCATAAAATTCAGCAAAATTTGTTGCCGCCAACACGTTCAGGTACGTCTTGGGAATGCTTTCGTTCAACATCCGGCAATAAACCGTGACACGAAAGCCGGCCACCAACACCTGTGCAAAGTGGGGAAAATACAGGTTACAAAAAATTTTTTAATTTCAATTTGAAAAATAAAAGGTTGACAAAAAATTTTATAAAGCCTTCTGGGAGCTGTAGTTCTTTAAAAATCTTGCTTATTTTGTTCGTCTAGAGGTTTTTTTGAACTTTGTTTTGCATGCCCAGTTAGTTGAACTGCTCGGACTTTATGGGGTGACAAAAAAAATTTTAAAAATGATATATTTATGGTTCAAAAACTGTTACTATGTTTTCTATTAGCATTTGTTTATTTTTTAGAATTTTTAAAAATCTTTTTAATCAATCCAACTGTTTTTTTATCGGAAAATCGGTGAAAGTTCGAACCCCAGGCTCAAAGCAAAAATGCATTGTTGTGTTGTATAAATACAGTATGCCAACATTTTTCAAAAAATTTAAAATTTTATTCGTTTTTTGCGGCGCGGGCAAAATTTGGCAAATGCCAAAGTGCCCGCCCCGTCGTTTTGTCCCCTTACCGTGTAATTGCCGTCCATCATGCCCGTCGTGTGTGCGTTCTGTTCACGCAACTCGGCACAATCGCTGGGCAGACCTGACGTAAAAGTGGCACAAAAGATTTAAAATTGGCATTTTGTTTTTAAATTAAATTTCTGTACAATTTCGAACAAAGCACGGCTCACGCCGGCGGGGCCGATTTGGCTCAGTGCATTTGCCTTTGTCCGCCCGCACACTGGTGTTCCGGGCCAAACAGCGCACTTTGCGACGCCGAAAACCGGGCCCACAATTCTTGGAACACTAAGCAAATGGAATGGAAATATTTTTTGTTAAATTGTACTAAAAGTCACTATATTTATTACATGCATCAAATTATGCCAAAACCCCGCTTTTTCTTTTTTTGCTCAACCCGAGACTCGTCCGATCTGATCTGTTTTTTTGGCGCTCAAAGATCAATTCAAAAAATGATTTCAGCGCCAACCAAATTCAAAACAACCCGTTCAAGGTGGCCATCTAACCTGCTTTAGCATGTTTTTTTCTGCTTTTTGGGCTTTTTCCTGCTTTATAACTTTTTCTACGAATTCTCGCTTAAAAATGTCCAAATTTCTAAAATTTTAGAGCAATTTTTCTTAACAAACATTGGTTGGTTAAAATATCAAAAATTTCGACCTCTCTCATTCTTAAAAAAGTTTCAAAAATACGGCAATTTTTTAAAAATTTGATTGCAAATCTTTTAACAAATCGAGTCTAAAATAGCAAAATTTTCCCGGCACCGCCGGTCCTTTCCCCACCCCTCTAAAGCAAAATTCGCAACAACAAAAAAAACGCATTTTTGAAAAATTTGAAAATCGGCAAAAGTTTCGAATTTTTGCACAATTTCATAAAAATTCCGATGGCGCCTGTCGGCGCCGTCAAGCCCATTAAAACAAAATCCAATGCTAGATAAGGCTCCGGTCTTGGGTAAAATACAAAAATGATAAAGCTTTGCCATTAAATTCATATATTTACACGCCTAAAAACATTCCTGCTTTTTGGGTTTCTGCCGATGGCCACCCTGAACCCGTTACGACTTTTTTGCCCACCCGGTATACCCTATGGGGCATATGTTTAGTACAACATAAATGAGGAAAAAATTCGGCTTTTCTAGAATTTAATTAAAATTTTTTTGAAAAATCACGAAATTCCAAAAATCGGATCGGTACCGAACCGGTTCAGCCAGCATTTTCATTTCTCGTGGTTCCGTTTCAAAAAAGGTTCCACCCATTCGCGTTTTCATAATTCCCTGGCGAGCGTAAACCGGATCCGGAACTGATCAAATTAACAGAAAAAATGTGGGGCCAAAAAAGCATGACATCATGTGTTTCCGACAGTAAGTGATTTTGACAGTGCCACTATTGAAAAATCTGTAATTTTCCAAAAAGTCTAAAATTCTTATTTTTAGGCATTTCAATTTACGTAATGAATAAAATACATGAATTCTAAGCAGAATTCACTGTCAAATCAACTACTTTCAAAATATTGGGAAATTAAAAACTGGGGATTTGAAGAAGTTAATGACATTTTAAGGGAGTTTACGGTAGGTTTAGCGAATGCGAAATTCTGTGGTTTCAGATTCAAATCTCCAATGATATGATGGCTTATTACGGCTCGCCACGCGCTTCGCGCGCTTGGACGATACCGTACCCAACAAAGAAATTTGATGATACAGTAAAACAACCACCTGAGACCATGCGCCAACACTCCAATGGTATTCAGCGCTGCACGGGTTCATCTCACATTGTGCACTGACCTGCAAAAACGAGTTGGCATTAAAATGCAATGAATTTTTGACAAAACAAAAAAATTTTCCCGCGGAAGCAGCTATAAAAAAAGTTATGGCTTCTCAAAGCTTGAAAAACCATAGGTGGGGGGCACTTTGTGAAAAATTTTTTATTCTAAAAATTGTCTGCAAATGTGTTATTTGATGCACTGATTACGAATCCGTCAATAGAAAATAAAAAATGAGATAAAGCGCTCTTTGAATCGGTTGAATTTTTAAAAAAAATTTGAGTAACAAAAGCCGGATATAATAAAGAAAAGCGCCAAAATCATAGATTTAAAATCATGGATGTTTTCAGATCAATAAATATTGTCAATTCGTGATCAGCACCCTTGAAACCCCCATATAGCTTATGTAAAGGTGATCAAATTGATGATCTCCCTCTATCTCTAATCAGTTTCAAAATAGGCATGCACAGGGAGGGATCAGCAAACACTGTACCATCGGCTTCTCCAGTGCCATGCACATCCGTGACAACACCGTCGGCTCGGAGTCCATGCCTTCACCACTGCTGCTGCTGTTGTTGTTGCCGCCGTCAGCAGATGCCAATGCCGATGCCGCCGCCGTCGATGGCACAATGTTGCTCTGACGTTGATGCAACCAAACAGCACGCCGCACTTTGCACTCAATGCGGCGGAACTTGTAGCCGTTGCCGCAAGTGCGCGAACAGGTTGACCAAGCGCCGGCCACCCAATGGTAGGGCTGAAAATCAATCGATATTTTTATTGTTTGAAATCAGGGGTTCCATATGTACTTGGATGCCAACTACAGTACTTGGAAACTGACTTCAAAAATTTCAATAAAAATGGCCATTTTATCAAAAATGCTCAAAACATTTATCATTTAGGTATATTTTCCATCATTCTTAACAAACATTGTTAAAATTTCTAAAAAAAATCCCGTTATGTACTTGGAAATCAACATGTTTGTACTTGGGAATTGTCTTTACAAATCAATCGATATTTTTATTCTTTGAAAAATGCAAAAGTCGAAAAAAATTGTCTCGACTCTGGACAAGTCGAGACTCTTGAAAGTGCATCAATTTGGGCAGAGCAGAAATTCAAGCAGTTCGCGCGCAAAATTGCACTTGATAAACTCACGCATTTGTCCGTTGCGCACTTTCTCTGCTCCGCCGGCTGCAGCAACACGCCGCCGGCAGTTTCGTTGGTGCTGCACATGCGCGTTGCTGCTCGTTTGCCCGCATTGCTCATGCAGTACACATGACGACGCTGTGCGCTCGGCTTGCACGGGTCGACGCACTTAAAATGTTCGGAATCAGGATTTGAGTTTCAAGGGTGGCACGACTTTTCATCAACGCCTTTTCGTCCATTGGACTCAACGACATTTCGTCCATAAGAAAGAATTTAAAAAAACAACAAATTTAAATTAAATTTTAAGCCAACAACAATTTTTCAAGTCTAGGGGTATTCGGGGCGTAGAAGCCGATTCTAACCTAATTTCGTTCAATTTCGAACCCCGGGCCCGAATTTGAAGGTTTTTCAAAATTTCAAATTTTTTTCAAAATCAATTTTAGCCTTCAAAAAACGCTAAACCATACAAGCACAATTTTGCCGTTTTGTTATAATCTATGATTTTGAGGCCTTTGTTGCATTTTTTAAATCTTTTCAAAAAGTCATAGATGTTGAAATCATAATCATATGATGTCACATGATGAATCTGTTGTCATATTCGTGATCAGCGACCTCGATGACCCCCGAGTACTTCTCAGAATTGCGTAAAATCCTCTTAAAATCTTTTTTTTTGTGGGAAGTAAACTTTACTATTCCAAAAAATTGTTGTTGTTGGCTTAAATTTAATTAAAATTTGTTGTTTTTTTAATTCTTTCTTATTGACGAAATGTCGTTGACAAATAGTCCAGTCCATTGACTGAAAGTCATGGAACCGTTTCAAGCCATCATTACCTTACTCCATGTGTTCACGCGCCAATGGTAAGTGGGACATTTGGCCAACTCGCACTTCCGCGTCTCAAACGGCTTCGGTTTCAGTGCCAAACATTCCGAGTCGGGCACCAACTGAGCACCGCCGGCACGGCCGACACGGCACAGCACGTCCCGTCGAGCAACACCGGCCCCACAACTTGTTGAACACTGTGCAAAAAAAAATGGTGAGCCTTTTCAATTCGTTCAACATTTAAAGGCCCAAAAATATTGACCCCAAAGTCTGCCGACTTTTGAACTAGAGAAAGGACCAACCGAGATTCTTGATCAAAATCTTGACGAGATTTTTTCGAGATTCTCGATCGAAATCTCCGATCGATGAAATTTTACCGAGATTTTCTCGAGATTCTAGATTTTGAGATTCAGGATTTTTCGTGATCTCAAGCGAATCTTGATTGATGATATTTCGATTCTCGATCAAAATCTTGATCGGTCCTCAGGTCCTTTCTCTCTATTTTGAACATCAACGGGCACTCAAAAAGAATGAACTGACCAATCCCCAGGGCTCCTTGTGCCATCGGGGGCAGCGTGGTTGCTTGTTGTTGATTGGGCATGGACGTCGATCGTGTGGGCGTGCCGCGGGTGCACAATGTGCAGCCGCATCCGTCGCTTGCGTGCCGTTGAAGAACTGGCAAAAGACGCGTCTGCGCTGCTCCACCACCACGGCATCAGCACCAGCAGCAGAAGCAGCAGCAGCAACATCGGTTAGATTTGGCACCGGCACAACAAATGCTTTCATGATGATGTTGATGTTGTTGACGTTGTTGTTGGTTGTGCTGGCACAAGCATCCAATTGTTGAGGAGGAGGGCACGGCGGACTCCAATCGCCAGCGCTCCATTGGGCACACGGCGGTAGAGCCAATGCCGTAGCACACGGCTGGGACTGAACCGGACGCTCCAGCTGGGCACAATAGGCCGCTAAATTTGTTCAATTTCTTATAGACCAAAAATGGTAAAATAAACAGATGGTTGGTTCTCTGATCATGATCATTTTTGTTTGATCCGGAATGGAACAGTTTCATTTTCAACATAATGATCATAACTCGAGTCCGAACCAAAACCCAAAACCAAAACATTTTTGGGTTGTTTTGTACAAAATATTGGACCAAAACTTTTGATCAAATATTGTTTGGTCAAAATTTGACCCAAACCCGAAAAATTTAAGCTGACCACGCATTTTCAAAAATTTTGGATCATTTTAAGCTTGACTCAATCACACTATCCCTCCGTTGATTGATCGATCATCGATTGATTGGATTGATCGATCAATCGATCAACCGGCCCACAACTCACATGGCAATTCTCGATGTGTGTCGCGACATTCCACCGTCCGCCGTAGCACACCGTCCGTGCCGCAACTTTGCGAGCAGTCCGACCACGGGCCGGCCACCCAACGCACTTTGGCCAAAGGCTGTTTTTGTTGTTGTTGCTGCTGTTGCTGCAGCTCACTGACCACGTTTAGAGGACTTTGAGGGCATTCGACCAAATGCTCACAGCTCCGTTCCATGCGCGGCTTCTGACCCTGTTGAATTTGTTGGAAACCATTTGTATTTATTTTCATTCAACAACAAAAAATTTCAGAAAAATTCAGTCCCGGACTGAAGAACAAGACATTTTCGGAGTAATTCTCTCAGAAAGTATGTTTGGTCGGGCAAAAAATTAAAATGATTCCACATAATATACTATTGATGTAGCGTTGACGGTGAAATGAACAAAATGTCAACCATCTGTTGCATTATTAGCCGCCGACCAACAGAGTGTTGTGGATGGACAAATGGAGAGGGGGGGNGCGAAACGAAATAAATGCGTGGGTGGGACCGTCCCCCCGGGGGGGGTGATCCTCTCCTTGTTCGCCGTGTCCAGATGTTGTGGCGCCGGTGGAGATGGAGACCTGGTGCGGAATCATTCAAACGATGCCCGGGGTGAGGTGAGTAAACAAAAAANACTAATGGACGACGACGAAACAAGGCCGGAGTGGTGTGGGGAGACTCTTAAATTAATACGAGTGAGATGTATGGAAAGGACATGGACAAAAAAATGATTCAATTGGAGAGCTGAGCTAAGCTTCGACGATATGTAAATTTTGTAAATGAATAAAAGGGTTCAACGCTGGCAGAGATGTGCCGCTCGGGTTCAAGACATTTTCAGGTCAGAAATTCGGTTTTCAGGAACAAGTGCTTTGTAGTATGTTGGGCGCGTAGAGTTAAAAAACTTAAAAAAATTCAGAATCGGAAGGGGTAAATTGAGCAAAATTTAAATNNNNGTTCTCATTTTTATATTAGTTATGGGTGTAAAGTGCTTTAAAATAGTACAGGTTAAGAAACTCACTGAATGTAAAGCTTTACAAACACAANNNTAAATTTGGGCTAATATACACTGGCCTTGATTCTCCTAACATATCGATACAAGGCTAAANAATAGCAAAACAAAAATTGTTTTAAAAACAATTAATTTCTTTCACTTAAATTTTGTTAAACATTTTTTTTGTTAAAAAAGAATATTGCAGAAACATTTTTATAAAGTTAAATAACAAAAAAGAAAATCATGTTTCAAAAATAAATATATTCTTACAAAAAATTTTGCAAAAAAAANTTAAAGAATAATTAATAAATGAATGAACTCTATCAAAAATATTGGTTGACCACATTTCTCAAATAGTGAATATTTAAAGGTCATTTCATTCTCTCTCATTGAAGTTTATGAATGAATGACACTTTCGTCCTGGCCGCCGCCCGAGGTCATTTTCCCTGCCCCCGCCGAATTTGAGGGAAAACATATTNNGCAAATAAAAGGTTTATAGCGTTCAATCGGAATGGAGACGGATAGTCAAAAGGCTGAAACAAAAAAAAGACAAATGAACTACACAACAAAAAGACGACACAAAGAGCTGGCCAAAATGCCGATACACATAGGTTTAGACAAATGGACAACAAATGATGAGAAAACGGCCCCACTAAATATAAGAGATTGGTAACCACGATTTGAAAAATTCAATAATTTTGAAGCGGTTTTCCTAATGGACAAGTACAATATAATTACANNNAAAATTGGTAATCAACAGATTGAAAAAAAAGAATATTTGGACAAACTTACGACAATTAAAAAATGTGCAAAAACGTTGTTGTCCCAAATGNNNGATTTGCTCTTTGATTGATTTTTGGTTTAGCTTGAGTGCCTTTGTGTGATGTCGTTTTGGAGCTACTTTCATTTAGGGGTAATTTGCGAAGATCAGACCCACCTCCCCCCTGCCCCCCNAAAAAATGAATTAATTAAATTGTTCGCCGACGTCGCACATATTGGAGCGAAATGAATGAAATTTAATCAATTTACTGTTAGAATCACATTTTTTATTATTTATTAAAGCGTCGGAAATTTTGCAATTTTAAAATGACAGTCCGCCTTCCCCCCCATCCCAACCTTTACCAATAATTTTTTCTTGGAGCCGTCCGCGCCATTGTCAACTGCAGACGAACACAACAAAAGAGAAGAGAAAATCTTCGAGCTTTGATCAGATTGTACAACTAGCGCATTAAGGTTGACGCCCTCGGCTTATATCTCAATTTATATGGTGTTTTTAGAGCCCACCCCAATCAATCACGGCCGTATGCCGGTCAGAACCCGTTAAACCCGGTCAAAAGTCGCTCAAATTCTAGTTAAAAACCTGACAAAGCTCGGTCAGGAATCAGCTGAACCTCGGCCAAAGGCCGGTCATATCCCGATCATTGGGTAATTCTTCAAACTGTGACATATTTGGTCTATTTAGAAATTAAAAAACTTTTCAGAAAACGGATTAAAGCCGAAAGTCTTGGCCGGATTTTTAAAAAAATTGAAGATGATTTTCACAAGTTTCTAAGAAAAATGAAAGACAATATAAATTTTTTATGAGAACCAAATACACAAAATATTGAAATGAATGTGTGATAAATAATTAGCTAATCAGACGTTACGGTGCAAAAATCCTTTTTTAATTTTTTTCTGTCACTCGTCGCCTGTACTTTATGTGGTACATTATTTGTTAAAAATCGATGATTTTAATTTTAAAGTAATTATTCGGTGGTGTGGAAAATTTTGAGTTTATGATTATCTAATTTGAATAGTACCTGAAGCCCGCGGAATTACTGATTAACTGAATACTTAATCGAACCAAAAGATTTTACGCATTATTTGTAAAGCACATGAATTTTAAAATCAACAAAGGGATGTGATAGCAGAAGAAAGGCAGATAAAAGATTATTTTATAAAATCCAAATGTCCATTATTGAAACACATCGAAAGCCTCAACGTCGTTGTTTAATAGGTATTGTCGCGATTGTTTATAATCTTTTAAAATTCATAACTCCACTTTTGCAGAATCTGCTCTCGGTTTCTCATTTGGGGGCGCGATTGGTTGCGCGATCGTAAAACCCACGAAAAATGGATCAAAGTAGCAGGGGGGGGGGGAAAAAAGGGAAGTGTCGAGAGTTGCATGTTATGGATGCGGCACAATATTTTTAGCTCTAGAATCCTTGATCTTCCCCTATTCTTTATATTGCCCTTAAATTATTCCCATCCCATCAGTTCGACGTCGTCCGTTTCAATTGCCGATTATTGGCTAACGATCTATCATCAATTCACGAAACAAATTATTGAATAGGAGTTGGGTGGGCAATTGGGAATTTTGATTTTGTAAATGATTGTTCTGCTTTAAAATGTAGAATTAAGTAAGATTGGGGCACACAATGACCTAAGCGGNNNNATTGTCGGATGGGATAAAAAAGTCACCACCAAAATAATGATTTGTAATGCAGGAGATGGTATTTTTCAAAATTTGGTCAAAAAGATCAACACAAAAAATTATGGAATACACCAAAGAATCTAATTTGTGAATTTTGTGATATAATTGCTGCAAATGATTTTAAAAAGCTGATGATCGGACGGAATCTGCAACTCGACCAAAAATTCTCAGATGAAAAAAAAAATTCAACGATTCAAAAGTTGATATCGACAATTATGCAAAACGCACATGTCTTTATCGTGATCTGAACCCTTTGAATGTTAGGTCAGACCAGAATTTTAAAATATTCATAATAAATTGAGTAACCCTATCTGTTGCTGATCAACATTTTGATTAGACTGTTAGTAACAATGTCTGATGATGTTAATGAATGAAAATGCAATTGTATGCGGTCAGAGGTGCTCAGACCGGGGGCGNNCNNGTGGAGAAGTTCGCCTCCAAATTAATATGTTTTATAGTGAAAAATTTGCTGAAAACAACGAACGGGCTATAAATTGTTCATTGGACAATGATGTAAAAAATGAGTCCAGAAATATATTCAAATNTGGGGGGTCTAAAGACACTTAAGAAGCGCAACTCGATATTTTCAAATAAATATTTGATTATTTGTTGCGTTACTTTAATTTAAGACAATTCTCGACGTTAAACGGCGGTATTTACGACCAAAAACACCTGAAATTGACGCTAAAATGTCGAAAGTACGGGCAAATTTCAGTTTTCGTGATTCCNNNGAGGTAAGGCCCAAAACTCTCGGGTGTCAAGGGTTATGGTTAAAGGAATGTCCGGTGCCCCGCCTAAGGCCCAAATATACCGAGATTCATTTTTTGGGTCCCAAAAATGTTGTGAAACGGCGCAGGGGGTTGAGATGATGATGGGAATGTATAAGAAATTATTTTTTCGAGGTGGGCAGTGGAATGTGATGCTCAAAAGTATCGGAAAAAAGATTTTGAAATTTTGGATAAGACCCATCAGCATGGGGAATGAGACCTGAAATGCCGGGTTTCAGGTCATTTATGGGTCCGAAAAACCCTGAATCCGAACATNTTTAGCGAATAAAAATTCAAAATTGTACTAAAATTCACTAATAACGGAAATGACACACATAATNNNNTACAAATTAGAACAAACAAATTTTTCTAATATTGCGTAAGGCCGAAAACCATACATTTTTGGGCCCGGCATCCAGGAATTCAGGAATGATACTTAATTATATTTTTAGTATGGGGCTTAGTTTCCAAACAGACGAAAATAATGGCCGACGATGTCACGAGTCAGGATAAGGGGCACCTCAGCACCGGGGATGTACTCTAATATGGTCGGAATTTTGGAGTTGCGAGAGATTCTGGTCATCTTACTCACCATTGTTCTTATTCCAGGTCTATAATTTTTAACATGACGCCCTCCATGCTGATTTCTGCTTAATAGTTTCCAAAAAAGCGTCTGAACCNNACATCCTTGTTCGGCACAAATAGACCAATCTTTATCTTCGCAATCCAAAAAAAATCCCACATTTGAGTAATCTGTCCGTAAGCTAGAAAGTTGTCCATTAAACCAAACAGTTCTAGACAATTATTTGATTGCTTTCAATTGTCAATTTGCTCCTTCCTAAAGATTGTCGACGAATGTTTGGCCAGTCAAATGCAAATCCAGAGAAACCTGTTAGCGAAATGATTGGCTTACGCAAATGGTAAAGAAAATAAGCTTAATTACTCCCACCTGTGGGGATTGGGTGGGTGCAGAATGATGAACCCCAACCGAAATTTATTGCAAAACTTTGTCGCAAAAATTCAAATTTGTTGACAATTTTAATTTATTTTCGAAAAAGTGGAAAATTTCGGAAAATCGCTAATCCGGGGGGGGGGGGGGGGGAGACAAAGTTGTTGTTGTGATGGTGCATTTTTGGTATGAAAGAGTTTCAAATTTTCAAGGGTACATATTTGATTGATATTGCATTTTGCTTAGAAATATTGGACATCATCACTTACAAGTTGGAGTCCTCCCAGCGGCTGTGTATTTGTGCCTAAGGGGNNNAATAATGCATTTTTTACATAAAAAATGCATAAAAGATGAATTTTTTATGGAAAAAAGGATAAATATTTATCTCCATTCGCGATAGACTTGATCAACGGACGGGGAGAAGCTTTATCCGCTCCATAAATCTCCGAGCTCAATAATTGTCGCTTAAAATTCAGTTGCTCCAGATTTTCAATCGAAAATGTGGAGTTTCGATTACAAAAGATCATAATCAAGTAAATTTTAAAGACTGGTCCGAACTTAAATTTTATCAAAAAGCGTT